>OX463788.1:50775337-51303373 GCA_949825025.1 Siphlonurus alternatus | reverse complement strand
GTTACCCCTGCTCTCATGCTTGTGGGCTTTGTCACACGAGGCGTGGTGAACTTTTAGGCACTGGTTGCTCTTGTTGTTTATCTCTCTTAAAATTACAAAAAATGTTTACCTCTTCAGCAACTAACACAGTGCAGGTATATTAATATTATTATAACGTCCCAGGAGCGTGGGAGCGGAGAAAAATCAACTGAGTAGTTCAGCACCAAAATATCAAGCAGTAAGTGAGAGGGGAAGGGGGTCAAATTTCTGTGTAAACGTAACTATAATATTGAGCACTACATACAGTGCGACTTGGTAAATCAGGATATTTATTTGAGGTTGTGGACTAAGCTGTACGGCCTGATCGATGTGTTTACCGGGAAGTTGCGGCACAAGTCGACAGGCCCGGCCTAGCTCGTGATGTCGACACCAAATACATTGTATTGTACACATCGGGCAAAGCAGTACAGCGGTAACGAAAACAATGTAATCTTCTTCAAATTTTTAGACCCTGCATGCATGGCACCAATACTTGATTTACATCTTCATCGTTCTATCATTCTATTATAGTCATGTATAGAAAGCGAGCAAAATAAGGAGATGGACAGAAAAAGGCACAATGAAGTGCATGATATCAACATTATAATGTTACCAGGGCCTGTTCAATTAGGACTGGGAGCATGTCTACACGGTCTGCTGTTACTATATAATTCAAATTCAAATTCAAATTTTTTATTCAATCATTTTGGTTGTACATAGACGAACTTAGATCATGTCAAGTAAAAAAAAAACAAACAAACGAAAAAACACAATTAAACAGACAAAGCAAAGCACATCACAACAATCACAGTGCACACAAATAACATATAAATACATTTTAACTATATAATCTGAATTTTATACATCTATTACCATGATAAATAATTTAACATACATTTTTTATATTTATTTGAGTTAAAGAGAAATCATATGTACAATAATATTAATTATATTAAAAATTCCTGATTATGTTTTCAGGCAATTTAGCACAAAAAAATGCTTTGACTGAATAAAATTCTTTTTCAATTAAAATTCGTTTCAATTTGTTTTTAAATGCTTTATCACTTTCAATATTTCTAAGACTGGATGGTAAAAAGTCATATATCATTGCTGACTTATACATGGCACTATTTTCAAAAAAGCTTGATTTGTGAATGCCTATTGCTACTTTATTGTTATTTCTCGTATTATATGAATGCATGTCATTATTCTGAGTATAGAGACCGGAATTGGTTCTTTTGAATAATGCACACTTTAGGATATATAAACAAGGGAGAGTTAACATTTTATTATCTTTGAAATATGATACACAGGTATCACATTTTTTGAATCTTAACATGGTTCTAAGGGCACGCTTTTGTAAAATAAATACTCTATTTAATTGACTCGCGCTACATCCCCAATTAATTAGTTAATAATTAATAATAGTCGTGATATAAATTAGGTGACTTTAGCTGGGGACTCCAAATGTAACTTGACTCACCTGTCGCAGACTGCAGACTTGGTGGGGCTGAGAGGGGTAAAAGGTTTCATCCCCGCCTGCCTCCTGTCGCACAATGGTCAGCGAGTACGTGTTGAGTGGAACCCCCGCGTCCAGGGGAGTCGTAATGCCTCCGGGGGCGGCCATAAGCTGCAGACTCACGTGATTCTCGCCGAGGCCAACCGTGGCGTTGTAAGAGCTGCCAGCAAGGCAAACAAAGATGAGAAAAATTAACACCAATAAATACAGGATAAGTTGAGAGTTGCCTCCACAAATTATAGCTTTTTGTAGGTCTTGGAGTGCTATAAGATATATATATATACGGCTGTATTTTCTATAATTAATTATATACACCTGCACTCTAATGATTCTATACTTTCTCTATATAGTGTACAGTTTTTAAAGTTAAAAATTGGAAATCATGGGTAAGATTATAATGTATGTATTCCAATTTTTAACTTTAAGAACTGTACATATATATATAATATGATATAATATATAATATAAATTTGGTTCAGCGACAACAAAAGAACTTCACTATATACTATTATATCCATTTCTCTCTTTTCCTTACGTTTAAGTAATTTTATATAAACTCTTTTTTTTATTGTTATTTTAGTTTTTTTAAGATATATTTACTTTTTTTGTAGTTTTTTTTAATTGCCTTTATTGGCACTGCTAGCATTGCAAATAATAAAGCGTAAAACAAGCAGTCCTAATATTCGTGAAGCAATGTTTGCTCAGTAATCAGCATATAAGTGAGTGTTGAGCTAATTAAGTGATCATGTAGTATTGTATTGCCATGCATGTATGCAAATGTTGGGTGTTATATTGATGTTTGTCAGTCACCCCAGCCAGATGTATCATCATATCGTGACGATCAAGTTAAACCCGGAGCTCTGGTTCTTTCAATATTATAGATGAAACGACAAACTCAATTTTCTAAACTTTTTAAATAACAACTGTAATGCATAGAAAAAAAAAAAAATCTAATTTGCAGTACCAGTTTTATTTTATTTATTATTATTATTTTTTTGTTGTTGTTTTTATTTGCAATGAGTGAGAAGCAGCAAATCGTGAGAAAGACACTAGAAACGTAGAAACGGATTTTTTTTTTTTTTTTTTTTTTTTTTTTTTTTTTACAAGGATACACCCCTAAGAGCTTACAGCTCGCGGCGGGGTACTGGGTAGGGATAAGGTAGGGAACGGATAGTGGCCACGGCCTGCATGCTTACGCGTCCCAGCATCAGCATTCGCTGAGGTGAGACTGAGGGAACCGTGGAAAACCTCAGTCAGGACGGACACCTCTACTTTTTCTCAATGGACCAAAGCGATGTCCAAAGCCTGGGGAACCACACACAAGTGCATCACTGCACTGGGTGGAAAGCGAGACGAATTTACCCCAGGGAGGGAGCAGCGTATTTTTTACTTGAAACGGTCACCCGTACTATGTTTAGTGTATATTTACTTGGTGCGCTCTGTGCCCACTTGCCACCTAAATGGCTGCATGTTCTGTGAATAAACACCATTAATTTCAAATTTCAAGAGAGCAAACACCGTGATCATGAGAAAGGATGAATGCCGAGGACGAGGAGGATGGAGGAAACTATATATAATGAAAGAAAAGTTTAGCGCGGCGAGACTGCCTTTCATGCTTGCACTGACATCTAGTGATAATTTTAAACACTACTAGTTGCTGTGCAGTTTGCATGCGACATCTAGCGTCACAAAAACTGTTAATTGCAGGGACAAAAATTAAGATTGAGCATACCGCGCGCTGCTACGGATTTATTTGTCTTGCTCTTACAAAGTTATTGTTTTTGCCAAATTTAATAGCTCTTGATCTTTTTAATAGCTATAATAAATTTCAAATTTAAAAGTACATTTATTACAAAAAAATTACCAAGAGGGGCAAGAAAGCAATAAGAATTTAATTAAGAAAAAATATATAATTATTATAGTACTTCCTTTATTTTAAATTATTTATCGCACTTAAGCCAGTTTGTTGAAGATGAAATTAGTTCACAATAAAGATCATCTAGGTAACAAGGCATCAGACACGAAACGTTGTTGCCAGCTAGATCCTCTAACCACTCTGAATAAGTACCCGATGTTCAGCCTAAAACGCCTTTTTGCTGCAGTTTCTAAAAAAAAGTTACTTTTTTTAGAGACTATTTTTAAAAAAAGTGACTTCTTTGTAGACTATTTTCCAAAATTAAGTTGACTTTTTAGGCACCTATTTTTTTGAAAAAAATGTGACTTTTTTCCGCGCTCTAAGTATCAGTAGTAAAGTCTTTACAGTAAATGTGTCCCACCGACTCTGAGGGCCTAGCTGGAGTGCGCTACACTTGACTTGAGGTTTGCGAACTGCACCACCTTTGCTATACCTGGTTACCTTCTAAGGGTATGCAGGCACCCTAGTATAGGGTGATTACTGATTAGACTCTCTGCGAGCCGCTCCTGACCGCCCTCCGGACTGCTCTTGAGTTAGAAAGGTTAGGGGGGTCGCAGACAGACTTTTATTTCTACGATATCGTAAGCTTACGATCGTACGTTTCTCATTTAGAACCGGTTCTAAATGTCTTATCATATACGACAGCATACGATACGAAGCTGGGTGCGCACGCACAGCTGATCGCATAGGTTCTTATATTTTTTTTATCATACGCTGCGAAATCATGCGATTCTCTCTGCGACAAGCCTTATAGACATACGGAAAATGCAACTAAAAAAAAAGAAGTAATTTTCAAGATTTTTTAACTATCCAACAATCTTGGTAAATAAAATGACCGACTCATTAAAATTCCATAATTTTGAATTTAAATTAAATTCAATTAAAATATTAATTGTTATTGGGCTTAAAGGGGGCATTTCAGGTGAGGAGAGAGGAGTTTATTTTAAATTCGTAGAACTTGCTTTCTTATTGCAAAAAAAAAAAACGTTCGCGTTTATCTGAAGATTCTGAAGAAGAAGAGAGGAGATGCTTGCAGGATCATGCAGGATGTATATTTACTTTAGTTCATTATGTTATATTAACATTTATATTTTATTATTACAGAGTTAACAGAGTTTGGTGGTTGATCACATTGCGTATGGGCATTTGCCGTTTTCAATCCACCATTTGGGTTATTTATTCTTTTTTTTTCTTCTCTTTCCCTTCCATTTTATGTATTTCTTAACCCAATAAACAATTATTATTATCACTTTAGTTTCATACGCATAGTATAGCAACTGTTCTCAATATATTCTTGTTCTGTTCGACAAGATATGATTTAACCCTTCAAAAAAAAAATCCTTATAATTTCCAATTTATATCTGATAAGCAATTTGCACATCTTAATTTTAATTTTTTAGAATTGAGCATTAGTATTGGAACAAATTAATTAATGTAATAAATTGCAGAAATGTTTTATCAGTATAACTGATATTTAAAATTACATTAAAAATTAAAATTGGATTTTTAAATATGTGATTTACAATTTTTTTAGAAAATTCTTTTGAGCTGCCATCTGTTGGTGGGCCCATAAAACAATCCCCAAATTTAACCTGCGTTCCGCCTGATTTTTTTTTTTTTTACCGGACCGTTCTGCCGCACTTTAATCACTGGATTGTTTCATGGGCCCACCAACAGATGGCAGCTCAAAAAAATTTTCTAAAAAAATTGTAAATTACTTATTTAAAAATCGAATTTTAATTTTTAATTAATGTAATTTTAAATATCAGTTATACTGATAAAACAGTATCATCCCCTAAATTTCGGAACGCTAAGCGCTCACTTATGACGGTGTAAAAATTGAACCATCGTGTTAAAATTTATGGAACTGATACTGAAGTACTCTTTAAGTACAAGGTTACTCAAAAAAGAGAGAAAAGTTATGAATAAAAATTATTTTAACCCTTCTGTGGGTCTCAACCCCAAAAATTGCATTTCTTTTATTGGTTTTTCATATTAGATTAAAGGGATTCGACACAAAAATTTTATGCAATGTGCACTAAATTTTTATTTTAACGATAAATTGTGCTTCTGAATCCAATGGTATATACTGTTTGAAAATTAACCAAAACAACCCTTCATTAAAAAACGAGCTCTAACACATCAAGTAATCAATGAAACTTCTTTTTGAAATTGTCACTTATCAGGTTTTAGTTTTTACTATAGTAACAGCTTTTGAATTTTTCAAATCTGTTCACATTAAGAATTCTAAAATTTAGGGTAGAAAAATCCTCCCTTAAATCCAAATCCTTGATGCTAAACGATTTGAAAAAAATGTCGCGAGCTCGGAGTCTTATACTGAGGACCCTTGCCTGCGTGCCTGCATGTACCCTCTTTATTCCACCTATATTGACAGTTAGACACCACGCGCAGCACGCGTACATAACATATCCCGTGCCAACTGACCTGGAAGGTAGTGGTGCCTCGAGCTCGCGGTCGTCGAAGTGCACGGTGACGCCACATCGCATTGCGGCGGCCAACACGCGGACTAGGGTCACTTGGTAGGGTACCACCGCGCGGTAGTCGCTCCACAGGGGACTGAAGGCGGGGGAGAGAGTCAGGCCGTGCGGCTCCAGCGACAGTTCTCGCAGGTACGGTGCACTCGTGGGGTCTGCACATCATATTATAATGACATGAAGTGATATTATATTTGTTAACATTGCGGACATTGCCCGTATCACGTACATACATGGTTGACATTATGATATTCCTAATTCATAATTTTTTATTGCCTTTCGATTGCATGTACAACAATATAAGCACGTCAATAATGTTCATCAATCTCATGTTGCAATGTACGTCCATATTTAATTACTAACACATTAAGATTCATATTTTCCAGATTTCAGCAACAAATAGACATTTAATTAGTATTATACCTAACAAAATTTATTACAAATTACAACGATGTATTATAAATACATAATATTATCGAAAATACATCACTTTCTGTGTGACATTAATTATTATTAGCTTCAACCGAAAATAGCTGAAAAACATTTTATAGCTTAATTGAAATTATTTACTGTATTATTATTTATTTGTCATTTATTAAGGATTTTTATTAAAAAAAAAAAATGTTCACTAGTCACGATTTTGCCAATCAATTCTGCAATCACAAATCGTGATACAATATCTTGTATGACATCTGATCGAGGTGCAGGTCCACTGACCGTGTGAGCAGCCGTCGGTCCCGGGCTCCCTGACCCGAGCGTCCGCCGCAGCCGCTGTGTTTGTGGGTGGTGGCTCGCGACCGCTCACTGACTGCAGGCTTTGCATATTAAAGCTGGAACATGCAGTTTTTTAGTCAGTCGTGCAGGGTGTGTGGGTACACAGCATGTCATCAAGCACCCAAATAACGAACACTGACAACACTCTAAACAAGAGCAGATTGGGAGGGGGATTGATCTTCTTATATAAAGGAACCGCAATACCACCCATATGTCGTCCCCAAACAAATCAATATTGCAAGAAGATAGAATGGTGCCTCTCGTTCCCCTACAGCTGAAGCCTGAATCCGCCCTAATTTAATAAACTTGCTATTGAGTCCTCAAAAAAATGAATATAAAATGCATATATTTTTTAAGAATTCAAATAGTAAAAACTAAATAATGGAACTGGTTTCAATTGTATTCATACCTAGAGTATTTTGACTTTGGTTCTGTTAAATAGGCGTAATCCTCCTCTTGAGACTCTTGCAGACTTAGGAATTTCTCCATATTTGCCAGCAAGACGTCCATATCGGCCGTGGTATGCCGCAGCGTAGCCCTGTAACATCATGTAAGTTTTGTTTTTGAGGAATCATATTTAACCAGATATTCTAGAGTTTTTATTGAATTTTCACATTAAAAAACATACATAACCATATATTATAGGGTCCATAGGCTACGCACTCACTTAACAGCATGGATCACGTCGATGTTTTTGTCTTTTCATGTATGCATAACTGTATTAATTGATATGGGTGAAAAAATAAATAAATTAATTATTAATTAATTATTATAGATAGGTGCTTATAAATGTTAATAATAATATAAACCTGACGTGTGCCCTGAGAATCCTTTCCCCGCGGCAAGGTCAAAGGAAGGTTGGTCCAGGTCAGCTCACCTGAGCAGAGCGCTGACGGCGGGCAGGGCTTCGGCTTCGAGCTGCAGGGCCGACAGCAACGCGGTGTAGGGTGGTGGAGATGGTGCAGGGGCGGGGGGTGGGTAGAGCGCACGGAAGTCGGCGAGGCTGAGGGCCTCTCGGCGCGTGGCCAGCAGGTACAATAGGTCCTCTTGAGTGAGACACAGCTCGTGCGAGATCAGGCAGTTGAGCCCCAGCACGCCTGCAACAACAACAATATTACGTACAGTTTAATTGATCCTGAAGCATCAGCAAATGTTAACGTTTTGGCTTTCCTGTTCGTATTATACTTGAGTTTTGTTGATAATTTGCAGAAGGGTTTACAGAAGGAATACTAACCTATAAGATAATTTTCAATCTACTGAAATACAAACAGAGAGGCTAGAAGTCTTTTACTTCCGGCTACTTCCGGAGGAGATATAAAATTGATGTGACTGTAGTACTGTAGCAATTACTTTGGGGATTCACTTGCGTCTGACAACTTCCACGTTTTATTGAATTATATACATGGATATCTTTATTGACTTACTATCAAGTTTAGTAACTTGCCTTGCTTACCAATATAATCGTGACAAAAAATGCTTCAATTCTGCTATCGGGAAATTATTCTACTGTCTCAGATATTTGTTTAACGACTATTATGGTCGTTGGAAAAAAGCGTCACTTTGCTTCTTGCACGTCTGTCGCGAGCGGGTACTAACCCGTGTCCTGCGTGCTGGCAGCGTGCAAGGCCTCGATGACGTCATTATGAACCACGTCAGAGGCGAGAATGAGACGGAATGTGTCTTTGAGGACGGCGAGTGGCACTCCCAATGCTGGCGAGGCGATGTCCGAGGAGGGGTCGTGCAGCAGCGGGGGCAGCGTGTCCACGTCCAGCAGCGTGGGCCGCAGCGACGAGTCGAGTAGCGCCTCCACACGCACCAGCTGGAAGCTCTGTTGACCCCTGATGGCACATGACACGATTAGGTTAGGAGCACAGAGATCATCAGAGACGACCGTATGAGTTATCTGATATATCAGGGGAGTGCAACAACGAACTTTATGCTTCATCGATTTACACCTCATAATTGCACCTTGTAGCATATTATACAACTTAATGTTGCGCACGATCGTGGTAGGCAGATAGCTCATTATTCCGGTCGAGGGACGATACAATAAGTGCATTATTATTTGAAATTATACGATGTACAGAGTTAACCATAAAAAAGATTGGGCCAGAGCTATTAATTGGTGCAGCGCGTACCCGCTGTTCCACTTAATCTGACTGCGACTGTACCATTAAATTCATGCATTAAATAAAAATTGAATTAATTGAATTAATAAAAAAACAACAATAGAAGTGATGATTTGGATTTATTTTTTAAAATCATTAAAGCGGTAAACTGATAATCGAGGCTTGAGTGGCCAGCCTGTGCTCCTGTGTGCTATTACAAGCCCCCTCCACTGAGTGGCGAGCAGGCATGGCAAGGATTGTGTGTTGGAGTAATAGAATACCAGCTGAAGCCAAGGATAAATTAAATTGATAAAATTGATTAAAATGAAATGGAGAAACCTGACTGTGCCTGTTCACAAACAAATTTTATACCTCAAGTGTCTGAAAAATAATCTCTATAATACTTACTGATCATTGATTAATATTATCAAAAATAATTTTGCTAGAAATTATACGATTTTTTATCTTTCATTGATATACATGTTCCCTCTGTGAGTCACACAGTTGCTTGCGTCATCAAGGTAAACGCTTCCATTGAAATGATTATTTGATATTTTTGTTTTATGGTGTACTCTGAAGGGCGGGGCGAGTGTAACTAAAAGCATTAGCCCAGATACTAACTGTAAACAGAAACCTAGATACAAACCTACAAAAAATGCTTTGAATTGAAAATCCTTGAGACGTAAGTAAGCTTAACTATTTTATCTTTCCGTTCAATTATCTGTAATCTACATGATAAAGAAGCAAAGAAGTATTTTTAAACAATTATAAAATTATATCATCCCTAACAGCTACAATTTACATAAACGGTGTTTATATAATTAGATAATTTAGTGTAAAAATAAATAGTGACAATATTAGATTATATTTTGCGAGTCGCACTGTGAAGGAGTTCTCTGGTAAACAATGGAGTGGAGGAGGGATCAGAAATTATCAACAGGTTAACGCTTTTGCTCGGTTAAACTTTATGGTGCGACCTCGTTGATATCTTGTATTAAGGATAGCTCACTTTGTGTATGTGTGTGTGGGGGGGGGGGAGGGGGAGAGAGAGAGAGAGAGAGAGAGAGAGAGAGAGAGAGAGAGAGCGATGGTGTGGGGGTACGCTTACGTTACCAAAGCCTAGCTTAAATATATACGCCTAGTGAGCGGCGAGCGAGCGATTGTACGGGTGCCGTTTATCTCCATGACAACAACCTCGTGGCATCCTGACTGTCACGGGCTGTCAGAGTGCAAGAGGTTACCGCTATGTATCATCCTCAGATCTGGGATCACCCGTAAGCCCCGCTCACATACTAAGAGAGGCTCTTTCTTCCCGTCATCTCTCGTCTTTCCATCCCCCCTTGCACACGCCCATTTGGAAGACTTGATGAAAGACAACTTCACTAAGGATTTTTTTATGTTACAATAAAGTATTTATTATTCTTTTTTTATTGTAGTTCTTTTTATATATAATATATACCAGTCAAACTTTAAGTAAAACATAATCATTTTACATTTTCATTTTGTCATACTCATAAGTAACCAACAACAAAACTTTTTTATTATTTTTTAACTATGCATCTCATCTTGAGATTCTATAATATTTCTTACCATCTAAATAAAGTACTTGGAAAAAAATAACATCATATTACACAATACACATAAATATAACATAGTTTACATACTGTATATTATTATATATTATTGGGAAATTTACGATTATATATTGTAAGCTGAAATATAGCCTAGTTCTCAAGGTGATTTTTATCGCATTTTAGTGACACTCGCATTATTTTCTGCAAAACCATTATCTTAAGATTTTATCAAGAGTTACTGTATCAATTTGCATAATACAAAGAGTAGTGAATACATGTTACCGGTAATTGCAGTCAGACATGTTGAAGGCTGCACATACCTGTATCTCGCTCGTCCCGGTCGAGCGGGTAGTTCCGCAAGAGCCACCAGGGTCGGAGTCTCCGCGGCCATGAGTAACCTCAGGAGAGCCGCATCCAACGCCTCGCGTGCTGAGCGGACGGCCGCGGCGCCCTCCCTCGCCACCAAGTGACGCCACAGCTGTGACAACAGCCACGTCTTGCCGGGAATCTGCACCAATTAGGGACTAATGTTACTTTATTGCATTTGACTTACGAGGTGACGACTCTCAAGGAAGGCTAATGTCCACAAAACTTTAGTGAACAAAATTATATATATATATATACAAAAGTTCAGCCCACTTAAAAAATATTGACTGAATGATTTTGCCAGGTAAAAGTACATACAACAGCCTTGTTGGATTAGACTGACTATAGAAACCCGCAATATTTTATAAAAACCAATCATGTTTTATTTTCTTATGCAGAAGAAACAGTGCATCGCTGAAATGTGAAATTGATTTTCAACTCAGTAGCAAGTTGTTTTAAAAATATTGTTTGAGCAATGTCAAAATAGACAACACCTAATAAATTGATTTTGAATAATATACTGAGGCACTGAGGCTCGCAGGCTCCTTCACTATCAGAATAATAATAATAAAAAAAGTTATCAACTCCATTTAGTAAAAAGAAAAACAAAAAAACAAAAAACAAAAAATGTTTTAGAAATTGCGAGAGCTGTGGTGAGCTATTTTTTCCCCTTTTGAGCTTGTAAGGCGAGACAGTTAGAAACATTTTGCAATGTCTGGTCGAAACGTACTTTAGTTTGTATCAACACATGCAGGCAGACTCTGCCAGAGAAATGTGATACACAGCCGAGCTGTAGCTTAGTTTGCGAGCAATTTGAGATGCCAGATAATAAAGGCGTCTCTAAAGGCGTCTCACAACGTTTTTCTGTAGAAAAATTCTGAAGAAAAATCTCACTCAACTTACAAAATTTGAAAATCCAGGCTGAAATTCAATTATCACATAAAACAGGATTTACTATATTGACTGCGTGGGAAACATGGTTTACGGAATATCAGTCGGAGCCAATTAGGCAGTCTACTAACCTGTTTATCAAATGAGAGCGAAGGCATTAGTGCACACGACACTATTATTTATCTACCAGATCTATCGCATCACTGACGCATAGCCCCGTGACTTTATGCAACTTTTTCATCTTGCGTGTATTGCGGGCTAGTATCTAAGCGCCTATTTCTACGAAGCTGCGATGCGCCCCCCATATAATATAATATATAATACCACTAATTCACACAATGTTCGAAAAAAATAGACAAATCACTCAAATTATTTTTGAATAAAACTAATTAATTAATTAATTAATTAAATTAATGAGCAAAAAATAATTTAAATATTATTTGTGGTGTGCAATGAGTGATTTAATAACAAAGATAACTATTTTTAATTCTGTGGAATATTTTAAACATTTAAATTTCTATTTTTTTAAGCAAATTGAAAAAATGTAAAGCCCCGCAGGTAGAAATTATATTGATAATAACGCTTAATTATTTTGGCTTCTATAATAACTTTGTATTTGTATTAATATGAATTTGAAATAGAACCTATTCTGAATCTGAATCGTTCTATAATTATATTATTATATTACAGTAACTGGAATACATGTAATTAATATTCTACGCTGGTAATACAATTTTTTCACCAGCTGAATTTTGCAAACTCTTTTGCGGTGTATTATCGATATCGATATATACTTAAAAAAATATTAATCTTTAAAAAATATTTTTGAAATCTATTTTTCAATTAAATTACTTGAGCTTCATTTTATGTCATTTCCATTATTTTTTTATGTTTCTGTAATGATAACAATCAAAGCTACACTGAAGCTTTCACTATTTTTTAATATATAAAATATGAACATTTGTATAGTATTGTTTTTGTTTTAATAATATAAATTGATTTTGTGTTTTTATGTAACAATTAATTTATATAGGACAATAAATTAATGCAGACTGCTTTTATGTTTGTTTATCAGTTTTTTGAATGACATTAGAAATACAGATTAGTTCATCGATAAATTAATCAATCACACGTATTCCACCAACACCACGTGGCATCGTCGTTTCTTGGAAGCGTGTTTAAGCGAGAACACACTCCATTAGTGATAGCATATAATTAATTTACATGAAATATTTACGTTTCTCACTCATATCGCGATCAGCTTTCATCATGGGAAATAGTTTGTCAGAAAAATATCAAACCACCCGCATTCAAATATTTGCTCAACTTATTGAGTACTTATTTTTTAGTGCAATAATTAGTTAAACGACACCTTTTATAATTTCATATACATTCGTTTCAAATGAATTTTTGATTGATTTGTAATTAAGCTAAGTTTTATTTGTTCAATATTGCCAAAGTAATTACAAAATATTTAACGTATAATATATAATTTAAATTTAAACTTCTATAAATTAGATGTTGAAAACAAGATAACTATGTATATATTACAACGTTAAAGATTAAATATTATTTCGTGTGTGCTTTTATTACAAGTTACATAATAAATTTGCTGATAGTTTATAGAAATAGCTCTGAACAGCTGTGGATTAACTGATCGAACATGCACACGAAACTATTTGGACAGAATCACGGGTATTATTTCCAGAACCTTATTTTATAATGTTATCCATCGCAGTAGCGTACAAACGAGCTATCTCCATCAATAGTTGGGTGTAAAATCAGCTTAGCTCCATTTATAATTAATGTGGAGTCAACAAGGGCCTTAATTTGAAGCAGGCGATTTCCTGTTGTCACCATACTACGTCAAATATTCCATCATTATAAAGTAGCTCAGTATTTACTTTTTAAGTTCAAAATTGAGTTCTGTTACTTCTGTTCTGTTTTTCAACAATAACATTGAGATTTACTTGTGTATAGATATATATTTTTTAACATTAACATTGATTTAGTTAAAAATTGTAACTTCTATATTTTGTTTATTCTCATTTATTCAACGGGCATGCAATAGATTAATGTAATGTGAACTAGAAAAATAAGGCTCTGCCTTTTCTGGACACTACTGTACAACTTTAAGGTCAAATAAAAAAAATAAAATAAAAACAAAAATTTGAAAGTTTTATTCTTCCCACTGCACATATATATTGAACATAATTGAACACCACTGCGAATATTATTTCTGCATTTTGCATTATAAAACGCGTCAAGATCATTCCCGTATTGTCTGAAGTTTTGCATGTTTGAGCTGACTGATGTTTTATCGATTAGTATCTTCTTTTCTATTTTTCGTAAATACATTGTTTTAAATAATAATTGCATTTAGATCCGAAATTTTTGTAGTAAACACTATAATATGTATTTAATTATTTTTCAGTTTATTGTAAATTTGTATTGTATTATGTGCTTTTGAGTTTAGTTGGTATGACTATGCCACAATATTTTATTATTTTATACAATTATAATATTCCTTTAATATTTTTATTTATTATTTTTTTTTTAATTCAGATTATATATGGTTCAGTGTTCATATATAGATCACAAAGGCCAACTGCATGCATAAGGGGACAAACTGACTTATAGTGCTAGAGGTACTCTTAAAAGTTAATAAGGGGCATTCACAAAGCCCTAAGGCCACATTTAGGGCTCGATAATTTAAAGCCCGATTTTAGGCATGCCTTTTAGACCCAAAATTTCTGGTCTTAATTTATCAAGCCCTAAATGTGGCCTTCAGACTTTGTGAATGCCCCTTTATAGATTTAAACAATGAACTATTTACAATTTCCTTAAGATTAATTATTAAAAGAATTCAAAATATTTTTAATTGATGTTGGTTTAATCCTTCTATATTTAAAGATAAGCTTATCATGTATGGGCCGATCTGAAATAGTAACGCTAACAACGTGCCTCCCAATGTGGGTACGGTGAATTGACTTGGCACGAGCACGTGCAGAAGACGTCGGGCGGGTCACGCCCCCAAACCGAGTCATTTATCACCGACTGCCTGATGGCACGCCTGTAAATGTGACGGGCCGTCATTGTGCCAGAATTCTTTTGTCAATTTCTTTGCTTCGATGTTTGCTTGTGTTGAGTAAACGGATATAGTAAATTCAATTTCCTTTATTTGATTTACATTCGTGTTAAAGCAAATGACTTTTCTATACTATTAATAATATCACAAAGCCTATTATTATTCACCATTTAAAATCTATTTATTATGGGTACAAATTAGTTAATAATTTGCTTCCTGAGTTGGAAATTATTTTCTATAATGTCGCAAAGAAAAATTAGCTACAGATATAGGGTCAAAATCTTGTTCAGTGTTTCCCATAATATACATACAGCATATAAATCTATAGTGCTCTCTGCATGCATGTGGTTTATAATATTAAATCAACCATCCACTTGTGTGCTTTACATTTTAACTCTGCTGTTAACAGCTGTAAGCCAGCCGTCGTAAAGTGTAGATATGAAATTGCAAAACATCCATAAATTCCCCAACGTTAGAAATAAATATCACTTCATATACTTCATATAAGTATAATATATTTATATATATATATATATTGCAGTATACATATAAGTATAAAAAATTGTATATGTATGCATGTTATTGAATTAATATTTATTTCAACCTATGTGTGCATATGAGTTGGTGTGAGTTTCAAAATAAAATAATACAATTTAGTATATTATGCATTATATAGATAATAATAAAAAAAAAAAAAAGTTTACATACAAATAAAATCAACTATAATATTTTATTATACTATTATGTTTAAAATATTCAATAGAATGTCAACGATAAAATATTATAATTATATTTCAAAATTATATCACTCACTTTTTTAAACGCTCTTTCTTGGCCGTGTCGGAAGTACACGAGTCCCTGCGAGTGCACGTAAGCACGCAGAGGTGCGATGGACGAGATTAGCAGGAACACGTGTACGCTGAACGGGTGTCCGAGCACGCGCAGGGGTGACGTCACAGCCTGCTGCACCACAGCCTCACCGGAACCAGGGAACCTGTGAACCAAGTGGCCACTTGACACCTCGTTTTGCTGTATATTATAAACCACAATACACAAAAATGTATTCACATAGGCAAATTTATAGGGAAGCTAACAACAATATTCTGTCTAAAAAAATTAGTTTGTCATCATGCCGCCATGGCGGAACTTCGCGCCTGCAGTTCTTGTTTTATGTAACCCAAACGACATGTATGTACGACGTGGTGCCTAAAATAAGGAGCATGGGTGTTTGAGATCTTGAAAGTTAAGTTAAAACCTATATAGTTCAGTGGTTAAAACACAATAGTATTTTATAGTATATATAATAGTAGTACAGTATATATTAGCAAGGAAATATAGTAATTGAATTAATAATTTAATATTAATTTATTCTTTTGTAATATTTTTAATGCTTGCTGTCAAGTTGTCAATTTTCTATTGAGAGAGCACAACATTTTTCTGCATAGGAGCTATAGATATGTTTTTTTTCTGACTTAATTAGATTTAACTGACTATTAAACAACTAGCATTAAACAAAGCATGCAACGTTTCTGTCTGATGGTACAGTGTATTATCTATTATCACTGTACGTTTACATGACGACGGTTAATACGTATCCGTTGTTGACGACGGATAATGTGGTATGATTATAACTGCATTTATTAGGATATTTATTATTTTCTAATAATAAATCATGCCACTGGTAGATCTGCATACTGCATACTACAGTAGATTGCAAACAATTTTGCTTTTCCAAAGTAGTTTTTTTAGATAATTTATGACATCAATTTTTACGTGAAAACCAAGGAGGGAAGTCTGTGGTGAAAACACTCAAGGATTCTGTGAAAACATCGCTTTGATGTAATTCCTGCATTTCAAGCAAGTAATGACATTAATTAGCTAAAAAAAAACATGAAAATTTCCACAAAAATCAATATGAGATATTTTTGTGTTCAACACAAACAGCACAGTTGGTAGCTTGCCCAGTGAATTTTGAATACTTTGTTGATATGTATTTTTTTTTTTTTTTTTAAATAAACGAAGTGACAAAAGTTTAAAACAGCACTGAACTTTCAGTGTCATTTGACTAACCAGCATAACTGGCTCCATCATTCAATTTGAAAATTTACCATTTGTAGAATTCATCCTTATCCTAATTAAAGCGAGTTTTCTAGTTTGTCAAACTATCAATGAAATGGTGATGACCAAGAACTATATACTGGGGAGTATATAGTCGTTGGGTGATGACCATATATATAACAAATTTCTCTTAATATTGCAGCTTACTTAATTAACTTAAAATATAATAGAACACTCTTATTATTTTTGTATTTCTAAATACTCTTACTCAATACAGAAAAGTACAGTGCACTGTGCCATGTACCGTACCAGACCGCTAATTATGAATTCTTGCCAGGTAGTCTGAGATAAAAACTGTAAATTTTTTAGAACTAAATTTAAAAAAATGTGCCAGTAACCAAAGAACTTCATTCGGTTTAAGCTTTTGAGAGCAATAAAATGTGTGGAAAAGTATTCTCTGAGTTACTCTATTTTCTATTATATTCTTAATGTAACATTTAATTATCTACTGTATTTGTATATAGGAGTATCAACTTGTAAAAACTGTAAAATTATTAAAATATGGATGTACTAATCTGACAACAAGACTTCAAAATAAATTATTATTTTTACTTTATAATAAGTTTAATTTGCTTCGAAACAGCTGTGGAAGAGGGAGAAAATAAAGAAAAACAACTCACTGTTTTACGCGAGCTCTTCTGAATAGCTCGGCCGTCGTTATCATTTCTGGTCTCGCGCCAGGCTGAGATGCCTTTAAAAACCAAGTGGCGTTGAGCGCCGGCCCGTCTGCCGCGTTTAACAACTCTTCATACTGTTCTGGTAAGGTGAAGCAGAAGGGCGCGGTTTGTTGCGGGAAGCCGAGAGCCGCGAGCCGCGACTGTAAGCGACACAGCGACGAGCGCAGTCCGAGGGTCAGCCGTAGCCCGGGGATGTGGTTGACGTGCTGCTCGGGCCGCAGTCCCCGGAACACGTCAATCAGCTGGCACTCTGCGTCTCCCGGGCTCTGACACATCAGGAGGCTCCAGTCTGGAATCAAAGACTTATTACCAACACGACGAACAACTAAGAGGATTGTTTTGTTGCAAGGACTTCGTATCAGAAGATTTTTGATGTTTCCATCATTCTATCTATATATAGTCCTATATGTGAAAAATAGCAAACCCCGAACCCCAAAATTAATTGTTCAATATTCTAGAACTATTGAAACCCAAAAAAGCGCTAATCGTCTTTATTCATGTGACTCTCGAGAAATTAACTATTATAGTACTGCAGATAGGAAATGATCATACAAAATCAAGCACGTGTGCACACGTTTTTTACCTTGCCCAGCGTTGTGCGAAGAGTTGACGGACGGTGCTGCTGCTAGGGGCGTCACGGGGGTGGTGACCTCGAGACCGAGAGCTGCCAGCGCGGTGGAGATGGCCGGCAGGTCTCGCGCCATGAGTGGGGCGGCGCCTCGCACAAGCGCCACTCGCCGACCAGCCGCTACGTCACCGCTCTGCTGCCGCTCCAGCTGAACACACACATAAAACGGCGGCTGTCAGCTACACACCAGTCCCACCACGAAGCAGAACAACGGCTGCAAATTAACGTACACTCAAGAAATAATCTCTAACCCTATTGCTGATCCAGCCTTCGACATCGGAGAGGGAGGAAGGGGGTGGGAGAGCGTCCCTCCACCTTCCTCCGAAGATCCGTCACTGTCTGTGTACCCAAAGGAAGTTTACAATTTGGCATAGGGCTCGGTTGTTAGAAGTTGTTACAACTTATATATACATAATTATATAGCATACTGTGTAACTAAACATTATACCGGCAATGTTATATAAATTTATGTACATGGTATACTCTCCGTCCATGTAACATATTATCGCCCTGGAAACTTGCCTGGCAATATCTTTATGGAACTTCAAGGGAAAATTTCCTCTATCATGATGACTCAATAATCTCGTGAGCTTTTGGGCTATGTTGAGTGTACTGACTTCAAAGATTCTTTAACTTCCTAACTAAATCATGGGCCATGCTGCGTGAATCAATACAACTAGCAATTGTTGTAAATTTATTTTTTCAATGTACAGAATAAACTATACACTACATTTCAAGCTGATTTACTCCAGAAAGCTGCAGCCACAAGTCTAATACAGCTCTCCTGTATATTCTAATGTATAGAAAAATTATGTGTGTCAAAATGTGTGTGCTAAAGCATCTCGGGAAACCATGAATGTTACCTACCTCTCCTTTGCTGCTTGTGTCGCAGTCTATGGATTGCTGAACTCTATTTATTGTTGGAGTGGGTGGAGAGAGTGCTCATTTACTCAGGCAACATTACTCAGGCTCATTAGTGCTCAGGCAAAAACATATCTTACACTGATAAATTGAAAGTTTTGGGTGTTCATATTACTGCTAATTTAAAATGGAATTTACATACTGAAAGTGTGAGGTGCAAGTTTGCTAGATTGTTATATTTTTTAAAGCGCAATCTATACGGCTGTTCTACAAAAGTCAAGCGTCTTGCTTATTTGACGCTAATTAGGTCTATTATTACTTATGCAGCTCCAGCTTGGCACCCCACAACTTCTGAAAATATGAAAAAAAAAAAAAAAATTGAAGCTTTAGAGAAGAAAGCTTTTAAATTTATTTATTAACAAACGTAAACCTGACTGTTGCATAACAAATATATATTGTTCATATTAGTCAACAACTTGAAATAATTGATGTCCTATTTTTCAATAAATGTAGGACAGGTCAGGTTGATACTAATTTAACTGATAGTGTTAAAACTGGGCGTCCTGTTAGAGGACAGGAAGGGGTTGTTAGTCTTATTCCACCTCAAGCTCGTTTAGAGTTGTATAAGAATGGCTTCCTTTTTAGGTCTGTATCTGAGTGGAATACGTTGTCTTGTAATGTAAAAGTATGTGATGTTAAACAATTTCCTTCTCTTCTTAAAAATTATTATGTTGTTAAAAATAGTTAGTAATATAAATTTGACCCTGGCTATTTGCCTTAGTTTCAATTTTGATATAATTATATGTTTGCACGTTAGCAGCCACTTGATTGTGATATGGTGCTCTTGTGCCTTGCTTGCTACCCTCATCCATTATTTGTTCATATTGTATGTACCTTGGGTGAAATAAATAAATAAATAAATAAATAAATAAATAAATAAATAAATAAATAAATAAATAAATAAATAAATAAATAAATAAATAAATAAATAAAATTTAACCTCATCCAAAGTTTGTAAATCTGCAATTCTTTGTCTTAAGAAGCTGCAGCTCAAGCAAATTATGCATTGGTTAAGATATAAAATAAATGTATACATATGCTTAGCTCTATTTATTTAATATAATATATACATTTAAAATATAGAGAGAAAACACGCTGAAATCGCAACGTGCGACTGGAAGAAAAGCGCTGCAGAAGACGTGAGCCGGGACTTAACGTCGCAAGACATCAGCAAGGACCCAGGTGCACTGAGCAGCAGGAAATAAAGGATTCTTCCGATTTGCTGTACGTGATGAAACGCGCAGAATTTTTGGTAATCTTGATGTTCATACACTAAAACAATGAAATGCGGAGTTTCCCATGTTTATTTATAATTTTATACCTATGGAGAGTCTTACGTCATTATACCGGATAAACGTTTTTATTGAAGTACGATATGAAAAATTATGTTAGGTCATGTTCCTAATATGCTACGTAAATGTATGCTGGACGCATGTAGCAGTGGCATGACCTGTCTTTTTAGGGTGAAGGCGGAGGGTAACTTTGGGTCACGAAATAGGGCAAAATACATGACGAGCTGTACATGGGTGGGTCCACCATTTTCCAAACCCCCCCCTCCTCTCTGGGAGAAAACTGCGTGCCTCTCCATTTCTCTCATATTATAATGCAGCCTTAGCTGCACGCCTGTACAGATCAGGTTGTTAACTGCCAACACTCTATAATTATAATATATTAATATACACATATCAATATATATATATATATATATATTAACAGGGAAGATCGTGCATTATAAAAAAAATATATTGTTTAAACTATAGTAAAATATCATGAAATAATCCTTATAAGTTATAATATATTATATAACTATTATAATTAAGGGCCATGGGAATTTAAAACTATAATATTTCCGGGAAAGGTTTGACAAACAAGTTAAATTGACGACAGGGAGAAAGATTCGTGACTAATCACGGAGGGGTGTTTCTGATAGCAGGTAAGCACTGAACGGTGGGCGGACAGTAAGGTACAAACTATATAGGAGGCAGGTCGCGTGGGGACGTGCGTGCAGCTAAAACCACCGGGGACCGGGGCGCGCTAGCGTGTGTCATTGCCAGCCATGCTTTACCACACGGCTATTAACTGGAGTCCCGAGTGACGTCACAGCAAACGTCATTGAAAGTTGCGTGTTTACAGTAAAATTAACATCGCACACATAATTAAGATAATTTACAAGACTTTCGTAAAGAAAAATTCATTTTAGGAATAAATCAAATTTAAAAAACTGTCACAGCAGAAAAAAAAAAACTATCATGAATTTTAGTATATATGAATCATTTTATTGGTCTAAAAAAGCCTCACTCAACATTGCATGCTTTTCTATCGTACACAAATGAGACGAAACAAATTACTTCTAATATATAAATATATATTCAGGAAATCTAATGAGGGAAAATAATTTTTGAACTTAATAATTTATATAATAAAGGAATGTAAATTTATAACTTTAAATCATAAATTTATGAATTTTTTCGTTTCCCCCTACTTTTCTTTCCCCCTCTTCCCCCTTTTTTTTTTTTTTTAGAATATATGTTACGACAGTCAAAAAGTAATCCCTGTTATATCGTTGCAAATTTTTTTTATGGAGAACCTAAGCGCTGGTCTGTGTTCAGCACGATACGTTATGCATAATGTATCGCAGGGCCTAAACTTTTCTAACGTCTCGCCTGCCTGAGGTTGCCTTGCTGGCTGCTGGAGGAGGGAAGGTGGGGGGAAGGGTGGCTGGAAGCAAGGAAGAAGGCGATGGTGGTATTTGAGAAAGACGTGATGGGCATTGATGGCGAGAGAGAGAGCAGCCACGTGGGGCGTGAGAATTAGGTGCCAGCGTTGTCGCCCCTACAAGTGATGAGGTGATTAAAGCTGCGGCAAATGGAGCTAGGAGCACCTCGGGACGGGTCAGTAATGATGATGGCACTCAACTCTCTAGCTTCTCCCTCTTCACGTATCTACCTCGATCCTCTTGCAGACAAATTAGCGTCTCGCGTCGCAACTATTATTCACTTCCAACACCATGACAAACATTTGCACCACATGTTTATCAGTATACAAGTATACGGGGGGAGGGGTGGGGGGGAATTATGTAGTATGCAATCTCAATCGAACTGCCAATTCGAGCGTGTTCGACGGCTTCGAAACCAGGTTTTTACACCTGTTTTCAAATTGGCATCTATGATTACTTGAACAATTTTAAGTACCATGCAGGGTGTTAACAAATGTTTAGTTTTAAAAAAATATTTCTATATTTTATCTTTTTTTTTTAATTTTTGTAATTATCGGATTTCTAAGTTTCTTTAGACTGAGTACCTGCATGTGTTTATTACATAAGAAATTTATAGTATTTAAATATTAATTGATTAAAAAATGTAAGATATTGCATGAGAATTCACTTTCCTATGAATCACACGTAAATACGATAAGATATTATCAAATATAATTATATACTTTCTTCACTTTCAGCAAGCATTGATCTACAGTTCAAAGGTTCTAGGTTGTTTCATTTTTTTAAAATGTTGGTCAACTTTAATTTTCAATGAGAAGCTTTAATATTGACGACACAATTCTCTCAGCCAATGAAAATCTAGCGCGCGAACTGCGCGCGACGACATGTTCTATCAAGCTTCCTATCCTTTAACCCAGCGGTACCTGGTTTTTAATTTTTTTCGGTGGTTCTTATGAAGGGCAAGATTAATAATTCATATGAGCCACGGGAAAGATCACTTTACACGACATAAAAAATATTCGAGATTTTGTGCAGCATAGAATTTGAATGAAAAAATATATAAGATTTTTCTCCTAACAAACCTTATGGAGCGATGTCAGAATGCGGCGCTGCGGCATTTTTAAGTTGAAGCTTGTCATTGGAACTAAAAGTGTTGAATATTATATGAACAATGCATTTTTTTTGTTTATTTTTTTAATTAATCATAATTTATTTATAAAATATATTGTTTTTTATATAATAATAAACAAATTAAATGGTAATATACATATTTTTATAAGTTATTAACGATTAACTTCAGTAACTTCGGCGTCAGGATGTTGTATTGCAAATTTCTGTCAGACGGAATCGAGTGAAAGAAATTTAAAAAATTTGAGAAGGTTCTGAAATTTAATCGCTTATGGTTTGGCAAAATTCAAGGGGGTGCTTTTCTCATAACAGCTCTATTTCCGGTTTCCGTCGTCCATAAGGCTTCATGCTAAAGTTCTGTACCTCAATTTTTTACAAAACTAATCAGACGAATTCACTTTCCAGATTTGATAACTTAATCTTAACTTACTGGCGTAGTTTGCAATCACTAAGCTGAAATAATTTAATTAAATTGAGATCTAAAAACAAGGCTTTAAAATTTTTTAATTCTTCTAAAGGCCTATTGAATAATGTAATTAAGGGCATTGGGTGTAGCACCGGTAGTTGGCAACATTGACGTATCTTCACCATGTTAATTTTTTATCATTGCTCCTCGGAGTAATTTTTGTGCTAGAGCTAAGCTGATTGCTGTAGTATCAAGATAATTAGTAGCCCAAGTGCACAATTTGACTAAATAAAACCTGATTTAAATAAAAGTATTTTTTAGTAATTTTTTAAATTTACATGCATTTTTCTAAAATATAAAAAAATACTTTTCTTTAAATCAGGCTTTAGTTAGCCAAATTGTGCACTTGGGCTACTAATTATCTTGATAATACAGCAATCAGCTTAGCTCTAGCACAAAAATTACTCCGAGGAGCAATGATCAAAAATTAACATGGTGAAGATACGTCAGTGTTGCCAACTACCGGTGCTACACCCAATGCCCTTAATACGTAATATTATTTGAATATACATTTAAAAGTTAATATGACTTGAGGCATTTGAGGTATTTTATGAATTTTATTTTTAACAGTTCAATTATCTCTGATGTACAGTACAGTTTCTGTATAGTAAAATTAACAATATACCAATTGTCTTAGAATATATGGGTTATCTGCAGTATTTGATATTTAAGTAATTTTTTTCTCCCTTATAGAGCTATCTCTATTATAGGCTGTATCGTCCGTCCCCCAGTATATATAGTTGGTGGAATATAATTGAATTGTTTCTCCACATTTTCAAGCGTGCAGGCAACCTCCAAGTACATTGAATCAAGGAGTCCATAGCACAGCGATTTTATCACATTACAGTGAAAAAAACAAGGGCAACTAAAAAAAAAAAGTGATCCAGTGATGAGTAAAAAAAAAAAAAAAAAAAAAAAAAAAAAAGTGGAAAAAGAAGCTGTTGAAGCGGTCGGCGAGTAGAGCAGCGCGCGGCAAACAGTGATGCAATTACGGTGAGACGCTGGTGATGATCCGAGCAAGCACGGCGGCGAGCGGCCCTCGACCAGAAGCAGTCAAACAGCAGTCAGCCACCGGCTAACGAGCAACAATTCTCTTCAAGAGCTGCTGGCTTGCATCAGGAGCAAGTGAGCGTAAAACTGGGGACTATAAAACGCCTCCCACCCAACCCAATCTCTCTGTCTCTCTTTCTCTCTGTTCGCTAACACACATCACCATAGCGGCACGAGCTCCAAACAGTGGCTGCACGCTCACCCCTCGCCTCTCCACCGCCTGCCTGGATTTAATTTCGTCAGATGAAGCCAGCAGTGTCCCGCTGTGAGATTTAAAGCCCACTATTTGAAATCTGTATACCCTTACACTACAGTATGTAGTATTTAGTACTTGCATGCTAACGCTATATACAATGATAAATATTATTATGAGCAGTCTGAATGTCCTAGCTCTTCTAATATGTGGTCCATGGCACTCTCTACAATTGTATACTGTTGTTAATATATATTTTTATATATTTGATTATTATGAATAATGTTAATATTACATTGTGACAACGTTTCAATCTTGTACACAATTTTGTTTTGTTTATCATTGTGTATAATATATATACAGTATATTATAATTATAGTTTTAACAAAACTGACAATTTTGTTACCAAAATGAAGTAGGTGAATTTTGGTATAGGATAAGGTATTTTTCATTTTGATAACAATTTTAGACACATATGTAATTTGTATACATGACCAAACCAAAATTATTCTGCATGATTTCACGCATTGTTTGATTGTGCATGCGGTTTTGTTACTTTTTTTTTTTTATTTCATCATCTTGTTTTATACTTATGCATTGTTACTTATTTTAAATAACTAATAGAGTATAATACTGACTGCGTTTTGTTTATATTCAGTTGGGTGCAGTATACAATATTTCTTCAAGGAGAGGTTCGTCTGAACAGAGGATGCAGCAGCCACCGAGTGTGAGAGTGAGGTCAAGCCCGCCGCAGGTGATAATTTATTATTTCCATCTGACTAGCTGGCAGCTGCTTTATGAATTTTGGGCTAAATTGTATTAAATCTCTCGCTGGTAATTTTTATTTTCTTATAGAAGATTTTTATTCCCCCTTCCATCCTTCTAATTCAACTTTTGTTTTTCATTCATTATTACGTTTTAAAATTTATATGTTATGCAGTTTTTAAAAATAATACATAATAACAATAGGTTTACCTGCCGTAGATAAAATAGATCAAGTATAGGCCAGGCCCACGTGATGTCACTGCAACGCATATTGCATAATTTACAGGAGCCTGCCGCACCATATTGTTGTGTTGCATCAGCAGCGTGTAAGGGGAGAAAATGCAAAAAAAAAAAAAAAAAAAAAATAAATAATTATAAATTATGTACGGCAATTATTACATTTATATCGTTTCCATATTATCTGCTAGTTTATAAAGAATACACAAACTACAATCTCGTGGCGCTCCCTATATAGCGTTCTAAATAGAATATCAAATTGTTAAGAGTTTTAGAAGACATGAATGAGGCTTGTTTGTAAACACTGACCATGTGCGTACATTTTATTTTTCTTCAAATGATTTCCTTATACTTGGACATAAGGTCAAAAAGTGTGTATTATTACTTTATGGCAGCATATGGCACTGGTAATGATAATAGTATATATACGAAGAGATAACTTATAGAAGTTATAGATAGATGTGGACAAGACTAGTACTCACGGTTCGGAGCAGTTGGTGTAGCTGCGCAGAGGGTGGTGTAGAACGCACCGGCTGCCGGTCCAGCTGCAAGGCTGCGGCGATGGGCGGCGGGTGCAGGTCGGCCGGCAGTGCCAGTTGGTACGTGAGGAAGAGCGAGCACAGAGAGAGCGCAGACACGAGCATCAAGAGCTCCGCTGCGCTCGGGGGGCCACGCATCGCGCCACCCTGATGGACACACAATGGTACGGTCACACTAGGCTGGTGCATCGTCTACTGACCCCCAGTGACCTCCCCCCCTCTTTCCGTGCAAAGGGGTCACGAATTACACCATGGACGCACAGAGCAAGGCTCTGAATAAACATGCTTTAATGTTAGCCTCTCTGGTAACTAGCAGCTAGAAATCATATTGATGCATGTATAGTAGTTCGATATAATTAACATTTCATGACTGCTACAACTACTCCTTTTTCATTCAAATCAATTGTTTTTCACTGTAACAGTCTGTGTAAAAAAATTGTATGATAATAAAGCATCAAGGTATTTAAAAAATATATATACTAATGCATGCTTGATGCTGTGTGAAGTGAGAGGTGCTAATCACACCTTTATATCTCTCACCTCTAGCAAGTCTATTTTGTGGTAGACTAATTGACTAAGTTAATGTTTAGAACTCATCAGCCAGCTCTAAATCATCGCAGGAATTCTGTGACTTCACGAGTCCATTGTTCAAGCTGGCCCTCCAAGAATAACATCTTTAACACCAGTGACAAATACAGATTTAGATTAAGTAGCTGTTTTTCTCCATACAGCATCAAACAACGCCAGTGATGAAATTTCTACGCACTATGAAAATCCCTCGTTTTGACCATCAGACCATTACAATAATGTAGAGTGTACTGTACAGTATATCAACGTACTTAATGTTGATCACATAACATGTTATTTACATATTGGGACAGAATATGTGTGTAAAATTGTAATAAAAATCATGAAATCATGAAATTTGGGACAAACATAATTAGGTGAGGTTAATTTTATTCCTAATATATATCAGTCAAGGACTACAAATAATTCCGTTTCCCGTTAGCAGTGGGAACCACAAACTGACATGCAACCATATATATATTTTTTTTTCTTTTCGACAAAAACCAAGGCTTGATCAATGGGATATTATCTAATAATTAATAATAATTAGGGCGTCTAATTATCATTCATATTTCTCTATAATCGTACCCCATGACACCAGGATCGTAAACCCAAGTCTACTTGCGTAAACTCATCTAATGATTGTGAGATCATAAATTATAATACTAGCATTGATCTTAACATATATATTTATTAATAGAAATAATAGAAGTACAGTTGAAATAATACTTACATTGTAAATACAGAAGAATGAAGGATGCTCAGAGTGGAACAGTCAGTGAGAAAACTAAGTGTCAATAACTGCAAACACCATGATGGTGTGTATGTGAGTGTTCTGGAATCGAACAGCGTCTCCCTCCTGTCTCTCTCTGTCTGTTCCCTTTTTGCATTGCCTTTATATAGTACACAGTAATACATAAAAATTTATTAACTTGCTCCGGGAGCAGGGTACTAAAATTTTATAAGCCTGCTCCTGTCGGTGAGGGTGCGCAGAACCCACGGCGCGTCAGTGCGGGTGGACAGGACACACGACGAGAAGGGTTAATGATGCCTTTCCCTCATTAGAAGAGATGGTAAATACATAAGAAATATATGTTTGAATGCTTACATGTACTTCCTAGAAAACGAGTACTATTGATCCAATACCTTGCACCGTGCTACGACACAAGGCGGGTTGTATATTAGAGGTAGTCTAATTTGTTTAAATATAAATTAGACTATCGTCACACTCCCCGCTTTAAGGTGGAAGGCTCCTGACTTCCAAAAATCTTTTAATACGTTTTATGTAGAAGTTAATCAATTAATTATTAAAAAAAAATTATTTGGCCAAGAGAACTCATTTTGTCTTACATGATGCTATTATTATACATATTTGCAACACATGAAGCAACAAGTGATTATTTATCATAAATAACACAATTAAATTTATTGAATAGTTTAGCGAAGAATTGGCAAATAACTTATAATTATAAATATTTTTTTCAATTTCAATTTTTACTTTTAAATTTTATATATCAGTTAGTTACAGCACATTCATTTAGTTACCAATTTTTCCTTAAATAGTACAAATTACAGTTAGTTTTCACATTTTTTTTTAAACTACATAGTGAAATAGATTGAAACTCATATTTAAAATTATACCAGCAATGACAGATATATTTATTTATAATTAATATACCCTTGAATTTTTTAACTACTGCACAACTGATGATAGTGATAATTAAGACATATATTGATAAAAAGGTTTACAAAATAGTTAACATGAATATTAATTGCATATAATCCCAAGCTTTATTTAAATAAAGGCGTAATTACCTCTAAATTTGACAATTATTTTGTTAAGTTTCAATTGATATTTTATCCAAATGGTGCAGTTAAATTACTTCAATTTACTTTAATTTGGTTTCTTTAATTTATTTGCGTTATAATTTAATTAAAATTAACTTTAATAACTTTAAGTTTTTTTATTTTAATTTACTTTATTATATTGTTATTTATTATAATACTCCTCCACGACTTAAATGAAATTTGTCCTCAAATTTATTGACCAAAATTTTGAACACAAAATTCTTGGAACATATATAGCTATTGTTTATAAGTATTGTGTATATTGTATTATTAATAGAAATATTATAGGTTCTTAACTTTTTTTTTCCGCAAAAGAAAAAAATTAGAAACATTTTAAATTTAAATTATTTTTAAATTACAAAGAAGCAATGAGAATTATCATGCACAAGTCAAAAATATATATATTATGTATAATTATTATTTTTTTTTCTAACTGATTTTTTTTTTTTTTTTTTTTTTAATTTTACTTAATTATGTTTGAAGTTTAGATAAAATTATAACAAATAAGATGGTCACGTTTCATAAAGTTTTTACAAGTATGCATGAACAGTTAAACAAATTTTCGGTTACTAAATTTTTTTTTTTAAGCAATTTAATGGTCATGGATATATTTCTAAGAAGTTAATGCAATTGAAATTAAATGTTGATGATTTACACACAAACTAATTACATATGTTTTGAATTTTTAGCACTTCACAGAAAGACTTGTCACTCGTTTATAGATGTAAAGTTCGTTGTTGCGTTGCACTGATGGTTTGATGTGGGGATATATAGGACATATTTTGGATGCAGTTTTAAAGTTGATGCATAGGGAAAACGTTATGGATGTGCAATGTTGAATTTAAGTTCACAGGTCAGCCGAAGGGGAAAATCACTGGAGAAAAATTATATGCACTTGTCGAAGAAGATTTGTGAGGGAGAAAATGGTAGCAGTAACAAACATATAGTAGATCCAATTACTGCTGCTGCTGTGGGATTTTAATGTAATATATAGTTTTTGTTTAATAGCAGGTATAGTGTGTATTGCCATTGGATAACAATTTAAGATGTTTTTAACACACACTACAATAATTAGATGTATTGATCAGGATCAAATTTTAAATATTGCTGAAATGTCTGTTCTTGCTCATATGTTATACATAAAGACAGCAATATGATTTAATGGAGATCAATGAATACATAGGTTTGTGAATATGCACAGAAGGAATTTGTAGCTAAATTATTGAATTATAAACTTAACTTTCTGAAGTCATAGAACCATGTTGTAATTGTCCATTTGCGAAACCAAGTAGTTTTTAAACAATTACGCTGAGGTGACTAAATCCAAATTCGTTTAGTAATAAGCTGCACAAACATAGAATTTCTGGTGAAAATTGTGATAAAATTTAAAGAAAGATATATATGTTACAAATATTTCAAGTTTTTTTTTCCATTTATAAATATTTTATTTAATTTACACTAAAATTTTCATCACTTTTCATTTTATTTTTTTTTTTCATTAATTAACTTAATTTTTTTTCACATTTTTGATTGAACCAAAATTGTTTTATGTTACATGCATATAAATATTCTTAAATATTTAAAAAAATAATAAATATTATTTTCATCTTATGTGCTTCGATAGTGAAAATTGCATTGATAATTTTAAATTTACACATTAGAACAAACAGTTTTAAACATTAATTTTTCAGTTTTTTTTTATAATTGCATAATGAAATAATCATAATTATAGAAATTTTGAATCATTTTTTTTTTTTTTTTTTTTACAATTTCACAGAATAATAACACTTATCCTGTTATCCATCATGGAGATTTTTGAATAACTTGATAAGGTTGTAATTTGAATAGACAACACCACTGATTATATGATAAATTGTTATTATGTTATATGATATATTTTAAATATATACGACCAAAATTTTTTTAAAATTTTTAATTATATTGTTTCAATAATAAATATATATTTTTTTAAAACTATTTTAAATTTTGAAAGTTTTATATGAATTTTAATACTTTCGAATTACAATATAAATATTCAATAATTCACATTACATCTTTTTACAATTTTAACATATATAACAAATAAAGTACATATAATGGTATGTTCAGAAATACTTTTACTAATGCTGACTGTAATTGAATTCATATAGATAATCATATTATGCCTTTTTCCAAAATTTTCACAAGTTTTGTTTAATTTTTATGTAATAAGGCTTCAAGTTTAGAAAATTAGTTATTCATTAAAAGAAATGTTTAGACTAATTACTTTTTTTTTTTTTTAATTTTAAGTAAGGTTTTGATATCTTTTACTGTCAGCAGTAGTACAAAACTAACAAATACATTAATAGTAAAGCATGCTCAGTATGTCGTTATAAAATAGTAACATAAAATTCAACAAATAATAATCTTTATTTAATTTATTTAATTTATCATTAATTGTTCTTAATTTTTTTTTTTTAAAATTCTTGAAGCCATGAACATTATTTTAATAATAAAAGTACTTTAAATAGTTTTTGCTTTGCGAAAACTTTAATATTTTGCAAATTTTTAAGAAATAAATTACATTTATTACAAACAAATTTTATTAAAGGAGAAATTATTTTTACAGATATTTTAATTCAATAATAATACATTTTTTTTCTACACAAATAATTTAAATTTTTTTTTTTTTTTTTTTTAAATCATTTCTAATTGTATACTTTCATTACTGTCCATGCTGTTTATTTTGTAAGAAAATATTCATAAATATCATGTATATATTAGTTATTAATGACACACTTATAGTATGTTACCTAATTATTTAAATGTTTTAATAAAGTTAATTACAGGTTTTTAAGGATATATTTCTGCATATTGAAAGTGTTTTACTTTTTTTTTCTCAATTTGTATTTATGAATATTAAATTTAAATTTTTATTTTTAATTATTTCTTTTTTATATGGAATACAGAAATGTTATATGAATTAATCATTTATTTAGGAAAGCTTATATACTTGAAATCTGCAAATTAATTTTAATTTTTACGAACAAAATGCGTACAAATTTATCATTTCATTAAACTTTGTATTGTATTCAATAATTTAACATGCATTCTTATAATAGTAATTTAATACTATAAATGTAATATATTGTTTTCATATAATTTTTTCAAATCTTTTATGGAATTAAATTTTTTAAGAAACAAACGGTTTTAAATATGGATACAAATTTTTTATAATAGTTTTTAAAACTAGAACTTTGTTAAAAATCACGCATTAAAATTGGAAACAATTATACGTTAAAATTAAAATTGGAATTAAAATTTAATAGAAGAAAGATTATTTATAATTTTAAATAAAAATACACGAAAAACATTACACCTTAAATTTTGTCAACACTTCGACTTTTATAATCGTATATTCAAAATAGTTCATATATACCAGAAAAGTAACTTGATCAAATTATGTGAATTGCATTGCATTTTTTTGTTTATTAAAAAGAGATAAAAAAATATACACCTATATTTTTTTTTTTAAATATCTTTAATTGAAAATCATATGGAATAAATTATGTAAAATTTAATTTCTTTACAAAAGAATTATAATGCAAATTGATTTATTATGTTATTTAATCAGTGAATATTAATCATTTAACTTTTAAACATTTTTTTTTTATTTACAATTATTTAATAAAAATGCCTAAGGTTCATTTTTGTATCATATTGCTTACGACTTTTGATAAATACAATTTTTTTCCAAGATTTCAAAAATATTACTATTTTTCTTTTATTTTTTTCTTTCATTTCATATTTGAATAATATAAATAACGTTTTTCATTAGGACAATGTGACAAAAATTTCTGTGTATCCAAGAATAGGCGTTAATTAACTAAATTATTTATAGGAATATTTTTAAATTAAATATTGAATTTATCAAATATTTATGTATTTATACTTTTTGATTTGATAATGAAAATGATTTTACTGGTTAGTATTAATTTATAACCAAAATAAATATCTTTGTTAAATTGTTGTTTATATGGTTTCAATTTTGTTGTAATATATTTGTCAAATTTTAATAACTCACTTCTGAGAACTTGAATTTTAAATATTTTAAATTTTATTTGTTTAGTTTATAAAACAAAATTTAAATCTCTTTAAGTTCTGAACGTTTTACAATATTGTTTTGTTTAAATAATTATTTTTCATTACTTTAAATTTATAAATAGAATTTTAATCAATGTTATTAAATCTTTATTTTTTTATTTATTTATTTTTTTTTAATTTCTTGATGTATTTAATTACTATCATAGTTGCAATTTTTGTTTACTTGAATTTGTATTATTTCTAAAGTTTGCTCTTAAATTTTTGTGTTTTTTCCTTTTTAATAATAATGATTGTTAAAATTTCTAACATTCTTTTTATTTTTATTTTATTTTTTTTTTGTTTTAAAGCATTATTATTTTGCAATTCATTTAATTAAAACTGTTTTTATTGTGATTAATATATTTAACACACTTCAATTTAAATAAAATTCAAATAGCAATTTATTTTCTAATTAATTTTTTTCTTTTCTCATATTTATTTTCAACCCGGCACAAAATTATGCTGTTTAGTAAAACCAAAATTTTGTAAATATTGAACACACAATTATGATATTTTTTTCAATACTCTTTTAACTTAATAGTATTTTTACTGACACATGTAAACACTGAACTGAGATAATATGAAATAATTCAATATTAGCGTAACTTAAACAATAAGTTTTTTCAATAACTTTATGTATTTTTTTTTTCTTTTATCTAATAAATTATTACATAATGTTTTACTTTTTATTTCTCCTCATTTTTTTCCAATTATAGAATTTGTGTTTTTAATTAATTAATTTACTACTTCAATATGGACTTTTAATTCACGTCCATTTCCAAATTTAATTGCGATTATTTGTGATTATACTGTTTACGAATAGACAGAATGATTATACAAGAAATATTTAAATATGTGCTTTATTTTGCTTCATATTTTACTTTGCTCCATTTTGATTTCATTTAAATATATTTCACTATCCCTCAGATACTTTTTAATTTAAATGCAGTATATACTTTTCGCATTTGTTAGATGACGATAATGTTACAAAATATTTGTATGCTCTATCATTATTACTTTTATGAATGTCTTATATTAAATTCGCATTTCTTGCTACCTGCTTAAATATTTTATTATTCGATCATTTCACTTTCTTGTCATTAAAATTTCAATGTCAATTATCATTATTATTAAATTTTATATACTCATAAATATCTATGTTCTCCTTTTTCTTCATTAACATTATATAACTTGCCAAGTTTAACTGTATGAAATCAATCCTTGGGCCCGAGAATTGAATTCAACAGTTAATTTGGTCTTAAATATTACTCCCTGCGTCCAGATCAACGTAATATTTCATATGCTATAGCTTCGTAAATAACGTTATTCCATTACTTTAATACTTGATCGTTTCATTATATTTACTTTAACTGCAGTTATTAATTTAAATATTATTAAAGATTTATTTTCATTAATGTTTCATCATCATAATAAGCCTGTTTTAACAACTATATATCTATTGTATTGTTAATTTCATCTTAGGAACAATATTCCTCTTTTTATTATTAATATTTTTATTAATGCTGCTTTATTTCATAATAATATTTTTCTGCGATTATTCTCTCTTAATGCAGGTTGAATTCATTTAATATTTAGTTGAATATTATTTATAAACTCTTTAAAATATACTATCATTTGTCAATTACATCATGATGCTTCTTTCTTTTAATTCCGTATTCCAAAACTAGACCTTTACTAGTATTAATTGTTTAACATTATATTTTGTCCTATATTTCCAAATTTTCATTTTTATTTAACTATTTTTTTAAAATGGTACCATTTTTTTTCTCTTAACTTTATAATATACTTAAGTAATTTTTAAATTCTTGATGGTTTCCTAAGTTTTTCCAATTTCTTACTTTATATATTATATAGTTTTACTTTTACAATAGTAACTGAGATAAGTGCACTGTAAGCGCTGACTTCCATGTGCATGATTCCTTATTCAAAGTTTACACAAATGTTTTAGCCTTCATTTGTTTCAATACATTAATTCTTTATTTACCAAGTCTTAACTGTTTAAGATTTATTCAATATCAATTGTCTTATTTTACTTTTTTATTTTAACATTATATTTTGCTTAATTATGAAAACATCATATTCAGAAATTTGTAAATGGAGCAAAGTGTTTCAAATAATATATTTTTCATGTAGTTAATACGCAGTTTATTTATAAGAATATATGGATAAATTATCGTTCCGTAAACTTTAAAAATGTTAATTATTTTTTCTCCGTGTGAAGCGAATAGATTTTTATACTTACTTATACATTACCTTGTGATGCTGTGGTTGCACGATGTCACATATTGCACCCTACTACACACAAAAACATTTTATTATCATGTCAAAAATTGCAATGTATATCTTTTAAAATAGGTTTTACAATGTACCATGTAAAACTTACTAACAACGTAATACTAAAATTTTAATTAACCTCGATTTACCTAAAAATTGGAATTTATTCTCACGTATTTTTTTCTTGTAATAAAAAGATACTACAAGTAAGTTCCACTCTCTGCTTGATAACCAATATTATTAAAATTATGTTATATTTTATTAAAATAAGAAAACTCTAATCTCTTTTTTTTTTTTTTTTTTTTTTTCCACCACGTGCGGGAAAATATTTTACGTTTTGTATTATACAACAGTTAGCACAATTATTCGAAAAATCACTTTATTTCTCTTTTATGGTGTGTTATACTCTTTTTTTCAAACAATTTTTTAACATTAAATGTAAAATGTTTTTTTTTTTTTGCTAAACCTATTTTTTTTTCACATGCTTTGAAATATGTAAACTTGATTGATCGTAATATTTTCTTGAAAATTACTTTACTTTTCATTTGACAATCTATATTGAAAAAAAAGGTCTTTAATTTTGGCTATTAAATTAATTTCAATAAATTTCTTTTTAACGTTCTATATTTTATTTTTGTTTTTTATGAATTTTATCACAAAAAAATATTTTAAACCAAATCAAGCAAACATATATTTGTATATAAACCAAATATAATACTTTATTTAGCGTTAACCTATTTATTTCCGCTGATTATTGGTTGATTAATTTAATAATTTGCTTATTTTTTTCTTATTTTTTTTTTTAAATTACTGAATTCTTTTCTTGTATATGAATTTTATATGTATATTTTTTTACTGGAATTAGATGTTTATTATTACTGTTCTCTTTTTTTTTCGGTATTTAATGATATAAACATGAATATATAAACTTTATTTTTATACTGCATGCTTGTATGGTAAAAATTTTATTAATTTAAAGGCAAATTTTAGATTATTGATATCTGTTTGCAACAAGACTCATGGGGAAATTTGAAACTGCCTTCAACAGGTGCCATAAAATTTTTGAAGTAAAGTTGTCCTATCATTTTGTGTAAACTGATTTCAAAGTTTAACATTGGTAAAATGGATGAAAATTGAAAATAGTGCTGGATTGAATATGCTCAAACCATAAGTGTTTTCAACATTTTCGATCAATATTTATTTATAAATATATTGATTGATTAAATTAATTTATTGATTGATTTAATATAATTCGATTTATTTAATGCATTCACAAAAATAATTATAATTTGGCTCTGAAGTAACTGAAATTCATCTTTACATGAAGACATATAAATTTTGTACATTAGCATTAATTGTCCGAAGTCCGCGTACTTGACAAAAAAATTTAATTTTTTTTTTTCCTTTTTATTTGACCTTGTATTAAAATCGTTTTACACAACCGAGTTAAAAAATTTTTATACCATGATCTTGTTGTTAAATTAAGTTTATTATAAATCAAAACAAAGGGTGTTTAATATTTTATATGGAAATTTACAAAATATTTGCTACTTTTAATTTTTTTGTCATGCAAAGATTTAAATATTTTTAACGAAGGAGGGGTGGGTTGGTTTTTGTCATTTTTTTTTTTCCTGTATATAAACATTTTTTTTTTTTTTTAGTCATGACGATATGAAATAAAGATTGTTTTCTACTCTTTTTTTTTTAAATTTTACTGTGTTTTTAGGTTTTCTTTTTATAAAAATGAATTTTTCACTTTCTTTATTTATTTTTTTTTACTTATTTTTTTTTTAAAGATTATTAGGGGTTTACTTTAAAATTTTCGCATTTAAAGTTTGCATCAAAGCGGTTATCAGGTCATGCAATTATTTTATTATTATAATTTTTTTTTTTTTTAAGAATTACTTTCATAAAAATCCATGCTTCAATGTTTTAATAAAATAAGTGAATTAAATTTTTCTTGATAATTTTAAATTCTGAAATTTTTCTGAGTAAAATTTTTTTTTCATAACTTCGAACTTCCTTTCTGTTTCTTTTCATTACATTTCATTAACGCTTTTCAATAAAATTTAAATTTCCGCTAATGTTTGATAAACTATTGTCAATAAATAAATATCAATTTTATGAAATCTTATAAGCGCCTATTGAAAACAACGCACTTTATTGATTTACATTTGCTATTTTTGTTAGCAGAGTATAACACACATTGCAAGAAAAACCTAAATTTCAACATGGTTTTTCTTCTTTTTATATATTTCGTTATTTATAATTAATATTATTATTTTTTTTTTTATTGCAAATTTTTAAATTTTAATACGTTTTATAGATCGTGGCTAGAGATTAAAAAGAATTTATCTGACGTATAAATTTTGAATAACTACACAAATATTTTATATATTAATTTGTATAACATTTTTGTTATAACATACGGGCATTACAAATTGATTTTGTTTTTAGAATTTATTTTTAATTATAATTTTTTTTTATTATAATATAATCCGAAAGATCTATGAAATTAAATTATATTTAGCATCAAATTACGCAGGCTTAAAACGATTAGTCAAACCAAATTGCAATAATGCAGGAAACGGCAATTCAAAATTTTAAAACATTTAATTTTAAATATAAAACGAGATTCTTTCAAAACACTTTTTTTTTTTTTTTTTTTTTTTGAAGCACGATCTTTTTCAAAATCGTTTTTAAACATGGTCACTTTTAAACACGTTCACTTCTAAACACGGTCGATTTTAAACACGGTCGCCTCCACCAAATTGTCACGGGGATTTCTGTCTTTAACTAGGGCGTCTAATTATCATTCATATTTCTCTATAATCGTACCCCATGACACCAGGATCGTAAACCCAAGTCTACTTGCGTAAACTCATCTAATGATTGTGAGATCATAAATTATAATACTAGCATTGATCTTAACATATATATTTATTAATAGAAATAATAGAAGTACAGTTGAAATAATACTTACATTGTAAATACAGAAGAATGAAGGATGCTCAGAGTGGAACAGTCAGTGAGAAAACTAAGTGTCAATAACTGCAAACACCATGATGGTGTATATGTGTATGTGAGTGTTCTGGAATCGAACAGCGTCTCCCTCCTGTCTCTCTCTGTCTGTTCCCTTTTTGCATTGCCTTTATATAGTACACAGTAATACATAAAAATTTATTAACTTGCTCCGGGAGCAGGGTACTAAAATTTTATAAGCCTGCTCCTGTCGGTGAGGGTGCGCAGAACCCACGGCGCGTCAGTGCGGGTGGACAGGACACACGACGAGAAGGGTTAATGATGCCTTTCCCTCATTAGAAGAGATGGTAAATACATAAGAAATATATGTTTGAATGCTTACATGTACTTCCTAGAAAACGAGTACTATTGATCCAATACCTTGCACCGTGCTACGACACAAGGCGGGTTGTATATTAGAGGTAGTCTAATTTGTTTAAATATAAATTAGACTATCGTCACAATATTATTGTCTTTAGACATATACCGATGTTGTTAATTTTATTAAAATTATGTAAAATTAACTCATAGGGGTTGCTGCTTCCACCATATTTAACGCTTTTTTATATATTTATTAATTGAAACAAAAAATGATTAAAAATTGCGTATCGATTTATAATCAAATAAGTGAAATAATTTTAATAATTATAATTATTTTATATATTATATTATTTATTATTATTTTATGACGTTTTTTTTTTTTTTTTTTTTTTTTTTTTTTTTTTTTTTTTTTTTAGGAAATTTTATGTATTAATTAGTAAAAGAGTATTTTACCACTCCTATGTGCATTGCTGCTTTAAAATATCCTATTTCATCATTTTATTATTATTTTCCTTTCGCTATATTTTTATTTATATGTAATATGCATAATAATAATAATAATTTTATTTCGATTACTGGTTGTACAAGTCAACATTGATCACGTCATATACATTAATATTTACAATAAGTCAATAAAAAACATTTACACATAAAAACACACTTCAATTTTCTGCATAAAATTACAATCAAATAGTACATACTAACAATTAAGTTTCACTGAGGCAAAGTTCAGAGAGTTTATTAGAAAAAAACATTTTAATGGAGTAAAATTCTTTCTTTATGAGTACACATTTAAGCTTGGCTTTAAACATACTGTCACTCTCTATATTTCTAATACATGCTGGCAAATAATCATAAATTTTCCCTGATTGATACAGTGGGCTTTTTTCTAAAAGAGCCGACTTATGGTTTATTATAACAGTTTTCTCCTTATTTCTTGTTTTATAAGCATGTTTTTTATACTCATACAATTCAGGATGTTGTCTTTTAAATAATGCACAACTTAATATATACATACAGGGTAATGTAAGCATGTTATTTTTTTTTAAAATGTGACACACAAGATTCTCCTTTTTTGAACCTTAACATTGTTCTAAGAGCACGTTTCTGGGCCACAAATAATCTGTTAATAGCTTGCCCATTTGAACCGTAAAATATTAAGCCGTATGATAGGTGTGAATACACATACGCATAATAGATTGAAAACAATGCTTCTAGAGACACATGGTCCCTTATTGAATATAAAACAAAATTCCCTGAGTTTATTTTTTTTACTATAGCTTCAACATGAGTTTTCCAATCCAAACTTTCATGCAAATTGAAACCTAAAAATTTTGTGTGCTCTACTCTTTTTATAGTTTTATTTTTAATTTTAATATGATAACTATGATCTGGAATATTTCTGTTTGTATGAAACTGCATGAAAACTGTTTTCTTATCATTTAATACATTATATATATATATATATATATATATATATATATATATATATATATATATAAAATTATCCGCTAAACTGCATGGCTGAAACCAATATCAAGGGTAAAAATTGCTACATCTGAATTCTAAATTGATATTATGAAACATTAATTCATATGCTGCATATAATATGCACCAACATTTTTAATTCTTAAAGACAGGGTCACCCCAGACTTTTTTTTGTTCAATATAGCTTTCTCTCTTGTAATTTCGATTTTAGGTGAACAAATTTTTGACTAGATTTTATTATTATGCCCACATTTCGAACCTAAAATTTTAAAAGGTTTGACGTCATATCGACGGTGCACATGGCACGCTTCTTTTTGTCCCCCTCGCAGGAGGCTCTGTGTTGTGGATGTGGTTGCAAAGGAGGGTAAACAAACAGCAGGAGCGAACATGAAAAAGCGAATGGTCCGTCTGACGACTAATTAATCTTTCTTACTGTCTTGCATGGCACATTTTCAATAACTTTTATAACAGTCTAAATTCTAAATAATTTAATATTAGAATATCATTACATTATAATTTTAATGAATACATATACCACCCCAACGACGGCAACGACCTAATATCTAAAACTTATTAAGATGGAGGTATTCAATACAATTTAATAATTTAAACAATACATAATATATTATATATAATATATATATATTTATATCATACATTATAAAAAGCAATATATAACATTATTCACTATAAAAAAAAAAATATTTATGTAATAAATCAATATGTAATATTATATGTGATACTTAGGCTGCATGCGTAATATCGATATTCTAATAAACAATTATTATTATTATTATTATAAACATATTAGTAATGTTGCATAAATAATTAAATACTATAAATGCCTTGTCTTATTTTTACATGCCAAATAAAATGTTGTACTTCTGCTGCAAATAGCAACACCTAGGCGGGTCGCACATAGACTTCTATATCTGCAGTCGGGGATCTGTAAGCGTGCGGTCGGATCGTATTATACGTTTCTTTTTTAGAAACGGTCCTAAATTTCTTATTATACTGTAAAGGCGTACATACAATACGAAGCTGTGTGCGGGCACATAGTAATCGCATAGGTTCTTATGTATGTTCTTCTTCTAATCGTATGTTTTATTTATTATATAACTTGTTGAAAAAAATAGTGCTCAATTATCCTTAGAAAATGTTCTAAAGTGAAGTAAAGTAAACTTCACAACTTCTTATTATTATTTTTTTTTTTTAAATTTTGGGCCTTATTATATACTATAATAATATAATATATTTATAAGGCCTAAAATTGCATTAAAACGTCCTAATTCTACGACCTTACTCGAGATTACAAGCTTCTTATATTCGAGGTAAAACGTCTTCTCTCTTTCTGACCGCACATCTGGTTTTTGACATTGACAAATCTCGTACATGTTCACTCACCCTCGTGCCGTTTCCCACCCTCCGGCAGGGGGGAGCACGGCGGCATTGATAATAATGAGCTTCTGCAATATTCTTAATAACTCAGATTATATAAATCGGAAAAATTTGAGACTCACATGTGTAAATAGAAGAGATATTGAATTTTAATTCTGGTTTGTGTCAAGTTATTGCAATCATAAGTGAACTCAAAAAGCGCATCGAAAGTCAACTTTCTTGATTTTTCTTTGATTTTTCTTTGTAAATTACCTTCTGCCGCCCTCACTACCGTCTATTTGAGGTAACGTTTTTCAAACTTTGAGTGTCAAAATGTGGGCATAATAATAAAATCTAGTCAAAAATTTTTTCACCTAAAATCGAGATTACAAGAAAGAAAGCTATATTGAACAAAAAAAAATCTGGGGTGACCCTGTCTTTAAGATTTTTAAGGTGTCAATGGAAATATCATTCGAGCGTTCCATGTGGATGGAAACGCGTTAATTTATCATCCCAAAAAATTATGCTTTTACTTATGACGGCAGGCAAATATTAATTGTAATTATACAAATTAGAGGTATGAAATACAGAAATTTACTGACGATGTCAGATTCAAGAACATTAAAAACTTAATACTTTAATAATTAACATTTATAATTTTACCTGATTACGTTATTTTTCTTTATAATTGATAAATGAAAACAAATAAATATTGCCTTGTGCACCGATCATATTTCTTCCGATTTATACGTAAATAATTATAATACATGGTTATAGTATAATGTACAGTATAATCAGTGATGATTACTGAACTACGATCAGGTACACCATCATGTAGCTACTTCCGTGAGGAAGTATAAAAATAAAATTGACTTGAGCTGGTAATTCAACACAAGCATGTTTTAGGAGAGGAAGAACTACTTTGAAACGGTCAAGTTTGTGACATCGCCAGGATACCTAGCACCCGTTTACTTTCAGTACGTGCTATTACGTATCCTGGTGATGTCACGAACTTCAAAGTAGTTCTTCCTCTTATAAAATATCCTTGGGTACAACAGCGCTTCATTCATTAGTTCATTCCACGGACGCAGGCTGACACGAGCGCAAACCTACATAACACGAGAAGATGGTCCCGCGCATCGAGGAAAGAGGCGGGCAGTTGAGGCGGGCGGCGCACAACACAGGATACTCGAGAGCACCACAGCAGCTGGCTTGCCGCCTCTCGAGTGGTATTAATAAGCCCTCAACTCTCTCTCTCTCTCCCCCCCCCCCCATTTTTTTTTTTTTTTATTTTTTTTTTTTTGGCACTCGTTGATACAATACATATGGGACGTTTGGACATCATTTGTCTCACACTAATCACTAATTGTTTAAGTAAGGTTTCTGTTTGTACTGGGTTTCCACTAACTAAAGATGGTGCTCATAATTACAAAGTTAAAAAAAATGTGTAAATTGTCAAGGCCGAAATTATAAAGAATAAACTAATAATTGTAATAAACTATAATAAAGTTCAGATTATAAAATTGATGTTTTTCGTGAAGATATAAATTCTTATAATATTGAATTTAACATTTTATTTGATCTATTATTACAAAGAAAAAATTGTTTCAACAAAAAAATTGGAATTGAATTTAAAATCTAAAGCGTACACTTTCTGACGCCGCTTTTGAGACTAGAGATTATATACAGTATATTAATGCTATAAATATATATGCTCTTTTGCTCCAATCTGTGGGTTTGTGCTGAGGAAAATGGTCGGAACACTTGAAGTGGTGGGAAGGAAGAGTGATGAGAGCGGTGATCGATGGATTGATCCCCTTGAAGCAGCTTCCTCGCTGCTTGCCTGCTGATTCCATCAAGAGGAATTAGCGTGGAGGAGCAGGCGGAGGAGGAGGTCTGCTTGAGAGGAAGGTACACAAGGTGCCTCAGGGACTTGAGGACTCGGCACACACGCGCGACAATCGACTTCTGCCACCCACCCACCCACCGCGCGTACACGGCCACTGCTGCTGATGTACGCACTAACCCAGATATACCTGGGGACTCACTTCGCAGAACCCCCACACCTAATGACACATATTGTACGTCTAGCGAGTGGCTGTAATTAAAATATCGATAATGTTCGCTTTAAAAATACCAGCAGATTCAAAAACACTGTTTAAAAATATGAATTATCAGCGTATAATGAAGTCCATTCATCTTAAGACCAATCAACTCTGTGAATAAAACACCTTTGCAAGTTTGCATCAGGGATCACTTTCGATAAAAAAAAGTGATAAACAAAATATACTAACTTAATTAAAAGATAAGTGAATTTTACTAATCTTACTAATGCATTGAAATAAGTTCCGTTTTCATCTAACTTTGCAAAATATTTACAATCTATTTTTATTTTATTATTTTTTTTTTTGAACTCTTGTTGGTTGCATAAAGCATACATTGCACATTGCATACATATTAAAACCATGCAGTTGATCTAAGAGACCAAGAACTAAATAATATCGGAAAAACATTTAATATTGTAAAATAAAAATTAAATACTAAAATAAACACAATCGTGTAATGAAGAGGGGATAAAAGAGTGTGAGAAATTGCAGAAAGACGAAAATTTATACTGTCAATTAAAAAAAAACAAAAAAAAAACAAAAAATACAGATAAAAATGAAAAGCAGTGAAAATGACGGTTTGAATTCTAATAGATAAAAAAAAAAGATAATTCAGGGCTACATTATGTTACACTATACATAATTTAGTATTAAATAGTTCACAGCATCATTAAAAACGAAATATTATCACAGTTTTTTTAACAAATTCTTGGCAGGATAACATCTTTTACAACCCCACCCCCTCTCATGTCAACTTAGCACGTTATTTTATCCCAAATTGCATGAACGAGCTTTAAATAAGCATTTTTGTTTTATGCATTGATTTTCGAACGTTCTTTAGCACAATCGGGATATAATATATAATTATACAGTATATTATAATATATTATATAAATAATAATATAATAATGTTGTTGAGACAGACAACTATAACCAGCAGATAAGGTGACAAGAAACGGACATCTCTGCTGGGCACCACGACATTACTCCTGTTTTGTGTGCAGACGCCATTCAGTCTATATATGGAAGCGTGGTGAACCAAAATTATTTCGATATGGGTACGCTAAGTACTCCTTCTTATTTCTCCTAACATAAAGAATCTGCATCTATTTGTCTATTGGAGCAGCAGTTCTATATAGTAAGTGAGGCAGAAAGAAAGTTAGTGTTGTCTTAGAGATGCATACCAATGCATGCAAAAACTGAAAATCAAAAGCTATATTATAAATATTTTATTATTATTTAAAAAAGCATTATGATCTACGTACTATATATATTACAAGCAAATTTTATGTAAGAAATTTAATCAGAAAATATATATAGATATGCCTATTTAATTATTTCAAGGCCAAGGAAGTAAATTTGTATGCTAATTTAAATCACGATATATATAACCAATCCATCTGAATAGATAGTAGCCACACCTAAAATGTAATTAACTACGAGTTATATTTGTATAAAATTACATGTTTTTCCTTGCACGTGATACTATAATTATATATACTCCGATTAAAAATTACAGAAACATCAATAAACTCGTATATAAAACTTTCTTCATTATATCGTAATGTATTGAATATTTTAAACTAACATTGTGTGACTATCTATTTAAAAAAAATGCCAAACTTTCAGTATGATGGAAACGTTTGTATTATTTCGAGGAGTAGAATGGTAGGTGAGGGTCTTCAATTACTAAATCATGAGAGTGTCTTATTTTTACTTATCACAGAGTGTTTTGCAAATAGATGATGCTAACAAGGGCTGTGAAAAGTTGTATTTTCTTTTATCAGGTTTAAATTATTTTTAAATTATTTTTATAAATCCGTCAATATTATAATAACAAAATACTCACGTCAGTTAACTATGTGAATGTATAACTGTAATGTTGTATTCCTTTATTTAGACAGAACATGTAATTATTATGTTTTCTATATAATAGTATTTTTTTTTTAACGTTGAACATTCTTTGAGAAATAGCAATAAAAACTTTTTAAAAAAAGCAAGTTGTCGTACTACTGTATATTATGTATTTATAAAATGTTTAAGGTTTCTCAGACGTTGTTTTCTGCATGTTACGTAGTAGCAGCAACATTTCAGATAGCCAATCGCAAGTTGAAGTCGAGTTTAAGATTTTTTTGTATACACCACTCTATGAACTAGTCACTGGGCCGACCATCAGCTAGCTACATCTTCCACTCTTATAAGTCGCGTTTTTTTTGTGTACGCTGGAGAGATGAACTCCTACACTTGGTGCAGACGCCTGTGCTGTCAATTAAAATGTTGAGACTCCCAATAGCTGATAACACGCACATATCTGGCTACCACTTAAACTGCATTCAGATGTGGCCTGTGTTATTTTTTAACCACCATCTGTTCGTGCAACGTAAAAAATATTATATATATATAAATATATATTTTTTTGCCATCTAGTGTTAGAAATATTGATAACGATAAGATATTTCAAAATTGTTTGAAAAAGATATTAATTGATAAAGAGTTTTATTCAGTAAATTCATACTTTAGCAATAAGATTAATGAGAATGTCATTTTTTTTTTTATTGTATGTTTTTTATGTATTTTTTTAGTTTTAGTCACTGACGTGATCCATGTTGTTTTTTTGTACAACCAGTTGGTCTAATAAATATTTTTTATTATTATATATAGTAATCCGCAAAATTCAACAGTTTCGTCTGTTTGAGGCATGATGGTTCACTTAGTTTCTCCAGTACTAGTATTTATTAATTATTATTATTATTATTATTGCATACGGCAATCATATTATAGTTGAATACTAAGTATTTGCCTTATTTGTTTCATGAGGAGCCTTTATAGTCAGGGAAAATAATAAAAAAATATATAAGCGTAACAGTTCTATTCCAATTAATTCATATTGGCTCAACTTAAATATCGGCCGATTGCATAGATACTATTTAAAGTTAAACAGTTGATTAACCAATGTTAGTAGCATAGGTTAAACAAATAATATTTAAAGTTAAACAGTATCTATGCAATCGTGTGTTAAATGTTTAGTTTAGATTAAGTCTATTCCGTGTAAGCAGCTTCAGCAGATTTAAAGACAGACAAAATGTGAAGGGGGGAAAGGGGTTGGGGCTACACGTGATAATTATTTGATATACTAAGGCGAAATACTTAGTCCCTATAATATAATCTTATAAGGCTTACAGACAAGCAAGCGAGCAAAACCGATCGCATATTCATCAAATTTGATGAAAAGTTGATCAATAATTATTGAAAAAAAGAGTAATAATATAACATTGTTATACTATGATTTACGTCACATATGTTTATTTTGCAAACTTCATAACAAGTATCTCTTCAGAGCTAGTAGAGCTTCAATGATAATTAACGCACCAAACGCAATGACAAATAACACAAACGACCATTTGCTATGATGTTAACATTTGAAAACAAGCAGTTGACGTATTCACTGCAATGTATGACTATTATTTCATGAGTGGACAATTCAACACACACTATAAACAATTAACCATTGCTACATGAAGCCTCACGCTTCTCACACAGGAATTTGCAAACATGCAAACATATAGTCAAGGTTTGCTGGCAACTTCATTAGCTTTTTATTGTACTTATATAACGCTTCCAGTTAAATGTATGGATCTATGAGATCTTCGCACAAACGTACGTGAGTCTATTACTCTTAAATTAACGAAATATTACGTCATAAAATATATATTGTAATAAATAACAGTAAAACAATAATTGAAATGAAATGTGTTGTTGTTACTGTAAAAAATATAAACATAATAATCATGTTCATTTTCCCTGTGCATGCGAAAAGATGACTAAGTAATATTTTTTTTTAATCGGTCGTAGAAAACATCTTGAACATCTTGAGCATGCATTTGTAGCATTACAGAGCTGATGTAATCGTCATTAAAAGTCGGGTTGGAAGAGCTAGCGACTATAATATCATTTGCAATCTTAAACTATCCGGCTTGACTTGGTATATACTAAATTATAGTCAGACCTACCATTTTTGTATTTAATTTAAATTGTGTGCATAACTACATAAATTACATACATAATAAGTCACATCTTTTGATGATTATTTACTGAGAAAATAAATAAATCTTCTTAAATTTTATATTAGTTATATGCTAACATATTTTTATTATATTTTATAACAGCAAGTAACGCAGGTACTTGTACTTGTCTTATAAATGACCAAGTTTGGCAAGTTATAAAGTTACACAAGTAAGTGACGTCGTTATTCAGAGAAAAAAAAAAAAAAAAAAGCTAAGTGCTGCATGGAATAAAGTTGAAAGAGAAGAGTCAATAGAGATTGAAGACATTCTTATCAGAGTGGGTAACCGACTCATCGAAACACCGGCTATAATGTATGGGAATTACTTTGAAATGGACCAGCCTCATGTCCGGGTCAATAAAAATATGTCTGCCCATGTGTCAGAGTTATTCCTGAAACCCTCTTGGGTTGTTCGCAGGCCGGTGGTGCTCTTCCACGGTCTACGGTCTGTGGTGGCTGCTGCTCGCTCTCGCGCTCTACGCAACAGTCACGTTTTTCCTCACGACCTGCCCCAATAGTCAGCTGCTGTTTGGAACGCCACCGCCTCCCCTGCAGGACAAGGTGGCCTACATGGATGTGGCCTCGCACCAGTTCGAGGGCTTCGACAACGAGACCGGAGTACCGGAACTAATCGTCCCAAACATAATCCACTTCCTCAGGTTCAACCAGTCAGAAATAAAGTTTCAGGATCTTATTTGCATCTTAGCAGCGTTTAAAAATCATAAGCCTGATTACATTTATTTTCATACAGACTTGAAGAATTTTACAGGCAAATATTGGGACTTTTTGTTGGATTTCCCTGGCTTCTCTGAGAAACACAAGATTCTGAAGGTGGAACTACCAGGCACGATATTTGGACAGAACTTCAGCGAAGGTTGGCACAAATATCATGCGGGTGACGTAACAAGGATTCGCATCCTGATGCAGTACGGCGGAATATTCCTCGACAACGACTCGTTCTTGGTACAGAGCCTGGATAAGTTCCGACGCTACGAAATGGCCTTCGGCTATGAAAATGAAGACTACCTTGGTACCTAGGTGTTGATAGCACATCGCAATGCACGGTTCCTGAGGCTGTGGCTCGAGTCCTACCGAGGACACTACGATCCTACTCTTTGGTACTTCAACGCAGGACAGTATCCAAGTACGAGCGTCCTAGCAAAGCGGCCAGAGTTGATACACAAAGTCAAGTTGAAATTTGGGGTTCATTGTATGTGTAAAGAGATATTTAACGAGTTTTTAGAAGACTGGCAATCTTACTACACAATTCATTTAATGTTTAACCACAGATTTTACCTATCCAAACAAGGTTTTAATTTGTATCCTAATTTTAATGTAAGTACTATCCTTACGTGCAGTTACACGTTTTGTGACATGGCTAGAAAAACTTTGTGTGGGCAACATTTCCAACAAATATTTCCATCAACTGACCCTTCACAGCCGTTGGAAATATCAACAGAAGCTTCCAAAGTAGCCACTGAAACGACACAAGAAAGTTCTGCAGAACCTTCCCCAACTTTACCTGCTTCTCCTCCGAACGGAAATTACACGACTATAGCTGATAGTAAGTCGGAGGAAATAACAAGTGAAAGCTCCACTTTAACAATTTATTCCAAAGATACAACGAAATATGAAGATATTCGTACAAATGTAACGACTTCAGAAACACATCAAAGTTCAATTGATACTACGTAAAGTGTTCAGTGCAATCTGCATGATTGATATATATACTATGAAGAAACTGTAGAAAGTCATTTTGACATCAATTTACAAGGCGAAGAACGCGGCGTGAGATTTTGACGCACTTGTTTGATGGCGTCAAATGTAATTCTTCGCTCTGCATGTGACGGCGATATCTCGCGTTGATGACGACATCGCGGCGTTAACAAAGATATACTGCCATATAGGATTTCACAAAAAGTATGTTATAATCACGACGCATTCCATCAGAAAATCATTCCTGTTTATCAATCATTCAGATTTTTTTAACATAATTTATTCTTAAAATACTAAATATTTAATTATATCACGGGTGTCATTTTGTAACAAAAAACAGCATTTTTTTTTCGTCATTGGATTACGTCATGTAACAGTGATAATAAAAAAAATTCTCGGCCATTATTGAAGTTACATTAATTTTAAAACATTTTTTATTAACTCTTCATTTTAGAGTTCTTTTAATTTGAATAAAGAAGTTTTTTCTTCCAAAACCTGGTAAACCTGATAAAACCTGGTGATACATTATGGCTGAAACAAACAATTTCATGCTTTTTACATAGAACATCAAAACAACAGTTCCCTCGTATATTAATTTATAATAATGCAGTAATAAAAAAATACATTCAGATTGTCTTACAATAAATTATTATTTTGAACCTGTTGATGAAGCTGTAAAAAATACACGACTACACAGCAGCAGGAAGAGTTACATTACGTGGTTTTCAGTACGTCTTGTGGGCTGTAAGGTACACTCCCACCTCACGGTTGGTTTGGAGAACGGCGGCCGGGCACACTGGAGGCCACTCGATGCTGCGGTCGTCTCGCCACCGCACGTTGCGAGACAGCAGCCGCTACCGAGTTGCCACAACCTATAATATAAATCTCCAAGTCAAGTGCACGGAGTGTACGGCCCATCTTCTTCGTCCATACTGTGTGTACAGTACAATTAATACATAGAATGAAGAATAAGATTTTCTTTATTTCTTTGATTTATCTGTCGATTGTACGAACATACCTCTTGTCTTACAGTTCCCTAACAAATATAAATTGCAAAATATTCAAATTGATAACAGCACAAGTTTGTTTTGAAAAATAATTATATATACTTTTACATAGGTGCTCTATATTTTGTAAAAATAATATTTGTTCATAGCGTAATTATGGCAAATGTAATAATTGCACATGTGTTCCAATTTTTTTTACAGTAAAATTTATTGTTCTCATTAAAATGTCTAAAAAACTTAAATATATATATTACATACATGTAATACAACATTATGTTTCACATATCTGTCAATGCAGTGTATTTATCTTTAAACAAATCTACGCGGTGACATGTTTAGTGATGCTATAAAGATTAAAAAATAGAACATACCAAATCATTCATCTAGTAATGAGCATCTTACAATTTGCGAGGCATGAAAGTAAGAGTGGAAGAAAGTATACACACATTATGTTTCACATATAATATATCTTATGTCAATGCAGTTTATTTCTAGTATAATTATTTTTTAAATTAATCTGCATGGTGACATGTTTAGTGATGTTAAGATTAAAAAATAGAACATACCAAATCATTCATCTAGTAATCTTACAGTTTGCGAGGCATGAAAGTGAGAGTGGAAGAACGTTACAGTAAAAACAATATTTCAGCAGCAGCAGCAGCAGCAGCAGAAGCATCTTAAATATCCGTTGTGATATCCGTTCTTTCCTAATACTTGTGCCAAACCAACCCTCTCGCTCTTTTACCCTGCCCAAGAACAGATTGAATTTCTCCTCCTTGCAAGCTCATTACCGATGACGAGAAAAGTGATAAGGGGAAGGGGGTCAGGCAGGAGAGAAGAGGAGAGGTCATTGACAGTTCATATGAGCGGCAATACCCCTTAACATCCAATAAAACTAATTAAAATTGAAAAATAATCCTATAAAATTTTAATATAAGAATCCTGTAAAGTGAAGTAAATCAAATAATATTTGAAAAGAAAAAAAAAAAATCTTTTGTTAAAAGTTTTATTGTATTTTATAATTAAATTTTGTAATTGACTGTATAAGGTTTAAAAAAACAAACAAATGCATTAATTGTATTGAAAATTTATTATAACGATGATCAAATTACTACACTATGTACACAATAACAAGCTTTATTGATACCTGTTATTTAAAAATAAAATGTATACGACTGTGTGTTTATTTGAGCATGTAAAACATTTAACTTCAAACTACAACAGCGTGGTGTATTATGCTTGTTTATATTTATTGTCTGGAAAAGTAAACAAAAATCCCTTACCTTGGTGTGCGTACAGGAATTTGCAAGCAACACACTCATCCAAGGTTTTGCTAACTTTACTTTTGTTCTGGATAATGTTTACTAGTGCTTCATAAATCAAGTATACTAGTTTTGTGTGTGTGCATTAGTAAGTGGACTTTTCAATTAACAAAAAAATATATCGTTTAAATTCATTACTGCTTTCGTTATATCTCTAAATGCTGGGAAACAGTCAGTGCTCATTAAGTTTTGTTTTCCGTATGTTTTAATTCTCATGCATGTTCGTAAAAGTGAGTAAAAACTTAATTTAAAATTTATCGTCAGTTTCGCTATTTTACTTGTAATTTTTTCATCAAGTTTTACTTTTTATAAGATCATGTGATGTAAAAGAAAAACAAATATTGACTGATTAATCAAGTAAGTAGTCTCAATAATTTCTTTGACATTTTTAATTTTTATGTTTTTGTTAGTTTTGTTATAATCATTTAGAAAAATTATGTATTATCCATACGTCAAAACATATAATATACCTTAGATACAATAGTATGTAAGGTTTGTATAATAATTATGTATTTTATCTAGGTATAATTGAAAATAACTTATATTTTTTATCCTTATTGCGATATTACGATAGAAACCTATAACTAAAGAATCTTATGTCATGTTGTAATTACAAATGTTTTGCTGAATTACAATGCCACACAGTATATTATAACCATGAAAGATGATAATGATTTACAGATTAATCTCTCGTCGTAGACGACACATTACAATATAGACATCAATGATGCCGCCTCAATTTCCAGGTAAGCAAACGATGGCGTATATAAGCGTAGCGCATTTTTATTATTATAAATTTTTATTGCTTTTATTCGTTTAGTTTGCATGATTATAAATTACTTGTAGACTGAAGGCCACAAAATTAATTAATTTTGAATTTATTAATAGTTTAATAAATAAATAATAACAATTAAATTAATTATTAACAAGCTTTAATTCTATATAAAAAAGGTCAACTAATTGCAAATATGACTAAATTCATAACTGTGTTCCTTTTCGAGACTGATTAGTGAATTTGGATGTATAATAGCATCATTGGTGTTCACTTTTGTAGAGTCTGAAGCATTATAAAAAATTTAATATGTTTTCAAATAAAGTACACCTCGGGCCATGACAAACGTTACCTCCGGTTGATTTGCTGCCACTGCAGCTCCAAACGAAGATACATATTTGAAATTTTGGAAGAGAAAATAGAAATAGAAGAGAAATAGCAATGAGTCTAACTATCCAGAAAGTTCAAGTTATAACAACGCCTCCTGTGAATTAAAAATCACAAACAGATGACAGTTCATACAGTTCATATTATAGGTTCATACTCTGTCTTGAGGTATACTTTCTACTGCGGGGACAATTTTTAACACGCACTTACGGCAAAATGTTCAAAATTACTCAATATACAATCTATATAATATATAAACACCTAAATTGCGCTGTTTTTATATTTCGTGTATTTGCAAGTTACAAAGTACATACTGTATATTTTATACATGTATGTACACTCCATTCTAATAAAAATATCCGATCCGGCTATACTTAAACATGGCCGGATATTTTTTATTCGAATGGAGTATACCAGACCGTACTAGACCGTCGTCCAGCTTACCATAACCCTAACTAATTTAATTGGTGCTAATAAAAGGGTTGTTCGCAGGTCGCAGGTGCAGCTCGTCTCCTCGGAAGCTGCATTTGCTGGGTCTGTTGTCACTCCTCGCGCTCCTCGTTACTTACCTCAAAAGCAACATGATGGGGACACGTGAGCTTGACACGTGGTATGTGGCTCCGCACCAGTTCGAGGGCTTCGACAACGAGACCGGAGTACCGGAACTAATCGTCCCAAACATAATCCACTTCCTTAGGTTTAGCCAATCAGAAATAAAGTTTCAGGATCTTATTTGCATCTTAGCAGCGTTTAAAAATCATAAGCCTGATTACATTTATTTTCATACAGACTTGAAGAATTTTACAGGCAAATATTGGGACTTTTTGTTGGATTTCCCTGGCTTCTCTGAGAAACACAAGATTCTGAAGGTGGAACTACCAGGCACGATATTTGGACAGAACTTCAGCGAAGGTTGGCACAAATATCATGCGGGTGACGTAACAAGGATTCGCATCCTGATGCAGTACGGCGGAATATTCCTCGACAACGACTCGTTCTTGGTACAGAGCCTGGATAAGTTCCGACGCTACGAAATGGCCTTCGGCTATGAAAATGAAGACTACCTTGGTACCCAGGTGTTGATAGCACATCGCAATGCACGGTTCCTGAGGCTGTGGCTCGAGTCCTACCGAGGACACTACGATCCTACTCTTTGGTACTTCAACGCAGGACAGTATCCAAGTACGAGCGTCTTAGCAAAGCGGCCAGAGTTGATACACAAAGTCAAGTTGAAATTTGGGGTTCATATTATCACTCGCTTACTGTATCTTGAGTATTGGGGCGACTGGAGAACGTATTACGCAATTCATTTGTTAATGAATCACAGGAGTTATCTTGCTGAAGAATGCTTTAAATTATATCCAATATTTAATGAAACTGCCTTACTGAATCCCAGTTGTAATTTTACGTTTTGTGAAATGGCCAGAGATGTGTTTTTTGGAAAACTTGTTGAATCTCTTTTTAAGTTTAGTTCTGAGCCACCCAATTCCCCACCAACATCGACTCAAATTGTAAGTACGCAAGAAGATCCTTCAAGCGACCGTTTTGAGACAATCTTCACAAACACCTGTACACAATATTCAGAGACAAGTGAAGTCAACAATGATCCTTCAACTTACGACCCAACTACGCTGACAACAAGCAGTTATACCACCGAACGTTCCGAAACAATGGTAATAAACTCGGCAACAAGCTCGAAATAAATCGGACAGTAACTGTAAATAAATAATACTGAAATTTCTGAATAAAATAATAAAATTTCTGATCTCTATAAAATACACACATATATAATATATATATATGCATGATGTTGCACTGTTGTATTGTACAATCAGTTGTTTGAAAATAAATAAACACATATGAACACCGCATGAATTTAAGTTTTTTTTTTTATATGCATCACTATAATTACTGTCGTAATAGACACTCCAAGTCAGTGCCAATATTAATTGCATGGGTTGATTACTTCACAGTTGGGAATGCAACACGAATGGTAATTACGTATATATAATTTTCAATCCAAGTGTAATATTTTTATGATTTTTTTTTCTATATTGTTCGCTATCATTATTTTGCTATCATAAGATCGCAAGTGCATAACGATTGCTGGCACTGCGGCTACCAAGTTTTGTGGCCTGGCCAGCAGCACTTCACCGCTCTCACGTGCACCACTTGAGAGCAGGAAGCTCTTTCTGTTTCAAACAAACTTCTGCTCCATTTTCAGCCTCCCTTCCTCCTGGCTATTATCTCAATATAAATAAAAAAATATAGTTAACCAAAACATAAACTCTTCAAAGTTGCTGTTTTATTTTTACTTTCAGTTCACGCAAATATAAGTAGAATTTTTATTTTACCTATAAAAATTATTAAAAATAAAAAGATGTAAAAAAAATAGCAGCCAACATTCATGGTTCATTCGGAAGCGTGTTTTTTTAAGGCGATTAGGTGTAGCTATGACCAAATTACGTACTTTCACAATATTAATTTTTCATCATCATGCATATTTTTGGGCAAGTGTGATCTTATATACTTGTTAGAGTTTTATTAAGCTCTGATTGAAAAACAAGGCAAGTATTTTTTTAACATTTTTGAAGTTAAGTGTAAGTTTTTCGACTACTTATCTCGAAATTCATGCAATTAGCAAATTTCGAAGGTCAAAATTTACCCAAAAAATAAGAAAGAAATATTAATCTTGTAAAGGTGCGTCAGTGTTGCCACCTACCGGTGCTGCACAATTAATGCTTATAGCCATCACTGTGACCGCTTCTATATGTTATTTTTATTATTACTATTATTATTAGTCTATTGTCAGAGATCTTATAATAGCTTATACCTTTTTATGCAATATCAGCTTCGATATATCTACATTTCTTATCGCTGGGAAATAATAGTTATGTCTAATAGTTTGTAGCATCTAATAAACTAAGGAATAAGCTATATAAGGAAGGTTTTATTTGCGAGACTTGAAGCGTATTTTCATAAATTGTAAACTGGGAATCCGGACTTCAATGATACGTATTTCTATGACATGTCTAAAAATATTGCTTGTGTGTGGTTCCCTAGGCTTTGGACATCGCTTTGGTCCATTGAGAAAAAGTAGAGGTGTCCGTCCTGACTGAGGTTTTCCACAGTTCCCTCAGTCTCACCTCAGTGAATGCTGGGACGCGTAACAGGCCGTAGCCATCATTCGTTCCCCACCTTATCCCTACCCATTACCCCGCCGCGAGCTGTAATCTCTTAGGGATGTATCATTGTAAAAAAAAAATGATAAATAAATAAATAAATAAATAAATAAATAAATAAATAAATAAATAAATAAATAAATAAATAAATAAATAAATAAATAATACACATCAAACGTAATGATATACCATATGATAATTCGTCGGCTTCTAACAGTGTGCACAATCATAATATATTATGAAACATACCATGCATGCATCATAATATTAACAATAGGAAATATATTTTATACATTTGATTGCACAATACGATATTAAACATCTCTACATTTCTATACTCATGTACGAAATCTTTGTTTTTATTAGTAAACCACATGCATGCAGAAAATACTGAAAATAGAGTATATATATATATATATATATATATATATATATATATATATATATATATATATATATATATATATATATATATATATATATATATATATAACCTGTTACAAAAGTACAACAGGTTACATGCGAGCTTAATATGACACACGTAAGTAGAACATGAGCATGTAACAATATAGCAGATAGATAAAATATAACATGCACGGGATGTGCATAATAGTTTCATAACTTTAATTTCCACAACATAAAGAACTTGATGATTGTTTGAACAATGTACCCCTTAAATATAATCAACCGTGTGTTATTTAACCGTGTACTATATATACTATATATAATATTCAAATGTATTCATATTTTATATAGGTATATGTTGTATTCTATTTCGTTTGTCCAAAATAAATATTAATCAATTTCATTTTGTGATATTCTTTAATTAAGACCATTAAAATATACTTAAAATAAAAATTAATAATAAATTATATTATTGAAATATCATGATTTCTTTGTTGTGTGTTTTGCCAAGAGATTTGCGATTTATATACTTATATATTTGATTATTAATTTTTTTTACCACTTATATTTTTTATTCTATATATATTTCGTGAATAACTTCATCAATATTTGATTTTAGTATAATTGCAATGAATATTTTATCGTACTTTCTTGATTTTTTTTTTCTTCGACACTGCAAGCATCACTCAACTAAAAGCGTCTGCTGATATCTTGACGCTGCTGCGACTGCGGCATCTCAGTTACAGTAATCAGAACGAAGAAAGACAGTACCAGGAGGAGTGCTGTACCTCAACATGTCGCGTTCAGGGAGATCAATGGAATGGCTCTCATTACTTGCTGCTGCTGCTGCCTCGGTGTGGGGAAAGGGAAGAGGACGGATCACAGACGATTTAAATTACAATTTTTACTGATGTAAAGATCAAACAATTTTTTACTTTATTTCCATTTTTTTTTTTTTTTTTATTAAATGGAGAGGATGAAGTAATAATGTCCTGTATATGACACAAATGTTTGTTTACTTGCAAATGCTATAATTTAATTGCATTATTTTTTTTTCCAAACACTGAAATAAAAAGAAATAAAAATAGATAATGGATTTTTTTTATCTAATTTCAAAATTTTATTGGTTTACATGGAACGTTTGTGAATAAATAATAGGAGCAGTCACACATGAGCCAGTGTTCCAAGAAGCTGACTAATAATATAATATGTTGCACGTTTCTTGCTAATCGCGCCTTTTTTTTTTTTATTTGCCAAATGTGGCCGCCAATAGTGGACTTCACTGCAAGCGCACATAATTTGCGTCACGCCGCGTGTTGGAAATCGCTTATGTAAATCCACCTCAATGTATAGTGAGAAACCTGGATGTCTTCTTTATTGAATAGCGTCCAATATTTATAATATTCTAAAGTATAATTATATACATTTGTAATATAAAAGTCAAATTTTATGTATATTCTTTTTATGAGAGTTTTAGTCTATAAACTATAAATAAAAAAGGGGACTATAAATACATACATTAAGTGGATAAGGACCAGGAGGTTTCTGTTTTGGCTACAGTAAGATTCATGAGGAAAAAAAGAAAAAAAAAAAAAAAAAAAGGTAATGACATAAAATATTAACCGTGTTCCGTAAACTTCTCATTGCACGGGAGCGGTTGAGAATTTGACGATAATATATCAATTGTAAGTGGCGGCGCCGGGCTACGATTGAACCTGATAATTACTTGATGCTTGACTTAAACTTTGGCGTGAGTAGCAGCCTGAGTGGCATCACGAATGAGACGTCGTCTAGTTTCTGATGGGATAAGGATGGATGCTCTTGCCGTCGATATAACTAGCTCTTTCTCTTGGCTTGGCAAATCACCATGCACCAGAGCTCAAGCAAACAAAACAACAGACAAATGGATGGTCTATAATACTGTGAGTTATTATAGATAGAAGAGTTTGAGCGTGAACTCTCTGAAACGCCTGCAGATTTATTTGTTACAACAGATCCTCTTCGCTTTATAGTCTATATTCTATTATCATACAATAAGTATATATTATAGTGTACGCTCCAAGCAAATAAAAATGTTCGATCCGGCTATGCTTTGACATGGTCGGACTGGACATAGTTATTTGAATGGAGTGTACTGCATGTAGGAGCTGACAATATTTGACTGCATCTCTCTCTCTATTTCTTCGAACTGTATCTGGTACCACTGCATGTATCAGTGCCCAAAGTTTAAGACGACACGTGACCTATAAGACTTTTGGAACGACATTTTTTTCATTAACCATTGGTATCAGCCAGTAATACCTGTCTACCTTCAGTGTTCCAATTAGAATACAGTCTTAACAAACTGATACTTCAAGAAATCCAGTCCCAAATGTTTGGCAAAAGAGCCATAAAAACTATAGATACGGATCAATAAATTATACATTATAAATTATTTGACAAGTTTTATTTATATAATGCGGACTGCATGCTTTAAGGGTAAGGTAACACGGATCAGCTGACCCAATGCTAAAAAAATCCCACAAGTGAAAATTATGAAATATAATATCTTAAAATGTTCTCCTCTACATCCCCTATCAGTGGCTAAAATATCAGGTATACAAATTCGAGCTAGTTTTTGAGTTATGAATTTTTAAAGATGACTATACTTTAACATGGAAAACTCAAACTTCCATGCTAAATAGGTCAACTTTAAAAATTCATAACTCAAAAACTAGCTCGAATTTGTATGTCTGATATTTAAGCCACTGATAGGGGATGTAGAGGAGAACATTTTAATTTTTTTTCATAATTTTCATGTGTGGATGTGTGGGATTTTTTTAGCATTGGGTCAGCTGATCCGTGTTACCTTACCCTTAATTAATTAAGAAAGACTATCTTAAATGTTTACGATTGTTAAATAATAGAATTGCAATTTATATTACTTATCTATGCATTTTTTTTTTTTTTTTTTTTTTTTTTTTTTGCATATTCGTGCTTTTTCGTAAGTAACTTACACTTGGTGAGACATGCAAGGGGAATGTTCACCACACATACTTAAGTCGGAAGAGACTAAACACATTGCTATATATATATATATATAGATAGATTATATAGATAAATAAGACAGCAGCGGAAGAGTATATATACTTAAGGACCTTGTTTAGGCGTATATTATGTTTTTAACACTACGGCCTGCACTAAAGGTTTGTGTGAGAAATGACAAAATCGACACATATAATTTTGTACAAAAATATTCTAAGAAATTTGTTATTTAAAAATTACGATCAGCAGATTTTCGAATTAGCTGATATTACTCGATTTGTTTCAAGGAAAATATATTTTTGCAAAGTATTGTGTACTACTGTTTGCTTCATTAAACTGATTAAACATTAAATTACTCATATTTTACATTTTTTTTTTACTTGGCTCTAATTCAAAATTTTTAATGTCATAAATAAATCTATAAATATAAATATTAGGTCAACTGCAATACATTGCATATAATTTCATTGCACCCTAGTAAATGAAAATTTCACAATTTTGCCAGTAGTGCATTTCATATTAACGGCCAGAAATTATAAATACCTCCACAGTTTGCTATGCACATTATTACGCAAAGTAATCCTCACGATCAACACACAAAGTTTCTCCACAACAGCTAGCTATAGCATGCATTTTTATCAACACAGACGGGCATGTTTCTTATATTGTACTCTTCATAATTAACCATGTAATTTCTTATCATTCAAGCAACTTTGATATATTATGTAATTAAGTATTAAATTTATAATGTTGTTGCAGAGACGGTCAGTAAACAAAAAAAACTGACAAAAAAATTGTATTCCAAAAGCTTTTACATCTCATACAAAATTAATAGTCCTATAATATAATACATAATTATATTAGTAATATATAATATAATTATATACTCTATTAATGTTAGTGCTTGCTGTCAATTATTAACGTGAATGTATGGATGCAGTGCAGCAGGTTGATATATTTACGGCAGAGTAAAATGCAGGGCGAGTATTGTATAATATATATATTATAATATATATAAATGAGGCCATTAGGATAAAAATAGCCTTTATCGAAGGCAAGCTGGAATTAAATTTTTGAGCCTCAAATACATACACAATAATTATTTCAGACCATATTTGAACCTGGATTCAGAAAGACAAGTATAGTTAACTTTCCAAATCCAGGTTCAAATGTGATCTGAAAAAATTATTGTTGATGTGGCTGAGGCTCAATAATTTAATTCCAGCGTGCCTTGGATATAGGTTGTTTTGATCCTAATGGCCTCATATATATATATATATAACTAGCTGGGTAAAAACAGAGGCAGTTTGCAATTAAAGTGTTGGCACAAAAGTGTCTGTTGAAGCACTTCGTATTCAATATCAAGAATATTTATATAATATATATATATATATATATATATATATATATATATATATATATATATATATATATATATATATATATATATATATATTATATATATATACATTATTCGCTTTGGTCACTTTGACAAATAATCTTTGTTGTATACAATATACAATAATTCATGCATGATTCTCATAATGAATAATTAATGTATAGTATGTAACTTAATATTTATCTAGCAATGACACTAACAAAATGTAAATTCATATTTTAGAGTTTCAGTCGACAGCAAGAGAGTAATAACTCAACAAAATGTATATAGTGATGAAATGTATGTTAAAGTTGTGGCACTGAATTACGCAAGCACTTTTAGAGTTATTACTAACACCTTGCTCATTATTAGCATGTCTACTAAAGCCGCAACTATAAGCAGGGTGGCTTACCTCTATTAGCTACAATTACTTTGTCATTTTCAGCGCTTGGGCCTACAGCCGCTCCCCAGATGACTGTAAATCTTTTCACCGAAGACAAATGACATGCTCTCTACAGCGAGTGAGCGAGCAGGGTGCAGACTCGCACGCAACATGGTCCAACTCTCTCTCTCTCTCTCTCTCTCTCTCTCTCTCTCTCTCTCTCTCTCTCTCTCTCTTTCTCTCTCTCTCTCTCTCTCTCTCGTCGTTCATTTCACTGGGATGATGAAGTTCTCACCACTAACATGTAAGCTCGGTCACACAAACACGAGAGCTCATTTCTTTCATATAATAGAGAGCATGCTGCTGTGATTTATAATTCGGGCATTTATGATATTTTCATCTTTATTATATAATAAAATATATATGTTATATTTTTTATATATAGCACTGAAGTTCTATACCAATTATACGATAGCAAGTGTTTCTTTAAGGACTTGTTCACCGCGGGACATTAATTTCTCTTTATTATATACACTCTAGTTACCGTAGTGCTGGTCCGACTTGCGTGCACGGCTTTTTAATTATCGATTTATCCACATGATAAGGTGTGGTTGCACCCTCTTCCGCAATTTTAAGTCAGGAAAAATGCAATTCTACTCGCATTGACTTAGGTTTACGTATCGGTTCATGTGAGTAGAAGGGGAAAAGTTATAGTGTAGTATCTTAGCTGTGCGAGCTAGGAAATCTATTTCGAAGCCGCGTATGCATATAAGTGTGGAACCAGTATAAATTATAATATGCAATAATTGATGTCCAATGGTGCTGAGGTGTTCATACAGTTTCTTTAATATTTAGATTTTACGATAGTTTTATTTTCTTCAAGTATTCTTGGTGGGCTTTGGAACTTGCTATTGCATGGGAGCTTGTTAGTATAATTATATGGTATTTCATAATGCATCATCGAGCTAGAGTTGGACATCTGTAAAAATCAGTCTTCCAAATTTTCTCCATGACCACGGAATTAATTGCTCTCCCTACTCATGATATAAATATTTTTTTAAAGCAAGCGTCTTCCTCCTCTCACACACATAACAGAACATCCACGGGTGAGAGTGAGAGCGTCTGCTCCATATAAACTAGAGCCTTAATTAGTGTTAAGTGTTTGCTTATGATAGTGGCGTGCGGAATGGACTGACATTGGCGATGGATCTCCACAAGTCATGGTCAGATACACCGTTGATTATTGTCAAGTTAATGCTGTGGTGAAACAGTTGGCTCCATCAGCGTTTTTATTTTTTAACATTTGTTTTCTTTCTTCATGCGTCTATTTTTGTGTTTACCATGATATAGATACACCGGAAACATAAAATGTGCAAAATTAGCAAGATTTATTACGTAAAAAAATATTATAAAATTAAAAATATGTATATATAGGTAAAAGTAATCCATTATTATATTTTTTTCCACCCTTTCTACATAAAAGTAATCCATTAATAACACGAGGTGGTCGTATAATGAATTTGTGCACAAATAGAGTGGAATGATACTAACGATGATTGCTTGAAAGTAATCGTAGCAAGATCAACAACCACAAATGAGCTTACTTTGGACTCCAAAAAAATAAGCTTTGAAAATAATGAAGGGCGACAGAAAGTTTAGTGGTGTGTCTTTGCCTTTATTTCTTGCAGAGGCAGAACGTTTAGGTGGTGGTCAGTTGAGATGATGAAGCAGCTTCCTATATATAGGGATGTTGGTCCACGGCTGATTGTGAGGACGATTGATCTGCAAGCTCTCCCTCTCTTCCTATAACGCGTGCCAGTTGCGTGGTGTGGTGTTGGCTGCACACGCGCCGAGGCGTTTGCTTCACTATCACAGATTTATGTCGAGTGATAATCCGCGGCTGACTGGCCGGCAAGCACATCGCTCCTTGCTCGCCTGTCTACCCACCTAGTCGGCTGGAACCACAAACATCCAAGAAATAGCAAAAGAAAAAGGAAACTGGAATATCGCTTTTCGCACTCTTCCATTGAGAAGAAGGAGAGCGAGAGAAAATATAACCTTTAGCTTGATCCCACACTGTGTCTATGTAAGCAATGGTCAATCGAAAAGAAATATTTTTCCTATCTCCTTTTTTTTTTAACACTGAAATGCAATCGACTGTAACAAATATTGAAATATTGAAATATGATTCTCTAGAAATTTAGACGATTTTTTTTCTGACTTTATATAATATATTTTATATACTTCAACAAAAGCAAAGATATGTAAAGCAAAGTGATTGCATTCGATTTTTTTTTCAACATGTATAAAATCTGAATATTTTGACGCAACCTGCCTATACCATGATGTATTTGACCTGAAAAATGCAACTGGTGTTAATTGGGAATAATCACTCGTCTCTTTATTTCTGAGTTCATTTCCCATTACAACTTAAATTAATAAAATTATACCTAAAGTTTGATGTTTTATATAAGGCAGTATATTATCAATATATTGATAACGGTTAATAACATACCTGACGTTACCTCTAAAAAGCCCCTTTCCATAGTGGTTTCTGGTTTGATACGATCTGTGTTGCGTGCAACCAACATTGTTAAGTGCAGGGTAATATGAGAGGAGCAAGCCCGAAACAAAGACTTGTTGTTAAAACGGAGACCTAGTGTTTGAAACGCAAAGCAATGCATTGATATTGTTGCATAACTTAATTGCAAAAAAAAACAACAACAACAACAACAACAACAACAACAACAACAACAACAACAACAACAACAACAACAACAACAACAACAACAACAACAACAACAACAACAACAACAACAACAACAACAACAACAACAACAACAACAACAACAACAATTTTAATCCTGTAAGTACGAGATAGCAATATTATGTGGCGAGGTAAAATTTCCGAGGCGGGGAATGATCAATGGACAACCTACAAGATTTTTTTTTTTATTGCAGAAATTATTAGAGAGCACCAAACCAAATTATGTTTTGTTTTTTTTTCTTTAGTTTTTTTTTTAGAGGCCAGTCGTATTGCTAAAACTTTAATATGTAAAAGTTCAGGTTTGAACCCACCCCTCTTTTAAATCCTAATATCATTTTATTAAGAAAAAAAATGAGTCAATGCCCCAAAATACCAACCAAACTTTTATTATTTTAGTTTTATAATAATTTTTGTACGTGTGTGTTTTAACTAAGAATTTGTATGAACTATTGTATTCTTTATAATCGGATTACCTAACCTGTAGTCTGTTTTTTGAATAAATATAATAAATAAATAAATTAAGAATTTACGTCTATTGACGCCTCTCTGCACTTTCAATATTTTTTTAAAAAAACTTGTGCTCTAAAAAATCTGAAAAAAATCAGAGTTGCATAATTTGGTAATTTGATGCCTTTTTTCAGTTCTGCGATTAAAAATTTTCATATTGATTTTCCATCTTTGAATGCAACATGAAGTTGTTTCCTAAAATTATTTAACACAATTTACCTTGTTGCATATTGTGACGATACTCTTGCACAATTTCAGCACTCACCATATATGCTGCAGAGTGAGATATCGCATATCCTATAGAGTTGTTTGCTGTTTTTGTTTACGAGGAAAAATAGCATAGTAGGTATACGGACGGTCAGGAGGGTAGAAAAGAGAAATTGGAGGTGCAACTACTATGGCATTATATAAGAGAAATGACAAAAAAAAAAAAAAAAAATGAAATGAAATGAAAAAAATTGGAAAAAAAATAGTTTTGATTACAAGTTCTTTAATGATGCGATTTGTTTATGCTATCTATCGTTTATTGGTGTATTTTTATAATTTTTTTAAACCTGATTTACTTTGTTTAATAAAGTGAAAAAAAAAATCAATAAGTAATTTGTTTATATACTAGTCCGGGTCCTCCATAGGGCAGCCTAACTTACAGGGGCATGACGTCAGCGCAATCAACTCTATAAGACTGGCGATACTGTATTTATAGAAAGAGAAGGATTATTATTACTTTTTTGGTTTTAAGTTTACACAGATAGGATAACATCGTATTATAATCTAGGGCTTCTCATTTGTAGCCTCATTAGTCAGCGTGGAGAGTGAGAGCAAACTGATTTTACTGGAAATATTTTACGCACCAGATACACCAATACGTTTACACACTGTGCAAGGGGCATGCAGTGTATGGGGAGGGGATTGGGTGTAGTATATACGAGGGTTGGAAAATAGCTGGGTTTTCGAGCATGCATGCAGCAAACGGGGAGTGGGTGGCCGGCGAAATTACACGGGTCTACTCCTCCTGCCACCTGTATACTTTCTTATATTATACGAACCACCTAGAGCTACTATACGTATTATACACGTCCTGAGTAATATACAAGGGGTATGGGTACGATTAATTGGTTTGGTATCATAGGGCTTCGTAAGATGAGCACCGTCATGTACTAGGCTATACATAAGCATCGTTTTCAAATTACCACCTACCATCATCACCATTATAACACAAACAAGTATCAAATAAAACATAAAAGCTATAACGATAAAAATTATTAGGTTATAATACCATTAATTAAATTGTAGGAACACAACGTGAATTTGGTTTAACTTTTAATGAAATTCAATCTATACCATCTATAATTTAGATCATATTTCAAACAGTATACATATTATATAAAATATATATTATATAAATTATTCAGTCTCACATTTCATTTAATCCCCTGTTTCAGCTGATAAATGTTACGTCATGCTCTTTTAAGAACAATTATTTTGGCTATCAAGTTGCTCACTGTTGCTGCAGTATATAATTTTTAAGTAACATGGCACACATGTCAAATTTTACAATTGTATAAAAATAATGTATATATATATACAGAGTGAACCACAATTCGCATGCCAACTTTTTTCGTAAATATGGTATTGCAAAAATTTTCGTACAAACTTCAAATTTGGTACACTTGTAGCTGAGGGTTGTAAAAATTAGTTCAGGATGTTAAAATTTTTATTGGACACCAATAACACCCCTTTCAGGGGTGGTTTTTAAAAAAATTATTTTCGCCTTATGGAAATTCAATGTTAAATTCATCTTTTTTTGAAATCATTGGAATTTTGCGGAGAAAATTTCTAGGGTAGGGTAATCGACCCTCCTGAACTCAGAATTAATTTTAGATTTTTTCCCCGACGCACCTCTGAGGGTGGAGACCTACCCCTAAAATCCATTTTCCCTAAAAATTGTGCTAAAATTATGAAATTAATTCTCAAGTGGTAATCAACCCTCTTAAACTCAGAAATAATTTTAGATTTTTTCCCTGATGCACCCCTGAGGGTGGAGAACTACCCCCAAAATCCATTTTCCTTAAAAATTGTGCTAAAATTATGAAATTATTTTCAAGGGGTAATCGACCCTCCTGAACTCAGAAATAATTTTAAAATTTTTCCCGACGTACCCCTGAGGGTGGAAAACTACCCCTAAATTCCATTTTCCTTAAAAATTATGCAAAATTTATGAAATTAATTTTCAAAGGGTAATCGACCCTCCTGAACTCAGAAATAATTTTAAATTTTTTCCCGACGCACACCTGAGGGTGGAGACCTACCCCTAAAATCCATTTTCCTTAAAAATTGTGCTAAAATTATGAAATTAATTTTCAAGAGTAATCGACCCTCCTGAACTCAGAAATAATTTTAGATTTTTTCCCCGACTCATTCCTGAGGGTCAACGGCTACTCACCATATCCTTATTTCTTAATAATCGAGGAGAAATTGTGTATTAAATTTTTTTCGAGATTTATCGAAATCTTTCAAAAAAAAAAATCACAGACTCAACTCTTCACTTGCAGCATCATGCCACCATCATCATGTGTCATGTCCACCGTTAAATTGCATGGCGTGAAGGCACATGTTGGTCTGCACAAGGCTATGTGTGCCTTTAACAACTGAGGTGTGACCAATTCCACATAACGTCTGTCACTTTCAGCTCGTCAATGGTCTCAAATCTCTTTCTGAAGCAAAAAGCTTAAAAGAAGAGATTCGAGACCATTGACGAACTGAAAGTGGAGATCAGACGTTGCATGGTTTTGGTCACACCTCAGATGTTAGAGGCCATGCACCTACACACATAGCCTCGTTGAGCGGACCAACATGTGCCTTCACGCTAACTAACGGTGGACACATTGAGTGAAACCATCGTCATGCTGCAAGTGAAGAAGTGAATCTGTGATTTTTTTCTGGAAGATTTTGATAAATCCCGAAAAAAAATTAATTCACAATTTCTGCTGGATTATTTAAGAAATTAGGAAATGGTGGGTAGCCGTTGACCCTCAGGGCTACGTCAAAGAAAAAATCTAAAATGATTCCTGAGTTCAGGAGGGTCGATTACCCTTTGAAAATTAATTTCATAATTTTAGCACAATTATTAAGGAAGATGGATTTTAGGGGTAGTTCTCAACCCTCAGGGGTGCGTCGGGGAAAAAATCTAAAATTATTTCTGAGTTCAGGAAGGTCGATTACCCCTTGAATATTAATTTCGTAAATTTAGCACAATTTTTAAAGAAAATGGATTTTAGGGGTAGTTCTCTACCCTCAGGGGTGCGTCGGAGAAAAAATCTAAAATTATTTCTGAGTTCAGGAGGGTCGATTACCCCTTGAAAATTAATTTCATAATTTTAGCACAATTTTTAAGGAAAATGGATTTTAGGGGTAGTTCTCCACCCTCAGGGGTGCGTCGGAGAAATAATCTAAAATTATTTCTGAATTTAGGAGGGTCGATTACCCCTTGAGAATTAATTTCATAATTTTAGCACAATTTTTAAGGAAAATGGATTTTAGGGGTAATTCTCCACCCTCAGGGGTGCGTCGGAGAAAAAATGTAAAAAAAATTCTGAGTTTAGGAGGGTTGATTACCCCTTGAGAATTAATTTCATAATTTTAGCACAATTTTTAAGGAAAATGGATTTCAGGGGTAGGTCTCCACCCTCAGGGGTGCGTCGGGGAAAAAATCTAAAATTAATTCTGAGTTCAGGAGGATCGATTACCTTATGCTAGAAATTTTCTCCGCAATATTCCAATGATTTCAAAAAAAGTTGAATTTAACATTGAATTTCCATAAGCCGAAAATAATTTTTTTAAAAACCACCCCCGAAAGTGGTGTTATTGGTGTCCAATAAAAATTTCAACACCCTGAACTAATTTTTACAACCCTCAGCTACAAGTGTACCAAATTTGAAGTCTGTACGAAAATTTTTGCAATACCAAATTTACGAAAAAAGTTGGCACGCGAATTGTGGTTCACTCTGTATATATATATACATTATTTTTATATAATTGGAAAAATTGAAATATTTATCGTAACATTTAAATTTTTAAATCTTAACATCGTTGCTCTAAAAAGTCAAAATGATAAAAACCTAGCTGGAGTTACATCAACTATAATACAGTGTGAGGCTGTTCATTTATTCCTGACTTTTTGTGTTGCACGCCTGTGAGATATTTTTTTGAAAAAATTCTGGATGAAAGATCTATCTGATAGTATTGCAAGATCCAAGTATTACGGTTCTTAGGTTATAGGTTTCTTTCCTTATGGGAAATTTAACATAGGAAATTTGTATCCCACGTAGCTCCTAATATAATGTTTTTTTGGTAAATTTTGAAATTTGGGTCATTCATACTTCATACCCCAATGTACACTGAATCTAGGGATACCATCAAAAACAGGTTAAAATTATACTTTTGCGGATATGGGGCATTTTATTGACAAATTTTGTCAATATGGGTCATATTGGGTCCCCTAAAACTAAAAAAGGGCCAATTTTTATATATATATATATATATATATATATGTACATATATATATTTTTTTTGCATTTGCCAAATTTAGCCAGTTAATATGTGTATTTTTGAACGTATAAAAAATTTGGAGGAGTGATATTTTTCATTTTCATTTAATTTAAATATTACTAAACTCTTTCACATCAATTTTATGAAATAACGTAACAACCCTGATGTTCCATATGCCCTTTTGCCAGGTAAAAAAAATTTGTTGTAAAAAATCTTAACTACATTATGACATAATTTCATATTTTTAAAACACTTTTTCATCATCCTGCAGCAATCCGCGGATCAAAACCTTGCATATTCAATATTTATTCGACTGAAGTTAAATTGAGCAACATTTTCTGTTGATGCTTACACATTAGTTTTTTTAGTAAACATTAATACACCATTTTTTTTTTATTTTTTTTTATTTTTAGCAATTCTATTTTTATGAATATCATGTATTAATTGTATTTCATAATATATTAAGTTTTCCAAAAAAAAAACAACAATGTGTTTAAAAAAATTAAAACTGGCATATTTTAAAAATCAATGTTACAATTGTTACAAATGATAATTTGAGACAGTGACAAAGAATAGGATAAAAAAAACTTGTCATTTGGCTGGTAAATACATAACATTCATTTACTTTGTTACTGGCAGCACGTTATGACTTAAGTGAGTGTCATGCTGCTGCCTAACTTCTGTACAATCTTTGTAGTGTGTCAGCTTGGCAGTTGGTCTCTTCAGCGACATCGTCATAACAGCATGGGGACAAACTTACTTTGCAGTTCACCGCAAGTTTATACATGAAAAGCATAATGCAGGCCAGCTAGACTAACCAAGAAGCTGTTATATTTACATTTTCTGTAACACTAACACTATACACACTAGAGCAATTAAACGTAAACACTTTTGACGTATACTTGGCTTTCGAGTAGTTATGTTTTCTACATCTTGTAAGTCATTTACGTCTCACTTGTAAGCAAATTGTGTTTTTTTTTTACTAGAAACAGTAAAACTAAACATTTAAAACCACATTCAAACACTTGTTGCTGAAGTACTTTTATTTTTTTTTAAAGCAAGTTTATATTTTAATGTTATTTACTATAAATCGTTGGAAAACAATGGAAAATGTTACAAATTAAATGGAATTAGAGAAATTTTAAATTATTATAGTTGACATGAAGCTACATGCATGGCCATAAGGCCCTTGACAGAATACTTATTAGATAGACACGATCAACACACACGAAAGAAACTAAATAGGCCTATCAATTACAATCATGTTGTCAATTTTTATTGCGCTGATGATCCTTTCGGACGTGTTCACTGATGAGCTCTATAGATTTATTGCCCTTTAATTACTGATGCCACGTGGATTTTTATTTTATTTTTGTTAAAAAAAATGTATATCCCTATATCCAGCGTTAAATATTAACTGCGATAAAAGGAATTCATTACATACAATTACAAATATCATGAAGCTTTTAAAATTGCTATTGACAACTCTTGCAAATTATTTATGCAGTTTTCCTAATCCATCGTTAACTTGGTCAAGTTATATTAATTAAGGTTTTTAAATTGACCAAAGCAGCAATTAATCTAATATAGTTATTTTTTTAATCCACTCAGTGACCCACAAGCAAGATAAAAATCCACAGGAGTCCTTAAAAAAGTTAAAAAAACTATTGCACCTCCATCCGGCCAAATGGCGTGCGCTTCTTTGCTTCACTTATGTACACGGTGAGCGTGTATAAATAGAGCGTGCCAGCAGGACTATGATGCGTGCACTGCCCACGCAAACCATCACTCTGAGATGAGCTGCTCGTGACGAGGATTCCGAGGGAGGCACCACGTGGAGACAACACGGAGGCTGAGACGTGACGGAGTCAGCCAAGGTGACGTCTCAACACGTACCCAGGGGTCTAAGGTACAATAAAGTTTGCGTCGTTCGTTTCCGGCAGCCCTCGGCTTGGGCTCCGCCAATGCAGAAGGAGGTCGTCACAAAATGTCTACCATGACCAATAAATGAAGACGTTACAAACAAGACGAAAACCTTTTTTTAAATTTAATGTGATGGGTATTGTACGTACAACGTACTTAACTTTGTTAGCAAATATGGTAGCCCACAAAATAAATGCAATTTAAATTAAACATTATGCATGCATATATTAAATTACAATATTTTCATGGATCAAAATTTAAAATAAATAATAAAATAAATAATAATAATATAGTAACATGATACATTACATATAAAAAAAGTTTTAAAATAAATTTTATATATCTTAGAATAAAATAAAGTTTGGCAAACGCCACCGGTTTTGAATGCTTTTTCTGGTAAAATTGAAGTTGATGTTTCAAAGACTTTGTGTTGCAATATTTTTACTTTAATATTAAAAATACCACAGCCATGTGAGCCATGAATCGAACAGCTTGAAAATATTAACTGTTGAATGTTAAAAATTTGTATTAGAAACACATGTGTGAACTGTCAAACAACATTTTATAATTATAAAATGATTGAATGTTTGAAAATAAATATAATATTATCATCTCTATACTTGTATATTCCGATGAGTACAGTTAAGACGAAAGAAATGGACGAAAATTAAAGTATTAAAGCAAAACAATAAACAAATTGGCTTCATTAATAAGTCATGAAACATTTGACTAAACCACTATTTGAATTTTCTTTAAAATTAATTAAGATTGATTATTTTGGTGCTGTCATGATCACAAGACGATTACATAATAAATTCTATAATGCTAAATTAAATTATTCTTGAAGAATTTAGCACAATGCATTTTCCTCCCTAAACTCTTGTTATTGTAATAATTTTTTTATATTAGCACAAACCATTTATAAAAGAATCTGCAACAGTAATATTAAATAAAGCTGACAATAAATAAAATAAAATTTTATAGTGTTATATCTATAGCAAAGGCATGGCATAAAAATTCTAATAAAATGTAAGTTATTAGATTTGAAGGAGTGAGATACTTATTTGATAATGGAGATTCAAATAAATAAAATCATCATTATACTCATTGATTAGTCGTAAAATTTTCTTAAAGTGTCGTAACGTGTGACTACACTGTAGGCAGTGCATATTTATTTGCAAATTATTGTAAACCCATTACTTTTTCCATTATTTTTTTAGTTTTATAGAAAACAAATCATTCGCTAGTGATTCGTCGCTTCAAGAAGTTAAAAAGTCCAATCGCCAATCTCACCTGCTGTGACTGAAAAATGCGTGGTGAGTAGAACGTTTGTATTTCATGCAGCCTGCGATCGCTGTGAATAAGTAACGCCATATAGCTCTGGCTAGATATATGTCTCATGTGCAGCCACCTCACGCTGCTTGCTTGCTACTCGAGTAGCGTCTCAAGGGAGACATGACCCGTGGAGCACACAGTGGCGCCTCCTATCTCGTGTGGACAAAGAACAATGACCACACGTCTGAAGGGTGTTTATTTTATTATATATTTCATCCATTACACATCAACGCATCAAAACATCTTGGTAACATGTTGGAGTGAGGATATTATAGCATGCAAAGATACTATTTTGGGTGCGATATTCGAAGGAGATAGTCAGGAAGATAACCATCTTTTTTACTAACTACATTGAGGTGAGTTGATGCTAATAATCGTGGTTAATGAGAATGCTGGTTCTAGTTGTATTTATTATTTTTTTTTTCGAAAAAAATACTCAAAAATATCTTATATGAAAAGTCAATTCTGGTAGACCCCCTATCTCGTTTCGTCAAATATCAAACTACAATCAAGTTTAACACACCGTTCGACGTGGCAGTAAGAGAGTGGCAATTTGGCAAGACGCTGGTTCTGCCATCACTAATTTTTCCTTATATATAAGCACCCTTTGTTCTTCTGTCAATTAATAAAATTGTCTTGTATTTCTAACGTTCCTTAATATCTCAATCCACCTTCCCTGCACCTTCACCTCACCCCCATCATATAATCACCATGATTGGTCCAAAGGAACAAACACGTTGAGAATTTCACTCTTCCTGACATTAATTTCAAGTTGCCACCTACATAAAACATTCTTTCGACCCCGTAATCATTCTACAGGATTCTTTAAATTCATTCGTGGCAATATACTGATTCAATTTTAGTCTTACAAGGGAGTACTCAGAAGGTGAATATACAAATAATTTTTTTCACTCGTAACGATCAGAATGAATAATGCATGATAATTATATAATAATAGTTGAGACTGGTGGATCATGGTGCACTGCTGCACTTATACATGCTGGGTATACGTGTGAAATTCTTTATAGTGTAACAACTGAGTTAAAAAAAATGTGTATAATATAAAAATGTATACATTTTTGTTCATAGGATATACAAGCCGAGCATATTTATAAGTCGGCGGTTGGGGGAAGGAGGTGTGAAGTCGGTTCTATGCAAGAGGCGTCTCGGTATTGCTAGCTCCGAGGGTCGGGGGTTGGGCGGACGGGGGATGCTGCCAGGGTTTAACGCGAGGCGCGTGCTGTGATTGCGATCCGCGGGGGTGTCTGCAACCAAGTGGAGGAGCGCCCTACAGCCTACTACTACCACCACTACCACCCAGCCTTGCCAGACGGATGTTCAGGGCGTGATGTGCGTCAACGATTTTGTCCGCCCGTCCGCTCGCCAAATTTAATGCATGCCGTAGTAACAAGAACTACCTTAATACTGTTTTCATATCATTAAAATATGATTTTTGTACGTGTGTTCATAGTTCCTCAAAGAATAAGATGGAGTATAGTAGGTGGGTGCCTAGTGTTACCGCACTATAAGCAATGCAAAAGCTCACACACCATTAGCGCCTAATGCCAGCGCGGTCGTCGCGAGCCAACACACCACGTTGTCCGATACTTTGCATCTCCAAACAATACACAAAAAAATTGAAGTTGACAATATATTCTCAAATTCAAGAAATTACCCTTTCTTAATATTTGCGATTTATGTTATATTCGGTATTAATAATTATAATATATTATAGAAAAAAAATTTATTATGTCTTCCCTGATGTATGTATAACTGATAAATAACCATGCAGCAAAAAGCAACATTTAAAAAAAAAATATAACTGATAACGTCAAAATTCAAAAATATATATTCTGTTACAAAGCAACACATTATGTTCAAATGTTTTATTATTATTATTATTATTATTATTATTCGGGTTTTTAACTCCCAACCTAGTTGGGGTGGTTAAGCGCCAGCACCGGGCCCAATTGGTCCAAGATGAAGGCGCCCGCTGGTCCTGTTGGGGATGTTACGATCCAGCGTCACCTACTCAGCTGCGGGCAATGAGGGCTTCCCGGGTACACCCGCAAATAGCCCATCACACAGCCTTTCGGGCAGGTCCTCTCCTAGGCGCGGTGGGACACATTTCCGCTAGCACTCTTGGGTGATGGATGCCTTTAACCAGGGCACTTAGAGGTGGGGATGCATCTTGGGCTTCCCAAACCAATGCCCTGGCCGCCCTGTGGTTCAAGAACCACAGGCTACGGGCCAGAGGTCACACTCGCAAGGCAAACCCCAACCCGCATGTCCTTCCTGAGCGCGGGGGGACACGTACCGCGAGCCAGAGAAGAGCCTACGCCCATCCCGTAGCTGGATGCCTATTATTATTATTATTCGGGTTTTAAACTCCCAACTTAGTTATTATTATTATTATTATTTTTTTTTCTTAGAATATTTGGGTGTGTGGCAACAGGCAAGTATATATAGCAAACTATACATTTTTTTGTAATACATCAGTTCTCTAACTTATATTTCTGTATTGTTGATTACGTAAATATTCCTGCAGGTGAAAGATTTGACTAAATAAATTTGTCAGATGACAACTGTCATTATTAATTAATAGAAAATGCATATACGTATCATTGTAATTATTAAAGTGGTGATTTTTCATGTCACCCATTGAGTTGTTGTACAATATACTTGTTTTATTTTCTATAATACCAATACTAAATAAAAATATATTATTATTTTTAGTAATATATTATAAATGCATAATAATAAAAAGAAGTTAGCACGTATCATAGTGAACAACCTGTTTGAAATTGTCAATTTTTTTCAGAATGGAGTACTGTCCTCAATTTTTTTTATTGCAGAAATGGATAGAGGGTGCAAAGTTATGCTACCCTAATTTTTTTGAGACCTGGAACTATTTTTAAAAAATTATTGAAAGTCCTTTTTGTGACGTCACGCGGCGGCAAGTCCCATCTTTTACTTAAGGAGCGGCGTCTCGTGACGTCACGAAAAGGAATTTCAATAATTTTTTAAAAATAGTTCCCGGGCTCTAAAAAATCTGAAAAAAAATCAGAGTAGCATAACTTTGCACCCTCTATCCATTTCTGCAATAAAAAAAATTGAGGACAATACTCTATTGTTTAAACCCTCTATACCATGGCACCCTGTCTAAAGAAATCTTTTGAAAAATTGACATGTTGTACTTTATCCAAATATGAAATAAAAATGTCATGCATGCATGTTGTTCATTATATCGAATTAAAATAATTTTACAATTAAATATTAATGATCTCGTATTTTGATGGATTTCATTACATTTTTAGCAGTCAGTTTGTTTATCTATTAATTACCATTATTGTACGTACTGTACATTAACATTATATATATATATATATATATATATATATATATATATATATATATATATATATATATATATATGTATATATATATATAATTATATATTGTATCCAGCGCATCAAATTTCATAACATTATCCATATATATATATATATATATATATATATATATATATATATATATATATATATATATATATATATATATATATATATATATATAATATTTTCAAATACTTTTTTAAAGTCCGTAGACAAGATGTTTCTCTATCAGATGACGAAATAAAGAGAGAAATTATTGATTTTATGGCATGGGATCCAATTTGTGTTGCATCTTGTTTTACATATTGACAATGTTAACAATCGATTAATCTCTCTAGCTCTTTCTTCCCCCCACACCGCGCACCTCTACAAAATGGATATCTACTGTCTGTTGCTTGTCGCTTTACTGCACGCAAACTGGCAAGATGAAGATAATGCATGCCTGTCACAAGCAACTTCCGTCTTGCAGTAATATCACGTCTTGATCAATTAACTAGCCAAGATACTATTTTATACCTATACCTCTTACCTGCATGCTCTTGATTCTTGCTATACCCCTGTTGCTTTGTTTCACGCTTCTCCATCTTGTTGACTTAATCTACATAAAAACTCTTAAATTAACTTCCAGTAATATTTTTTTATTGTTGTGAGATAATGCTATCACACAAAAACACATGTATTATTTTTAACTACCCATCCAGATTTATTTGATAATAAATATTTGAATGTAACATTAATTTACAGAGTTACGCATGTATAAGTAGTCAACCTCCTCCGTTATTGTGTTTATTGAATATAATATGAAAAAAAAAAACAAAAAATGAAAATTATGAAAACTAAATCAAAATTTTGTTCCCAACGCGTTGGGATCATTCGAAAATTCCAGGAAGCGAAATTCGCGTTCGGAGCATCATAATTTTGATGCCAACGCGTTGGGCACTTCAGCAAAATTCACAACGCCTTGGGATCAAAATTATTTGATCACAACGGGTTCGGAAAAAACGAGAATGATCCCAACGCGTTATGAACAATGTGAAAAACGTCCAACGCGTTCGGAACAAAATTAAGATGTTTTTTAATGATTTCCATGACGCGAAATTGATGGCGAGAAAGTCAAACTCATTGAAATTTGAAATAGGATGAGTATCGCGGTTCACGGTGAACTTAACAATTAACTTAATACTTTCGTAATAATTATGCTAATTAATAAATCAATTAATTAATTACTTGAAACGTAAGAATGGAAGAACAAAAAAATAGGGATGTACGTATTATGAATAAGAAAACAGCACATACAGCATACAAAATATAAAGCATATAAAAATAAAATATTATATTGCATAAAATTCAATATTATTTGTCGTACAATTTTTTTTATCGGAAAGGGAAAACGTGAAACGTGAAACGTTGGGATCAAAATTACGATGCTCCGAACGCGAATTTCGCTTATTGGAATTTTTGAATGATCCCAACGCGTTGGGAACAAAAATTTCGCGTCCGAAGCGAATTCGCGTCCGGATGCCAACATATATAATATGCTATTACTTGAGTATTACTTAATTTATGCATTTTTTATATTTTGAGAGCTATAGTTGTACAAAGCTAACTTTTTTAAAAGATTCGTCATCATTAATTCATTTACAAGTTCCACAACAATTAACCATTAACAATTAATCTTGTTACGTTTTAATAATGGAGTGCATGGTTCACAATATCTAGAGGTATAAAAATAAGGGGTTAGGGGGCCTGCTAGTCACTGGTTTATTTTCCCCCTAAAATGTGCAGTGCGGCACGATATAAACTATGTCATGCAGATATTGTAATATCGCAGAATTGTATTATTATTCATAGAATAATATATTTTTTGGGGACGTAATTCAAGAATTATGACAATCCCTCCTGCAAGTCAACAAAATAATTATATTCTTTGATTTCTCCCAACATTGCTCGCCATAGTCGCCAGCGTGAATCGCAAAGAACGAGTCGTGGGTCGCGTTTGTAACTTTTATATAATAACCTTATACAATATTCAAGTTGGACCTACTGTATATATTGTTATTTAATGCAACAGAAATTTGCAATATTTGAGGGAACTGATAAGAAAGTTTTGCTGTCAAACATTATTTTGAGTTATAGGTGGAATATTGTTGCTCATTTTTTCCATGCACGTGCACGCGATTGTCCATACATACATACGTGAGGGCCATGCAGCTTAACGTGTGCGTTTCTTTTTACGTGAAGTGTTTGTGTGCAGCTTTGAATTAAACATTTTCATAATCTTTTACTACATTACTTATGGACAACAATATGAATAATAATATATGGAGAGACGATCGAGAGGCTTTCTGATGTTGGTATCCCCTCTACTCCCCCCTCTCTCTCTCTCTCTCTCTCTTTCTCTCGATTATCATGTTAATAAAAGCATAAAAAAAAACTACTAATTAAATTTAGCAGTGAGAAAATACTATAATATATAGTGGTAACGCCTTTTATTAATGAATATTTATTATTAATAATGCTACTCACTAAACAATTGTACGCCCAAAGAAAATATTTTTCGTTTCCGGTAGAAGGAATAAATGTCATTTTGAAAGTATTCATCCTGATCTTTATTTGTATAAAAAGTATATTTTATTTTTAATATTACATTTGTATACATTGTATGATGTATGTGATACCTTTTTACTTTTTAGTATATATTTCTTATTCAGTGATAAGCTCCATTTCTCTGATGCACACAGCATAAATACGGTTCCATTATTTTCTAAATTAAATAGAAACAGGCAAACCGTGTGATTTTTTTTTTTTTTTTCAAATACAAAGAGTATAACTTCTTTTTAAATATTTATTTAGTGTTCCAAAATATTATGAAATAAAAAAGGCATAAAAATAATTTAAAAAAAGCAAACACCAGGTTTGCAAATGCAAGGAAAACTATTTATAAATATTCTTGTTTAAGCACCGCTATAATCAGTCAAAAGTGACCGCATCACCACTGCCGCCGCGCAGCATTCATCAATCCAGCAGCTGCCTCAAGGATCCGTAAAAAGCGAGGATCACAACAGAGGATAACAACGTCATGTCGTATAATCTAAAATTATCGACACTACTTAAGCTTTTATTTTTGCAGTTACAAATATTAATTGGATTAAATTCGACTGCAGTTGGTGAGCAGTACATGCAAAGACATTAATCGACAGCACGGTGGTCCATAGCAGCAAGTGGTGCTTCTTATGTCATCATTGGGATGAGAATTCCTTCCAAGCCCACCAGTGATGCTATGGCTCACGATAAATCATGCATTCAAACAATGCATGTCACTCCAACATAAAAGTTTCACTTCCATTTATAGCAATTAAATGGTTAATTTTGTTAAGTATACTTTTTGTTACCATATTATCATCACAGTCATGTTTAAACTACACAGTCGCATTGCTATTTAATTTTTTATTCTCTCTCAAACAAACAAATTTCTAGATTTCTGACCATAAATTCACCAACTAGAAGTATGGAAACCAGAAAATTTGCCTTTGCTTAAAAAACAAAACAAAAAAAAAAAAAAATCAGAATCAAATTCGATTGTGGCTACAAAACTTAATTCTACAAATGAGTATAAATATGAAGATTTTGTCAGAAGTATTTTTCTTTATGTTGAAAAATTTGAGTGTGTTGAAGGGTTTCGATTATCCTTCGCCACGAGCTGGTTTAGCCCTCTGGGGAGTTGATGAATATCGTCACTTGCATCCCGGGATGAGGTGGTGCGTTCAAGTACAAACAAATACAAGAAGTGAAGATTGAGACGTCCTCTGTATAGAGCTGCTGGTAAGTAATCATCAAGTGTGTATTTGATAGCTGGGGTTGAAACAATGACCCTGAGTCCCTGCATGTCCAACCACAATCTTACAAGAACTAGCGCAAGAGGCCTATTTGATCAAGAGTAAGATTTTTCTTAATTTCCCTGTATATATAAGAATCAATTGTGCATTTACAAACAGGCCTAAGATCTTGTGTGTTTTATTCAAGATTTTGTAAGTTTTAGTTCATGCACAGGATCTTATAAGAATATCAGTACCTCAAGTACAAAATATGTTATAGAGATTCTTTCGAAATATCAAATCAAAGGATATTGGCAAGATCTTGAAAGAGGACAAGACTTTGAGTTCTTCTAAGATCTTAGCAAGGTTTTTGGGCTAGGTTATTAACGTACGTTATACACGGTGATATTTTAGCACTGGTGGCAGAGTATAATATATTATATATGAAAGTAATTAAATGACATACACAATGGCAATAAGTTAAAGAAATGCGACGAAGGACTTCAATAGGTGTAAATAGGAATTTCGCTAATCATGACATGGAATATTTCGTGAATCGTTTGTTACGGCAAAATTACTGTCCATTAGGTTCCAGGGGCTTAATTCTTCCTCCACAGATAATCTGGTACCCATGCAAACATTCAATTTATCACGTTTATTACCAACAAACACATCTTTGCAACAAATTATAATAATAAGTATTATCATCACCACATAATATGTCATTACTAACACGTAGCACGTCGACGAATATGATATAATATATGACATTCCTGTAATGCCACAATGATTGGCGATGTTATGAAACACTCCATCTTGTCTCAAACACACTGTTGTTCATTGACGGCCCCCAGTGATTAATGCTGTCAACTTAAATTGGTGACCCATTTCACCTAGGCGACCATGCAGCCATCTAGCTAAGAAAGCACCACAGGCGGGAGGGCGGGGATGGACGCGAGGCGGCCCCAAGTTAATTCCTACTATGTAAGTCAGAGCGAGAGAGAGAGAGAGGAGCAAGAACACCCGCGAAGAATATAAATAGCTTCGTTTCAGGAAGACGATGAATACAGACTTTTAAAATGTATAACTGTTTTGCATAATATTACTGCAAAAATTATTAAGTGCATTAAATAAAACTTATATTATAGTATATAGACTCATAAAATAAACTTGAACAAAGGCTTTTTTCAGTGTGTATTGACTGCGGTACATAATTTATTCAAGAACTTTTAATGTAACAAATAATATACACAAAGTTTCATTTTTTATAAAAATGTTTTTCCTATTTCTTAAGGGGCATTCACAAAGCCTTAAGGCCACATTTAGGGCTCCATATTTTAAAACCAGAAATTTTGGGTGGAAAAAGCATTCCTAAATTGATGATTATTTGAAAGTTGCTGGCTTTGAAATGTTGTATATATAAAATTCATAAAATACATAATGGGTATTTTTCCACAAAGTTAAAAAGCATTAAATATACTCTTATAGTCTATATAATGCAATAGTGCAATTAAAGTGAACGTTATTAAATTCGTAATAAAATAACGACTCAATTTTTTAGTATAACTTAATATATTAAAAAAATTTAGTATATATTATATATATGTACTATGTTATTATATAACAGGTATAGAGTAATTCAATATAAATTTTCACCGCATTTCGAGAAATATATATATAATTAACAATAATAATTACTTTAGAAGTTAATTTTATTATGTAGATATTTTTTAACTCTGTGGCTATAAAACCAGCTCTGCATATAATATATATTTAAATAAAGTGTGGTACCCATGCATGATGCAATAATGTAAAAAGTATAAATTAACATACTTACTGTTATTACTATATACCAAATTGCATAGATAAAGTCTAACTTTAGGCTAGGATTAGGTTTAAGTTTTGTTTTGGGACCTTTATTGATTTAAATGGGTAATTCTCCTATTTTTATTTTAATTTTTGTTTTCAGATGCTCTATGCCTTGAAACTAAATGTCCCAAAACAAAACAGTTTCAATTTCAAAATTGAAGATATGGGAATTTTTTTAAAAAAATTCCTCGTTTTGAATTTAGCGTCCAAAACGTGATGTAGAAACTGCCGAAACTGCCTAGCAGGCGAATTTTCATGCAGTAAATTTATATTTTCGATTATCACTCCTAATTAAAGTAAACTGATATTAGGAATAAAACTACCGATACTACGATACTAGGATAGAAAAACCCGCTGATTTCGATCGTGTTACTAAAACTTATAGCCAATCAGTCCTTGACTCTCAAACTATGATATCAGGCAGTTGCTGTGTGTTAACTAGGGAGCTTCTACGTCACAGTTTTCAGGTTTGTGCGCGGGTTGTATACTTTGCCCCTTATTCTAATAATCCCTTCAGAGTCCCCAAATTTGAGTTAAAAAACTTGAAACTGAAGTCAAACTTATTTTTAACACGGTTTAATACCCTATCATAATATAGTAGTTAAATTAAAATTTAAGTTGTAAGAGAATTCCCCATTATTGTAAGAATCCAAATAAACCTTGTTTATAACGCCAAATCCAAACGCCGATCAAATTGGCGTCATATCAAAGTTAGTGCGAACCTAGTGGTAACTGCTGGTACTACGTGCGTCTAGCGAGGACAGATTGACTGTTTAACTTTGTAAAATCAAATGTAAATGCTCTGTCAGCAGCCACAGCATAATTTTATAGAAATGACAACACCATAATTAGTTGTCTCATTACACTTTCGGAAAAAAAAAAAATATATTTCAACTTCGTAAGTGATGTATTTCATATATATATATATATATATAATATATATATATATATATATATATATATATATATATATATATATATATATATATATATATATTCAGTCTCCCAATGCTATAGGTATTGCCGTATCCCAAAAAGCTATATCCAATATACAGTCGTTGGCCGTATCCTCGGCAAAAATCAGTCAAAATTTCAGCCGTCAGCTCTATCTCTTGGTCCTTTATGTCCTCTATAGATTCAGTTAAAAAAAAAATAATGTTTTGTTCAAATTGTTACTCATATATTATACTCAATGAATATAATTATTATGTTAATTTGTTAATTACGTTTATTGCATAAATTATCTTTAATCTTTTATGAAATTGCACAACATTTAAATATTAATAATATATTTAGTTATATATAATAGTAAAAGCATACGTTAAATATATTGCAATTAGTAATAATTTTTAAGTAGTTATAAACTGAATCGTTTATTTATTATATTTTTAATATTACTCAAAACAATCAATAGGAGCTAATAGCTAATAACGACGCAGATCCGGTGGTTTGACGCGCTGGAGTGATGTCTCTTCCCGTATTGTTAATTTTAAGGTAGAGATAACGCTGAACAGCTGATCGACGTAATCCCCTTTGATTAACATGTAAACCTTAGCAAATTGACAAAAATTCTGAAATTTTTTTGAGAGGCAGATATTAGTGCCTAAAAACCATAGAAAAAGTTTCAAAAACATTTAACGAGCCGATTTTTTTAAATTAATTTTTTAGTTTGGCTCTCCATGGGAAAGCCCTATGCTGAAAATTAAAAAAATTAATTTAAAAAAATCGGCTCGTTAAATTGTTTTGAAATTTTTTCTATGGCTTTTAGGCACTAATATCTGCCTCTCAAAAAAACTTCAGAATTTTTGTCAATTTGCTAAGGTTTACATGTTAATCAAAGGGGATTACGTTGATCAGCTGTTCGGCGTTATCTCTACCGACGTCTACATTGATAAAATTGTATTTTCGCGCGTCGACTGTAGGGGCAAGGGGCAAGCAACAGCAGGCAATGGGTGCGATCCGTATATCGGCAAACCGGTGAGAACCGGTTGTGCTTTGGTCCATAATTCGGCTCCCACCGGTGAAGCGAAAATCCGAAGTTTCCCGAAGTTTCAAAAGTCATCAGTTGGCGCGCGGAGAGAGCGGAGAGACGCAAGGCTGCTTCCAGCCCAGCCGTGTGACGTCACTGTTTAAAATTGGTGGGAAAAGTTTAAATATTTTACAAAACATATTTGATTTTCTGAGTCTACGTCAAAAGAACGAAAACAATTTATACGAAAGGCATTACACCGAAAACAAAAAGGACAAAAGTAATTTAAGGTAGAGATAATACGGATCAGCTGGCCCAATGCTAAAAAAATCCCATTCATAAAAATTATGAAAAAAATTTAAAATGTTCTCCTCTACATCCCCTATACGGGTCTTTCACCATACGTCACAAAACAATATGACGTCATAATTGTGTAGGCAAAACATTGTCAGCGGCATAGCAAATACGTGTTAAAGTTAGTATTGAAATTCATTTCTCCTGACGATTCATATCATTTCTCGTAGAATTTTCTTTCATAAATGGTAACAAGAAGAACCAATGCTAATGAAAAAAAATATTTGGCGACCGAAACTGTTATGAGAAAAGAGGTGTAGTGAGTTACGTTAACACGCACAGCATAGGATTTTAGGGTTTTCTGCCTACATCCCGAAGCTCTTCGGGCGGCTTCGGGCATCTCCGTGCTACCCAAAATGTAAACATGAAATTCCCGTATCCGCCCTATCAGTAGGTAAAATATCAGGTATACAAAAACGAGCTAGTTTTCGAGTTATTAATTTTTAAAGTTCTCTAATTTAACATTGAGAAATGGAACTTCCATGTTAAATTAGTCAACTTTAAAAATTAATAACTCGAAAACTAGCTCGTTTTTGTATACCTGATATTTTACCTACTGATAGGGGATGTAGAGGAGAACATTTTAAATTTTTTTTTATAATTTTTATGAATGGGATTTTTTTAGCATTGGGCCAGCTGATCCGTATTATCTCTACCTTAACACGAAAACATTTTATACGAAAATATATTTATTAACCGAAATGGAAAATGTGCGAATGCATTTATAACGAAACTTAAAAAGCACGAAAGCATTTACATCATCGAAAATATTTTAGCCGAATTCAATATAATCACGAAAATCATTTGGCCGATATAGTTATTTTAACGAATTGAAAAACAACGAAAGTAAATTAGAACGAAAACATTTAAAACGAAATAAAAAAATCACGAAAACAATTTGGCCGAAAGTTATTTGAATGAAAACATTTTGACCGAAAGTTATATCATATAATATATGATGGTTATATGAACGAAAACATTTAAAACTAATGGAAAAATCACGAATACAATTTGAACGAACGCTATTTGACCGAAATAAAAAACACCGACGAAGAAAAATAATTCAGGGACCGGATGCAAATTAATTTTTCGTGCATCCATGGATGCGCATCCGAAAGCAAATTTATTTTTCATGCATCTGGGATGCGCATCCGGATGCAAATTTATTTTCCAGATGCATTAATTTTTTCCCGTGCATCTGGGATGCACGGATGCGGATGCAAGCCCATTTTTGCGCATCCGTGTGCATCTTGCATCCGCATCCGATCCTTGGTTTTTATAATACACTTTGTTTCTTGCAATTTTAAACGACAAATGGCAAATAAATTTAAAAAATGTGCCTCGATCGTGTTATAAGATTTGGGTATCACGTCAAAACCACGAATACAAAAATCACGAAAGCATTTGCAACGAATGACTTTATTCCGAAAACAATTATATTGAAAACAAATATAAACGAAATCATTTACCACGAAATTAAATTAACACGAAACAAAATAATAACGAGCACAAATATCACGAAAACAATTTGTACAAAAGTAATTTGACCGAAATAAAAAAGGACGAATGTAAATTAGAACGAAATTATTTTAATACGAATTCAAAAATCACTAAAACAATTTGACCGAAAGTTATTTGAACGAAAACATTTAAGACGAATACAAACACTTCGAAAACAATTTGACTGAAAAGTTATTTGAACGAAAACATTTAAGATGAATAAAAAAAGTAACGAAAACAATTTGACCGAAAATTATTTGAACGAAAACATTTAAGACGAATAAAAAAATCACGAAAACAATTTGACTGAAAAGTTATTTGAACGAAAACATTTAAGACGAATAAAAAAATAACGAAAATAATTTGACCGAAAGTTATTTGAACGAAAACATTTAAAACGAATGGAAAAATCACGAATACAATTTGAACGAACTCTATTTGACCGAAATAAAAAACACCGACGAAGAAAAATATTAATAAAAATTATACCAATATTATTAAAAAAAAAAAAAAAATTGTAAATTGAAATGAATGCAATAAAGACTGAGCCAGAAATGGTGTTCCGAAACCATGCTAAAATTTGGGCAGGTTAACTTAATTTGAGTTAGAAATTCGAAATTTGGGATACGTACGTAAAGCCAAGGGTTCTAAGTTCTTTTGACATGTGTTAAAAAAAAAAAATAAGATTAATATTTCCTACCGTTTTAGGGGTGGATTCACGATTTGCATTTCATCCTTTTGGGATTTCCATGTTAAATTAAGTTGATTAGAAAATTTTTAGCCGATTTGCACCAAATTTAGTTTTTAAAGTTTTCTGAGCACGTTGAATTTAATGGTGTAATTTAAAAAGTGGTGAAAACAACCCCTAATGAGATAATGACCCTTACTATGTAAAAAAATGATGCTATCATAATTTTATTATACCACTGAAACGCAAGAATTATATACTGTATATAGTACACTGTATATAATCGTTGACTGAAACGGGGTTATTTTTTTACCGCATGGCAGAAACGAACATTGAATTTTCTGAATCGGAGCAAGTTAACGATTTATTTTTAGGGGTGAAACACCATTAAATACAGCGTACTCTGAAAACCTTAAAAATTAATTTTGGTGCAAATCGGCTAAAATTTTTCTATCAACTTAATTTAACATGGAAATCCCATAAGGAAGAAATGCAAATCGTGAATCCACCCCTAAAACGGTAGGAAATATTAATTTTAAAATATGTTTAACACAATACATGTCAAAAGAATGTAGTACCCTTGGCTTTACGTATATATATATATATATATATATATATATATATATATATATATATATATATATATATATATATATATATATATATATATATATATATATATATATATATATATATATATATATATATATATATATATATATATATATATATGCCAAATTTCAAATTTCTAGCTCAAAGTTAACCTGCCCAAATTTTAGCATGGGTTCGGAACACCATTTCTGGCTCAGTCTGTATATACTTCTTTATATATTGCATTCATTTTATTTACAATTTTTTTTTCTTTAATTATTGTCATAAATTTTTATTAATATTTTTCTTCGTCGGTGTTTTTTATTTCGGTCAAATAGCGTTCATTCAAATTTTATTCGTGATTTTTTCATTCGTTTTAAATGTTTTCGTTCAAATAACTTTCGGTAAAATTGTTTTCGTTATTTTTTTAATCGTCTTAAATGTTTTCGTTCAAATAACTTTCGGGCAAATTGTTTTCGTTATTTTTTTATTTCGTTTTAAATGTTTTCGTTCTAATTTACTTTCGTTGTTTTTCAATTCGTTCAAATAACTATCGGCCAAATGGTTTTCGTAATTATTGAATTCGGCTAAAATGTTTTCGCTGTAAATGCTTTCGTGCTTTTTAAGTTTCGTTATAAATGCATTCGCACATTTTCCATTTCGGTTAATTATACTTTCGTTTAAAATGTTTTCGTGTTAAATTACTTTCGTCCTTTTTGTTTTCGGTGTAATGTTTTTCATATAAATTGTTTTCGTTCTTTTATTTTTCGTTCTTTTGACGTAGACTCAAGATTGGTTTAGAGGCCATTAGCAAAAAACCTGATAGAAAGAGAAAAAAAAAGTTAAAAATGGATGCAAATTTATTTTTCGTGCATCCGTGGATGCGCATCCGGATGCAAATTTATTTTTCATGCATCTGGGATGCGCATCCAGATGCAAATTTATTTTTCATGCATCTGGGATGCGCATCCGGATGCATTCATTTTTCCCCGTGCATCTGGGATGCACGGATGCGGATGCAAGCCCATTTTTGCGCACCCGTGTGCATCTTGCATCCGCATCCACATCCGATCCCTGAAAAATATTAATAAAAATTACCAATATTAATTAAACAAAAAAATAAATTGTAAATTGAAACGAATGCAATAAAGAACAATACAGACTGAGCCAGAAATGGTGTTCCGATCGAACTCATGCTAAAATTTGGGCAGGTTATCTTTGAGATTGAATTTTGAAATTTGGCATACCTAAAACCAACAAGGGTTCTAAGTTCTTTTGACATGTGCTAAACAATTTTTAAACTTAATACTTCCTACCGTTTTAGGGGTGGATTCACGATTTGCATTTCTTCCTTATGGGATTTCCATGTTAAATTAAATTGATAGAAAAATTTTAGCAGATTTGCATCAAAATTATTTTTTAAGGTTTTCAGAGCACGCTGTATTTAATGGTACGTGTTTCACCCCTAAAAATTAAATCGTTAACTTGCTCCGATTCAAAAAATTCAAAAATCGTTTCTGAGGTAAAAAAATAAGCTCGTTAATATTCAGTGGCATAATCAAAATTTTGATAGCATCATTTTTTCACGTAGTAAGGGTCATTATCTCATTATAGGAGTTGTTTTCATCACTTTTTAAATTACACCATTAAATTCAACGTGCTCTGAAAACCTTAAAAACTAATTTTGGTGCAAATCAGCCAAAATTTTTCTTTCAACTTAATTTAACATGGATATATCCCATAAGGAATCCACCCCTAAAACGGTAGGAAATATCAATTTTAAAATTTGTTTAACACATGTCAAAAGAATTTAGAACCCTTGGCCTTACGTGTATATATATGCCAAATTTCTAGCTCAAAGTTAACCTGCCCAAATTTTAGCATGGGTTCGGAACACCATTTCTGGCTCAGTCTGTATTGTTCTTTATTGCATTCGTTTCAATTTACAATTTTTTTTTTAAATAATATTAGTATAATTTTTATTAATATTTTTCTTCGTCGGTGTTTTTTATTTCGGTCAAATAGAGTTCGCTCAAATTGTATTCGCGATTTTTCCATTCGTTTTAAATGTTTTCGTTCAAATAACTTTCGGTCAAATTGTTTTCGTGATTTTCGTATTAAAATAATTTCGTTCTAATTTACTTTCGTCCTTTTTTATTTCGGTCAAATTAATTACTTTCGTACAAAAATTATTTTCGTGATTTTTAATTGTTCTCGTAATTATTTTGTTTCGTGTTAATTTAATTTCGTGGTAAATGATTTCGTTTATATTTGTTTTCGATGCAATTGTTTTCGGGATAAAGTCATTCGTTGAAAATGCTTTCGCGATTTTTGTTTTCGTGGTTTTGACGTGATACCTACTATACATCACACATTCTATGGCGATTTCAAAAAATGGCTGGTAAAGCGCGCCAAAAAATTTAACATCTGGTGAGAACAGCGTTCCGTATCTACAACCGGTGAACTACAAGAAACCGGTGAAAGATGGTCCATATTTTACTCCCCAGTATCACCGGTTTTACCGATATACGGATCGCACCCAGTTTGTACAACAGGAGAGCGAGGCAAAAACACCGAAACCAAGCTGCAAGCGCACAAATTTCCAGAACTTGGTGCATGAAGTCTTAGTACACTCCATTCAATAATATAAAATATAAATGTTCGATCCGGCTATATACTTTAACATGGACATTTGAATGGAGTGTACCATTCGAAACTGAATGAACATTATCCCTGCTCGCGGTCTGTGGGCGTTACCACATAGCTTATGGACGTGTGACGTTTTGGCATGGCTATCTAGACTGCGATGACTTCCTCTATATTCTAAAAAAAATTTGCAAATCTGCATATATTCGTCTCTTTCAGCTGCATGCAGCTCCTACAAACCCTGCAAAGTTAAATAAGTGAAATGATATTATGAAGAAAGCTACACACTTACACAGGTGGATTTTACCTGAGTGAGTCATTCGAGAAGTAGCATAAGTGCAAAAAGATATAAAATTTTTTAATGTTATCTATTATTTTAAGCTAGGTTAATACGTTTTGTTCAAAGCATGGCATATAGCTAGGAGATATTTGTAATACCCCCCTCCCCCGATGATAAGAACCCCCTCCGAACCCCCCTCCCCTCTTCCTCCTGGATACGCTAAGTATAAACATTTATATACTATATTGTTGCGAATAGTATTTGACCGCTGACAACTAACATCACGATCAAAAAGTCTAACTTACTTACTCTACCAATACTATACTCTGTCTATACTGTTAATTATATTATGAATCCTTCTGTAATAATTGTTAATATTGTTATTGCTATTTTACGAATAGTCTGCAACATGCAAGTACAACGTAGATATTACTGTTATGATTCAACAGGAAATAATAATCTATTACATATAATGAAACGGCTTCTATCATCCCCCCGTGATGTGTAACAGACCTATATTATTTAATTGCTTGATTAGTAGAGGGTATGAGCTATATTTGTTTTGAAACAAAATGATTTCATATTTAATTGATTTATTTTCCCTTAATTAATATGTCAATCATATGACAAGAGAATTTCATTATACAATATAATTATTATTATGTTATATACGTATATAACATAGAGCTCTAATTTATGTGTACATGAGCATACAGCATATATTATAGATATAACTATAACTCAATGCTCAATAAGTAGTGAAATACGTCGATGCATTTATTGTGATGCACTATATATAATAATTATCAAATTATCTATTTAATATGATGTAAACATGGTAAGTCCATAATCTAATTAGGGGAGACTAGTTTCTGTATCAGTATTTTCTGTAATAATGATTTTTAACTTATATTATGAAAAACAAAAAATATATTAAGTGCATGGTTTGATTATTTTTTTTTATTTTTTATTGTGTATAAGATATAAGAGTATACAATTCAAATTTTAACTAGTGATAACTAGTGATGAAGTAAAACATTGAGTTCCTTTAGAAAAAAGTCTTGTGCAATATATATTTCCCTCGTCTGCAATAATGCTGCCTATCATGATCTTGTTGCAATAATGAGCTATCTGCTATTTCAGGTGAGTGCAAAAATGAGCTGTATTATATATATATATATATAATATATTTTATACTGATTTAAAGCTCATAATTGCAACGAAATTGTGTTAAGCAGATAGCTCATTATTCCGGACGAGGGACAATATACTGAATATATAATCCCATTCATATTGCTGTTCAAAAATTTAAAAAAATAGAACAAGGTAAAAGAGACACATGTGGAATGCTCATTGATTTTTAAATAAAATTATATAAAATATATACAATAATTATCCCTGGTTTATAACTATAACATCTATTAATGAATGATGTATATTATATAATATATGTAAATAAATATACACACACATGCACTCTACAAGCAACATTATTTTATATTTGATAGCTTTGCGTGCATGTATGTTTGAAAGCACATTATACGATCTATAACAATAATTAGGTTTACTGTGTTTTAGGATAAACTGAAGCGTTGTTTTTATACATTTTATGATGTTGTATAAATGTGTTTTATTTTTATTTCAATTTTAATTTTTGGTGATGTAGAAATATGCCTTTAATATATTGAAATTACATCAATATAAGACATAAGAAAGTTAAGCCCCCCCCCCCCCTGCCCTTAAAAAAAAAAAAAAAAAAAAAAAAAAAGGAATGGACACTTATGAGCTAGCCTAAACCTATGAGCGGGGATAGGGATAAAGAGAAAAGATTGTTTGTGGCCACGGTTAAATCTCCCAGAATTCAGAGATGTCATGCATGACTGAGGGCACCATGGAAACCTTGGTCAGGACGGACACCTTTACTCTACTTTTTATCAATGGATCAAGGTAATGCATTATGTTTAAAACCTGCATGGGGGATTCTACTACAGCCTATAGCTATTCTATGGCACACAATTCAAGCCAAATCCAACATTCCAAAAGAGGTTCAGCGTCACTCGAACGGTACAGCATCACCTCAAGTTGCTCCCTTGCTCTCACTGCGTAGTTCTGCACTTTCTACCTTTAGTATGGTCACGTGATGGGGTCACTCACGTGACATCTTCTGGTCGCATTTTGGTGGTTGTTCACTTTGTGTTCACTTTGGGCAATTGCTTTTTTCAGCCACCAATTGGGTTATTTTGTTGTTGTTTCTTATCTCCTCCTAAACATGTATTATTTAACCCAATAAACAATTATTATTATTATTAACGCCTAACACGTGACACGACGGTTTGGTAGCGGACAAGCCAGCCGCCTCCAAACACTTTTCTGGACACAGTGACGGATACACAATTATTTTTCAATTATTTGAATAAACAAAGCATTCCCTTATTTGATTCCTCGTTGAACCCGCTTGACGCAGAAAAATAAAAATGCTTCACCTCTTTTTTGACAAAGTTGGCAAGTTTGCAACTTATGCTCACAATCAGAGGTGACGATCTTAAAAGATATGGCACGACTTCTTCTGTTGTAGTCTGTGGGCATTGCTCAAGGTTCACAGTGACCAGCTTTTGTGCGTCACCTTTTCACCTAAAATACACATCGTAAAGCAAACCTCAGTCATAATGTCACAAACTATTTCCAAATTTTCCCCTCTCTCTCCCGCTCTCTAAAAGAAATAATAAATGGTACTGTACATTGCATACCAAATCCTCTTTATCAAACAACTCCGGTCCTCTATCTGTTTTTATTGAATTATTTTGTGTTCCGTGCACTCACATTAAAAGTCGTTGTTATACCACCCCTTTAAAGGGGTTAAATATTGAATTTGTTTGTAAGTAATAAACTATAACAAAAAGACAACTTTTAAAGGTAAAGTTTTAACTTCTAATTTGAGGAACATAGAAATCTCAGTTTTTTTTTTTTTTACTTATTTGTTTTTGTAAACAGATTTTACTTTCTGAATAAACATGAAATATATTATGCTGTATGATTCTACGTATTCATTATTTATTAGATTTTTGTGGGCACGTTACTTCTCACAGTTTTATTTCACATACAATCATGTACAGTACTATAATATGCGATTTTTTTTTCTTTTTAAATAAATAAATTTCGCATACAGTTTAAGATTACAGTACTTAACTTTGACAAGAAAACAATATTTATATTAACTGCATTTTGTATTTAACGAAATACATAATATACATTAAAAATTCTCGATTATTTCTTTCGATTTTAGCAGATAATCAGATCATAAATAGCGTTTAATTAGGTAACTATTAATTCAGTTTTCTCACAACAGCTCCATTTCCGGTTTCCGTCCATAACGTCAATGTTAAACTTCTACCGAAACTTCTTTTCTAATGAAAACTGATAAGACAGGTTGTTGTATATTATGCCACCTACTGTGGCGAGTTCAAGTCCCCTGATGTTGTGGAATTCAGGCGCAACGATTGCGAGGTCACGTTATATCATGAAAATTGTTTGTCTGGCGGCTATATATGATGGGAGTTTTCAATATTTTCTTTCAAAAATTATCGCCTGAACTCTCAGAAAACAATCTACATAAATTTGAATGCGTTATTAATTTATTCAATACAAAAATGTCATCATGTATGTCGTGAGTGCTCATTGAAAGGAATATTGTGGTTTTATTTATAGCTATAAATCGTCTGTACTAATTATTGTTTTACCACGTCATAATCCCACCGAGAGTTGCGAACTAAATAAACACCCAGTATACATTTATTTTTGGGTTGATAGTTGGTTTGTTTAGTCATAAACTGGGCTTTGAGGAAACAACTAAATTCGTGAGATTTCATTCTCTATACACATAATGTTAACTCTATGATACACGCGGCACGTGTAATTTGGGACCACGCGGCCTGCTAAATACCTTGCTGGTAATGGTAATACAGCTCCAATGAGCTCTCAATCGAAGGATAAAGAGGATTCGAGTAAGGAAGGTGCTGGACGCCTCAAGTGGCAACGCCCCCAAACTGACTGGGATGACGTTCCGGCTGTCCAGATTGCGCGTTACACCAGATCCGTTTATTTTATTTTGATTGTTGCATATCACAGCCACGGTCTTTTTATCATTCTTCCGTAACTGAGCCAACAGTATAGATATGTAAATATTATAATATCATTCGACAGTCGGAATTTGAATAGAAATAGATCAAAACTTAAGGTAGAGATAACGCCGAACAGCTGATTGACGTAATGCCCTTTGATTAACATGTAAACCTTAGCAAATTAACAAAAATTCTGAAATTTTTTGAGAGGCAGATATTAGTGCCTAAAAGCCACAAAAAAATTTCAAAACAGTTTAACGAGCCGATTTTTTTTAATTTTTTTTTTTAATTTTCAGCATAGGGCTTTCCCATGGAGAGCCAAACTAAAAAATTATTTTAAAAATCAGCTCGTTAAATGTTTTTGAAACTTTTTCTATGGCTTTTAGGCACTAATATCTGCCTCTCAAAAAATTTCAGAATTTTTGTCAATTTGCTAAGGTTTACATGTTAATCAAAGGGGATTACGTCGAACTGCTGTTCGACGTTATCTCTACCTTAAACTTACAAATAATAATGTATTAATCTTGTTGATTCAATAAAATATAAAAACATGGATTGGTTTCAAATGTCATGACTATAGGTTGGAAGTAAACTTCTAAAGTAAATAATAAATATACAATAATATAAGAGTGTATATATATATATATAGTATAAATTATATATTTATTTATTTATTTATTTCCTCGTGTGGCTGTACATAATACAACATAGAGGTACAAAAGTTTTTTCTTAATCTAAATCTTACGTCTAGCTAGAAATTAAATTAATTTAAGTTTACATAAATATACATATTGCAGTAATTTAAACATGGAACAAAACAAAACAAAAATCTGTTAGTTATACATACGTGTAGTTTATTTTATAATAGTTTAGAAGTATTTGCTTGTATTTAGCATTGTCCTAGTGCAGAAATTTAAAAGTTAAATACTCCTTTACTGAGTAAAATTGATTAACAAGTAAAAACTTTTTGACTTCGTTTATAAATTTTAAGTTGCACTCAATACTTTTCATTGTTGTTGGCAGTTTATTGTATATATTTGTTAACGAGTAGTGGGGGGAATTAACATCTTTGGGGAGGTGGGGGTCATTTTTTATTCGTGTGTTATGGTTATGTACTGTGGCGTTTGTTTTAAATAGATCAGGCTGCTTTCGTACAAATTTGCAGCACTCAAGTATATATATACAGGGCAGTGTTAGAATTTTTTGTTTAATAAATGTGGATTTGCAAGACTCCATTTTTTTAAGCTGGTATACAACTTTCAGTGCGCTTTTCTGAAGAGAGAACAATTTTTCAGCTTCCTTTGAGCCTCCCCACAGTATTATTGCATAACATAGATGTGAATGAACATGGGCGTAATATAGTTGTTTGTTTACATTTTCTGATACCTTTTTGTTAATGTTTCTAAGTGCGTGTATACCTGATGCTATACTTTTTGCTTTTGAGTTAATATGGGCTCCCCAGTTTAGGTTTTCAGTAATTTTAACTCCCAAATAAGTTGTTTCCAGGCATTTTTGTATGTTTTTATTTTGTATTGTTATTCTTGGGGTGTAATCATGTACTGCATTTTTGTGTGTGAATTGGATAAATGTAGTTTTTTGTGGATTTAATAGGAGTTTATTATCAGTGCTCCAATCCGAGAGTTGTGCCGTGCTATTACACGCTTGCTTTACGAGTGTATCAACGTTGTTTGCGATTGTTGTGCATGCTGTGTCGTCTGCGTATTTTACAACTTCGTCTTCAGTTATTGCATCTGACAGGTCATTTGTGGCTATTGCGTAGAGCCTTGGACTAAGGGACGACCCCTGTGGGACCCCTAGGGTTGACTTTAGTTGTGATGATGTGGCTTGCAAGATTTCATTATTTGAATCAAACTTAAATGAAACTATTTGTGTTCTGTCCGTGAGAAATGATTTAATAAAATTTAACTCGTTATCCCTTATCCCATATGTGTCTAGTTTTTTATACAGTATGTCATGATTGAGCATGTCAAAAGCTTTTGAATAATCAAAGAAGGTGCAAGTTACTAATTGTTTTGTTTTTAATGCTTCGTAAACTGGTTTAAGTAAGGTGTATATTGCAGTGGTAGTGGACTTGTTTTTTGTATAGCTATGTTGATCGATCGACATTATATTATAGAGGTCCAAGTGCAATTCTAATTGTGCGAGAAATAGTTTTTCAAATATTTTAGAGAAGGCTGACAAAACTGCTATTGGCCTAAAATTATCTGAGGATATTGAATTACCTTTTTTAGGAATTGGGGTGACTCTAGCTAATTTTAATGCTGATGGGAAAATTCCTTGTACAAAGCAACAATTTATAATGTTTTCTAGGGGTTGTGCAATTAAGTTTGCACAAGCTTTAAGAACTGAAATAGGAATTTCATCTATGCCTGCGGCTGATGTATTTTTTTGTGAGTGTATAACTTTTAATACATTTTGTACATTGATGGGGCTTACTTTCATGTTTGGTATTTTTTTGTTTGAAAAATTATTGGTAATATCTGGGTTTGAGTTGTTTGTGCATTTAATTTTATTTGCGAGTTCTTGTGCAACTTCACAAAACTGTTTGTTTAATTTTTCTGCAATTTTGTTTGGATCTGTTTCAACAACATCATTAAATTTTACTGTTTTCATTGGCTGTTTATCTTTTTTTAGTGTTACATTATTATTGATTATTGACCATGTTGTTTTGATTTTGTTTTGTGACTTTTTTATAAGGTTATCATTATTGCCAATCCTAGTTTGTTTCATTTCTTTCCGCATTGTTTTTAGTTTATTTTTGTATTCTGTTTTTTTACTTTTATCATACTTGCTGCAATGGTGTAATTTTCTTGTTTCAGCGCGTAGATTTTTTAAGCGCTTTGTATTCCAGGGCAGTTTTTGTTCTTTGTGATTTATTTTTTTACGTGTTATTGGAAAAGCTGAATCAAAATATATTTTGAAAAGGCAGTAAAAAATGTCGAATTTTGCGTCGCCATTTTTTGCTAAATAGACTTCTGACCATTTTTCTCCTCGTAAAAGATAACATAAGTGCTTTATGTTTTCTTTTGAAAAAGATCTTTTATCTGTGTATTTTACTATGTTTTCTTTGTATGACTGTCCTTTTACTGTAATGTATAGACCTTTGTGGTCTGATAGTTGGTCTTCGATGATATCTGAAGTGTATGATTTTGTGTCGAGGTTTGTGAGTATGTAATCAATTTTTGTAGCGGAGGTTCCCGCTTTTGTTTCCGCTACTCTAGTAGCGTTAGAGTTTGTATTGTGCAATTTAAACGTTGAGATTAAGTTAAGAAATTTCTCTTTATATTTTAATTTATTATTTATATTACTGGTTGCAAGTAGGTCAATGTTAAAATCTCCACATATTATTATTCTATCATTTTTTTTACATTTACTGAATGCAATTTTTATTGCATTTTCAAAATATTCAAAAAATTCATCTGTTTCTTTGTTATTGTTTGTGGGTGTTCTATACATACATAATAAATAAATTGAATTACAAGTTGTTTTAGATTCAATTTTCGACATACAACATTCAAATATTTTTTCTTTGCTATGATTAAAATGTATCTCTTTTATTTTTACATTCTTTTTTGCATATATTGTTACTCCACCATTTTGCTTTACAGTTCTACAAAAATTTGTTATATTTACATAGTTCAAGATTTTTAATCTTTTAATTTGTTCAGCTTTCAAGTAGTGTTCTGCAAATGTTATGACATCGTATTTGTGGCTATCCAGCCATGACTCAACCTCATTTATTTTGCCTGAGATCCCCTGTATATTAGTGAAATATATATTGAAGCCTTTTACTTCTTTATATTTTGTAGAGGGGGTCATAATATTTACTGTGCTACTTGCGTTCTCAGTGGGATTAACTTTTATATTTATTTCGGGATTTTCATTGGGATTTAAAAGTGAATTGCTAATTGAATAATTATTTATGTCATATTTGTTTTGTTGTATATCTCCTGAAAATTTGAATGAGAGAAGGATGTATTTAATAACATTGAGGGGTGGCTTGGACCATCATTTAGGCAGTTCAATGCCGAGAATAATGCGTCGGGAAGCAGTTCTGTACTTGATTTAATTGTTGGAGAGGGGGCAGTTGGCAATTCCATTGGAAATGTTGTTTTTTCATTATAATCTAAGTTAATAAAGTCCATTGGAATTGTTTGTGATTCCTGATCATAATAATAATTGTTACTGTACACTTCAGAATGGGGGAGTTGCATCATGTGATATTTTTGCTGATTATATATTGGTACACATTGTTTAACGTGATAATTATACACATGTGCCTGTTGTGAATTGTTCGAAGTTGAACACATATTATTGCTCGTAAGGCTACTGTACAGTGTTACTGTCTCTGTTTCGCAGGTTGCATTTGAATTTTCTGTGATGGGATAATTTTCTTTTTGTGGCTCAAGGGGCACTGGGAATGTTACTTTTCTATTTAGAGCACATTGTAGTAACTTGTTTTGTCCTATATCGTATACCGAATCGACTGACGACTCAGTTTGCTTCTCTTTATTATTTTGCAGGCTTGATGTAGGGACATTAAATTTATTTTTACTAGGTGAGGAGGGTTGTAATAATACTGAGTTTGTAGGACGTTTTTCTGCAGTAAGCTTTGGACTTGCGCTGCCCGTGGGAGCCGAAACAACGGCACTCATCGCCCGAAGTGAGCGTGCTGGAGGCTGCACGGTAGCCGAGACCGCTGGCTGTATATTGCGTTGTTTCTGGTGGCTTGCTTGCACCGGCGTATCGACTGTGGAAGTTTTTCTTCTAGCCGTTAGCAAGCTTGCGTCCTGTAGGGTTGGCCAATTAATAGTGCCTTGCGGGGGCGGGATTGTTTCTCCCATCATTGGGGGAGGGGGAGGCGCCTCTACCTGGGGTTGAGGTGATTTGGTTCTCTGTCTCGGCGCAGTTCTTGCAACGGTAGGCGGAGTGGTTGCCTCATTGCGTGCCCCTTGTGACGTTTGTTTGGGTACATGGTGACATATCAGTACATCAATTTTTGTATTGCTGAATATGTCTACAATTGCATTCCTTACACATCTCCATTCTAGTTTATTCGCACATGAACCTATGCGTGGTATAGCAAGCTTTTTTATTTTTAATTTTATGCATAGATTTTTTAGATTTAAAAGAGCTTTTTTTATAGATTCTAAAGTTGGTTTTGAATTATACTGAGGTTCAAATTTGGTTATCAAATAAAAAATATGTTTTAAGTTGGTTTTGAGATACGCCACTTCTCCAATTTGTTTATTTTGTTGTTTTAATTTTTCATATTGGTCTTCATTTAATATATCTTTGAACTCTCTTGCTATACCACTTGACATTTGTTTTTTTAGGTCTATCTCAGTACATAAGCTAAACTCATTATCTAGGTTAAAGATATTGACATTTTTGTCTGCTATATTTTTTGATTGCTTCCACTCAGCGCTGTTTTTATTTGCAATGTTTACATTCAGGGGCTGATGACCCGTATTTACAGCTGGCAGTGAAAGTGGTAGAGGAATTTGGGGAGTGGGGAGAATTGTCCTTCGCCCGGCCGTTGTTGCAGCCCTCAGTGGCAGGAGGGGTGTAGGAGCGGGGGTGGTAGGGGGTTTGAGAGATGAAGCTACAAGTAGGGGAGGTGGGGGGCAAGCGACTAGAAACTTAAACGGCGGCAACTGCTCAGGCCACGGGGGTGTGAAGATAGTTGACGTATCGGCATTTGGAGGGGTAGGAGGACTTTCTCCTACAAGCTTTGTTACCGTGGGTCCCTTGCCATGCTTTAGGGAAGAAATATTTTGGACGGGTCTATTATTTTCTAGGGGTACATTGGTTGTTGCAATATCAATTATACAATGATTACAAACAGTTTTATTAATAATTGCATTTTCTGACAGTTCAATATTCTTCAAATGATTATTTATACTACTAAGTCCTTTTCCTTCCAGTAAAATGTCTATTTTCTTATGCATCGACTGCATTTCAGTCGTCAGTCTTTCAAAGTCCTGAGCAGGGAGGAGAATCATACCTCTTTGTTTACCTGCACAGGTGTGCTGGCAGGTATGTAATCCAGGCTGCCTATGTGTGCAGGGGCGCACGCACACGTGGTTTTCTTGCAAACAGCACGGCACTGCACATTGATTATGATGTAATGCACTGATGTTACATTCATTGTTGCAACCACAATATGCGTTTGGTGACGCCATCACTTATTTTGATTGTAACTTTTGTTTTTGTTTTTTAATTTTGTAATTTTATACACTCATCTAATTAGATGACAAAACTGCACAAGTATATAACATTTGGTGTTTGTGGTAATCGTTTTTACCACTTATTTTGAAGTTTAACCACACAGCGTAAAATTTGTGCGTGGGTGCACGCCGCCATTCATAATAATAATTTTATTTAAAGCCAATGAAGCTGTTGATTTGTAATAAATACCTGATTTTGCACGATATACAATTAGTTTCATATATACAATTTTCTTTTGCAGGAAAAGTTCATTTTGCATGCGAGTAATTAGAACATTTTTTTAGAACACAATTATAAATTTATTGTAAGGAGAAATTGTAAGTACTCAATATAACAAATAATTAATACCATGCAGCTTTATATGTCGCCATTTCATCTTTAGCCTAGAATATTTCTTCTAGTGATTTAATTACCAAATTATCCTCCACGCCTGCGACTCCAACTTCAATGTTAAGATAAATAATATAACTGTATAATGATGCTAAATCACGACCCAAAAATGATGTAGTTCTCACTATAGTTCTATATAATATAGCTGCATTGAATCACGCAAGCAAAGTTTTAATCCTGAATCTCTTAAAGAAAAAAAGACAACAATTCAAAAATTAATATTATAGTTAATTAACTCAGTATATTAAAAAAACAAAAACAGTACACTATATTGAATGATTCGGAATTAAATAAACAATTCAATGATATTTAGTATTATAACTTATCAAATTAACAAACAAGTTAACAAATTAATTTTATTTTCCTGCATTTTATCGAAAGAAAAATAGACAAGAATCAGAAAGCTGGAGGATATGGTCGGCTCAAAGAAATTCTGATTACGTCTATCTATCACAATCTGACTGCATTATGCCCCTTGTTGATATTTTTAACCAAAATGTCACCTTTTCATCTATAGCCCTATATCACATACCAGTCCAGTCTTAAACTTGCAAGTTGAAGTTGATGACACAAAACAAGAAAAAGTTATGTTAATAAAGCTAATGTTAATGGCGTAATTTTTTCCTCGTGAAGAGCTGTTGAGGAATAGTAATGTTGTGTAATTGAGTACTCGTCCACTCGTTAGTGTAAAAGTTCATTGAAATTAAATTGTACGTTGTGCGATTATCTGGGAGTATAATTATGAAGAGTATAAATATATCATAGACATACTATGTCTATGGTAATAGACATACTATGTCTATGGTATATATAATTATGTGACTTTGACATAGCTCTGTCATTGATGAACCAAGTTGTCGTATAAACATGAGCACGTCTCACAAACGGCAGCCTGACGGCCAAACATTATACCGGCCAACTAAACAGTAATAAAACCTTGCCTTTTAATAAACCCTAGCTTAAAAGGTTTTTCTTACAATACAAAAACGATTTTGTTTATCCTTAAAAAAAATACAATAAAACGTCAAATAAAATGAAAGATGCATAAATTACGACTATAAAGAAAAACATTTATTTTTGTTAACAACTCCCACAGTGATAATTAAGTCACTTGTGACCTACCTGGGGAGAGCAGGCGTCACCACGATGTCACTCTGCCATGCAGTGCCGTAAGCAGTAAGCAGGGCTGCACTTGGTCAGGCGTAAAGTGGTGCCGGCGGCGTGCTGCTGTCAATCCTATCCCTCTCTCTCGTACGGCGCACGCGGGCTTGGTTAGCAAGGAACGGAGCGCGCGCTTTCCCGTCTGTTCGCCGCCGAAGCGTCCGGCACACTGGCAATAATATACTCGGAGGCACACGGAGGCGGCGGTAGCAGCGGCAGGCCGGCCAGCCCACTTCCTTCTCCCTCGCAGACAGCCAGGCAGCGAACTGACGGGCCGTGGGCGCGACCGTCGCCCTCCCTACTGCGACCCTGATGTTGATACCAGTGTGCCCACAATTTTGTTTCTTACGTATCTGTATTGTAATCAAAATAGTAACGGAACCAATTGCACACTAAAAATACCAGTAAGAACAAAATATGATCCAATAATGGCCATCATAATTAAGAAAATAACAAAAACGTTGTTTTGATTGTTTAATGGGCGCGTTAAAAAAATATAGCGATCTTTTATTTCATCTTTTATTTCTTTGATCTCGATATGATCTTCTTGATAATACATAATTTATCTTGACCCTAATAGAATTTTTCATTTTCTTAAGAATATTTTTAAACTTGTATATACTGTAGTTCAACTTTACTGCTCTTCTCGTTCTATATAATTTCAAGAAAGTTCACCATTATTTATTAAATTATCCTTATTGAAAATATAGTTTCGATTTGGTAAACTCATTTGTAGATGCAACGTCAAAAAAAAAAAATGTATGATAATAATAATAAAAAAAATCGAATTAAAAAGAATGAAGAAAGACGGAGAAGTTTTTTTTTTTATTCAAGGACAGCCTCCAAATAAGGAAAGTGAGATTCTTGTCTATTTAATACCTCCACTGGCAGTCACTAAATTAGGATTGAAACACATAATACTTTGGCTTCTTTACCTGCAGATATCAATGATATCATTCATATCAGCGAAGATTTTTTTTTACTCATCAATCTCATCATTAATATAGAGAATTAATATATATCATGCATGAAGATAATGAAACTACTGTATACATTAAATTTCACATGCAGTAAAATAATTATGTATTATAAATATATATAATATAGACAAATGCTTGTAAATTAAGTTTAGTATTAATATACATTTTAAGAAAAAATACAGGCTGATTAAATATGCTTGTGAAACTTGTTTTCTTTGATAATTGTATTATATTTCTAACCTACACAGATTAATAGTATTAGTGTTAAAATTATTTAATTGCATCATCTATTCATTATTAATAATCAAATAATCTGTTGTAAAATTGTAAAACTTTCAACTTGTCTTAAGCCGGTATTACATGATACAATTTTTCTAACTATTGCATAGAATTGTCTTGTAAGGACAAGAAAAATTGAACTCTATTTGCTTGTATGGAGATGAAATTTTCTTGTAAGGAAAAATTGTAAGCAAAATTGTATCGTGTAATTATCGTGTGAAATTTTGAAGCGTGTATGTTTAAATAAGTAAAATAAATGCATAATTATATAGCCACAATTCTAAGAAGTAGGAACCAATTTTATAATTTTAGAAAAATGTTTTTGCCATGTCTAAAGTCGGTATTACATGATACAATTTTTCTGATTATTGTATACAATTTTTCCTTACAAGAAAATTTAATCTCCATTTGTTTTTATTGAGAGGAAATTTTCTTGCAAGGAAAAATTGTATACAATAATCAGAAAAATTGTATTGTGTAATATAGGGTTAAAAGTTATCTGAGTGAAACTGACGTTCCCCGTTTATGAGTTTTCCAAACTCTTGGGACTCTTGGGGTGTAATGTAATATTCTATGTAATTATATGTAATGTGTCATATATCTGTTTTTCTGAACAAAAATTAAAAAAAAAGTACTGCAATTATTAGTAAATGTTTTTTTCTTTGTGTATTGACATTTTTAATAGTTTTAAAATACTCTTATATCCCATGCTTAAAACATATAGTAACATTAATGATTGTAATTTGTAATTCTCACAAACTACAACAATTCTTGGTAACAATGATTAATGAACCTCAAAATTTCTTTGTTACTTTTATAAATAAGAATGATAAAAAATTTGCTATACTTTTTGTTTTTGTCTAATAAAGCCGGAATTACACGATACAATTTTTCTAATTATTGCATACAATTTTTCCTTACGCAAGAAAATTTAATTTCTTTTCAAACAAATAGAGTTCAAATTGTATCAAATTTTTATCGTGTAATACTGGTTTGAGACATTTTTTTGAGATCGTGAACTATATTTTTTAAAATTAATTGAAAATGACGAGTTTCCATTGCGGGGTCAGGATGATGGTTTTGACATTGAAAACTGCATGTACATAAGAGTGGGACAACGTACACGCTGTTACAGTAATAACTTTGACTGCGACTGTACATTTGATTAATAGAATGTGGATACATTTGCTTTTGATCTACTAACGCTCATAACTTAATTCCCCTGCCCTTCTGCACGCACACTCTTTTTTACAATCAATATTTGATTTTTTTATATTAATTTCTCGATCATGCTTCTTTTAAATTTTCTACGCTCGTGCTTAGTTGATTATTTTTATTATCTCAGGTCCCATGCATCACCGAGTTCGGCAGGTATCACAATATCGCTGCATCCAACATCCAATCAGCTTAAAACCAGCATTAGTTTACCGAGCCTCTTTGTTTGCTGTATAATCTAAGTAAGCATTTTTTTTTTTTTTTTTTACATTCTCACTAATGAAACGTGAAAACGTAGTAAAAACTTTCGGAAATTATGTCAAAATGAAGCCTTTTACACACATAATTATGAAAAAATTAAGATTCAGAAGCCATGCTTTCTGTATACACATGATTACATATTTTGTAGCAGCTAATTATTCGCAAGCCGCGGTTAGTAAAATCGATGATTTGGGTTCATGTTTCATATAAATTGAACTCACTGGTACCGAGACGAAAGGAAAAAATGTCCTCCTTATTTTATACTTGCGGCATTAAATGCTGGCAACTTTACTTCCCATCAATCAGCGATCTTATCATCTTCCCTTGATTTATGGACAAACATATTTGTACGATATGTAGTCATAATGTCTGTGTTGTATTAGATATTTTCTTGTCTCATCTTAATTGGTACTCAAACCATGACTCAAGACTTAAACTCAGTCCCTTGTATATGACTCTTGTGAATCGTGTTTGATGTGTCGATGAATTTTGGAATGCCATGATACAATATTTTAAAAACAATTTAACTGGCTCACAAATTACGGGCCTTCGTTTTTAGTAATTTATTTTATTCCAAACTGGCACAAAGAAAGTGTACACAGTGTAAAATTTGTTACGAATTGAAAATTTATGCATACACATTTTTATTATATATGCATAATTTTTAATCAAATAGTTGTCTCAGAATTCTAGATTTCCTAGAATCATCTATTTTTTTTTATCCCTAAATTGACGTCAATTCTGATTCCTTTGTCGTATGCTATTTTATTATAATTTATAATTTAAAATTTTGGATCTTACTATTAAACAAAGAAGATAAAAAGAGACCCTTTATAACTTTATATATTCCTTGTTATAATATATATACATATAGGGTGCGATTCACGAAGCAGTTAGCCAGGTTTCTAACCACGTTTAGCTTAACCACGTTTAACTAGGGTGGTTTAACACGTAAAACAGGTATAGTTAAACGTGGTTAAGCTAAATGTGGTTAGAAACCTTGCTAACTGCTTCGTGAATCGCGCCAATATATATTATATCTTTTTCAATGACTGGATCGACAATTTGCTTTTTATTGTTGTTAATTGTTTTACGTCTGGTAAGGTTTAAAAATTGTTATTCGCGTTTTTGTTGAATTATAAGTGATTAAGTTGTACACCAACCTGAATTAGAGAAAACATAATAGTTCTTTTTCGTTGGAAAATCGTTATTCACATTGCAAATGAATGCAAATTAATGATATTCACAGATCTCGATTGTAATACTACAAGAACACACTGTGCTTGGGATAGCTAGGAAGAAAAAACTGTCGATTGCGTGGCAATATGCAGATAGACGAGCCACGGGGCAAGGTCAGGGCGGTTGGGGGGAGTGACCACTTGTTGCCCTGCCAGCTGACCCCACGCTGCTGGCACGGCAGCAACGTGCACACCACTCGGGCAGTTTCCGGTTCCTTGAGCAAAGCATTGCTCTTAGGTCTGATCTCCGTTCTTTGAATCTGTATGTCTGTCTGGCGTGTCTACCCCTTTTTGTATCTCACTGTAGACCGTTTTTTTTTATTGAATTTATTAAAAATATCAAAATTATTAATAAACAAATCATAAATAAATTGTTAAAAACAAATAAGGTCCCATTAAATATTATTTTAAGTGTTTTATATTATTTTATTACACCTGAATGTGTAATATTGTCATCTTGCCAAGGAGAAGAAAACATAATATATAGGGTGCTATGAGTGCCATGATAAGCATGAGTCCAAAAAGTCAAATGAACAAACAAAATTTGTTAAATTGTGGATATTATTATGGCCAATAATTTATTTATATATATGATACTAAATTTTATAATCTTATTCAGGTAAATTTTGGGAGCGAAACTATAAAGCATGTCTTCCATATCGCATGTACTGTACTATATAATACAGACCGTAAATAGTGATCATTGATATTTAGCATTACAATTTCCTAGAAGTATAATTATAAAGTCAATTCCAATGGATATTCTCACTTCCTGCTTGTTTCAGTGAGACCTGCAGATAATTCGCAGTACTTCATTACTGCAATTTCTTCAATCAGCAATGTGTATACTTGACATATATTATGTAATATTATGTATAAAATATAATAAGCACGGTGCCACACGTGACTATCTTAATTCCACCATATCCTATTTTTTTTTTTTTTAATTTGGCTCCGTGAAATAAGTTTTAATAACAGTAATTTTTAGTGAAAAAAATCACAATTTATCACCGGTCTATTTTTTGGTTTAATTGATTTTTATGTTTTCACTGAACTTGTCAAATGAGCAACTATATTTTATCACATATTACATGGTGTTAAACTTTTACTTTTCGCTCAACAGGCATTAAATGGTGTTGATCGAATTTATTGCTGATGAAAAACTTTTATAATCTATTGTTAAAAATCAATATTCATTTAATTTTGTAACTGCGTATATAACTAACTTTTTTTTTTTTTTTTTTTTTTTTTTTTTTTTTTTTTTTGCCTATTTAACGTTGTCACATGGATTCTGTTCTTGCTCCTGTTTTTAGCACTATAATAGTCTCTAAAATTTGCGTTAATGAAATGCATTTCAAGCATTAACAAAAATTAAATTATAATATCATGACACGTTATTTCATAATATAATATAAAATTTCATTATCATCTTTTCCCCTCCTATATTTCTAAACTTATATACTTTTTACTTTTTATATTTGTTCAACGCTCCTATCTTTTACAGCTCCCAGTTGTTTGTTCACTACTGATATTATATATAAACACTGCTAAAGTCTAAACTGTTTTCTTAAATCCCATCAACACGAATTACCTTCCAGATGAGAGAAGGTGGCAATAGAAAAACCTACAAATTCTGTCACTCTTTTTGCCTTTTCTTGTAGATACTCGTGTGAAATCTGAGGTTTTCTCCAGCATCATTTTCTACTTGTCGTACCTCATGTGCCTGAATCTACAATACTGTACAGTTACAGTAGTATATGAACTTTGTAACAGCAGGTAAAATAGAGCTTATGTATTAAGACAAATGTATTTTATAGTCTAAAAGAGTTTAGGTAGTTTACTAATATGTATACTATAAAGCCACCATTATACTTGTACGCGTACTTTGAAAGTCATGTTATGTGAACGTGACAGGGAAGTACCTATTACACAGTAGGAAATACTATATTATATTGACTATTATATTATATATTATTTATCCTGGATCTCATATTGTGAGAAGTACATACATTACTTCACTTTGCGTCATGACGTGGACCTGTATTCATTGAAAACTAAGCATGATTGACGCCTAAAAGTTTGTGTTTTGTACAAGAGTACAAAATTATTACACCAATTTTGCTGTAGTGCATCCTAATGTAGATATTTTCAATTCCTCCTTAGGTCAGTTCCGGACTCATGTGATTGATAAATGCTCTGCTTTAATTAAAATTAAATCAGATTATTTTGCATAATTATAATTATATTTTTAGTATTAATTAGTATTAAATGTTTAATGTTGACTTCATTGTATTAGTGCTTTTTAATTGGTTTTGTAATTGTTGCTATCTTTCATAACATTTTTTTCTTATCTTAACAAGTGACTTGTAAAATTAAATATATATATATATATATATATATATATATATATATATATTCACGGAAAAAAAGGTTAGAGGAATCAACAATAAACATAAGATACTTTTCCTCTAGAAAATTGTGTTATTTATGCATGGAACTTAAAAACTCCACACTCACTGATGAAATCAAACCTGTTGTCGTTGTACAGACTGTTGATGTAAATGTGCTAAATGGAAATTTACCAAGAATCTCGTCCTAATTTATGTATATGAATTTAATTGCAATTATTCACAACCATGCATGATTTCAATGGAAATGTGAAATGAAATTTGAAATTGTTGTGCAGTTGACTGTAAATAATGCAAATATAAACTATTTTTTTTAACATCATAAAATCTAAATATTAATTGGGTTTATTCGAGACGTCCATGTCGTTCGTGTCCTGTGGAGTTCCCAGGTCACGTCTTATCTCCGCTCTGCTATTATTTGTCGTGGAGCCGTGTAGCAGATATCGTCCCTCCCCCCCCCCCCTGCTTTATAAAATATTCGAACTGTCAGTCTGCAAAAAGAGGGATAAAGAAAAGCGAGAGCTTTGTTTTGATAATATTAAAGTTACTTATATCAAACTAACAAGTAGAGGTAATGGAATTTCAACAGCAATCCAAGTATGAAGGGGCGGCTTTGCGCGGTCAGACTTGGCTGCTCCTCTATTGGCTCCTCACTGACCAGCTCTTGCACTTTGCACGAGCTCAATTTTAGCCTTTACCAGCTTATGGCTAGCAGCTGCGATCTTCGAGCAGGCCCAAACTTTTTTCTTCTTTTTCGTTCCTGTGTTTCGTTCATCTGAAACTCTCTCTCTCTCTTTCTTATCTCTCTAACCACGAAAAAATAAAAGATAAAAGAGTTTCTTGTTGACTTTATGAAACTATACACTTTTGTCGATAGTCCTGCAGGCAGGCTTGCCGTTCTGATGATGTGCTCCCCCATCTCATCACATCAAAACAAACTAAGGAAAAAGGGGATTACTTCAGATTAAGCTTAACAAAAAAGAGTTACGTAAGAAGAGGAAAACTTTTATAGCACCTCAATAAGACTTCTTTTTCAAATACAAGATAGCTCTTAACAATTTTGTACAAGAATATGCATCTTTACTTTGCTTTTTTTATAAATGTATTAAAAAAATTACATAAATATATATATTATAAATTATATATTATTACACATAAATGAACATATAAATATAATTTATAAAATAAAACCTTATATAGATTGCCAGGGAGAAATCAGTTCTATCATCGCAGGGATGTGCAGGGTGGGGGGTAACCTCTTCCACTTACCATTCCCCGAGCAATGTGACTGTGCTTGAGATTGAAAACGAGAAAAAAAAAAAAACATGAATGAGAGGTTGCAAAATTTGACGTCAGGAAACACTCGACCAATAGGTACCTTAGGTGCGATTCACGAAGCAGTTAGCCAGGTTTCTAACCACGTTTACCTTAACCACGTTTAACTATACCTGTTTTAAGTGTTAAATCACCTAGTTAAACGTGGTTAAGCTAAACGTGATTAGAAACCTGGCTCAGGCGCGGATTCAGAGAAAAAAAACGGGGGGGGGGAGGGGGGGCTGAAAAATTTCGGAGGTGGCTGCCTCCATAAGGCCAATGTTAAAAAGAACAATTTGGAGTTGGGGAAATGCCTATATTGCCCATGTTAAATCCAAAATTTCGGAGGGGGCTGCAGACCCCCCTCCAGCTCCCTCTGGATCCGCGCCTGGCCCTGGCTAACTGCTTCATGAATCGCTCCCCTTATTTTTATTTCAACTTTTCTATGACAAGTATAATTACATATTTACCATGAGATAAAAACATAAAAACATTAAAAATAAATCTTCCAATAAATCTTTCAGGGCAATATATATATGTATGATCACCATATCACCATTTGCTTGTTGTATAGCTTACTTCTCAAAATGATGTGATTTATTCTATAGTAAATCTTTAGCAAATGGGAAGTATTTCTTTACCTATATTCGTTGACTTGGAGCGTGACATGATTAAAAAGAGCATAATTCGCAATGTATGTATAGTTGCATGTTGGATTGTCAGTGCAGCTTTTCTTGGGGGAGGGGAGGTTGCAATATAGTATAATAGTAAGAGAAGGACCGTCGCGGCGGAGAGCGCGGACTGGTACCGCCTTCAGGTGAGGAGAAGGAGCAGTGTTGTGGAGTCACCACCACGTTCTCTGCTGCCTTTCTCCCTCCCTCTCTGAGCTAGCAGACCTGCCATAGCGTGAGAGGACATCCCCGCAGTACTTCGTCACCATGCTTCCCCCCCCCCCCATTCCAGCAAGCACCAACTTGCACCCTACGACCTCCCTCCCAAGGAACCTCCCTCCCTCCATTAATTCTCGTAACATGCAGTAACTCACAATTCATTTGCTAATCATGTCACATGCATACCTAATGAGTCTAATGACTACCTACCAGACATCTTTAAATATATTTCTAAAAATATAAGAAACCATTTTAAACTTATATTATATTGTCACAAAAGCCACCTTAAGGGTGACTTGTTAAGCCGGAATGGTGGCATCCCTTAGGCCTACCTGATCTGAGTGATGAGGAGGAAATGGTTAAATTAAAGTCACAACCAGGGTTGGACTAGATCTTTATTCAAAACAATTATTACACATCATGAATCTAGCAACATGTCCGAACGAGGAGAGAGGTATTTACCTGGGATAAATTACGGGTGCCGACCATCAGAGGAGGCTCCCATCTGCAATCTCTCTGACCACGAGCCCACGAATAATTAAAAGCTTATTTTGATGCACAATTAAATTTAAGAGTCCTTAAATTTTGTAATTTTATTATATCATTGTATTTTAATTATTCTAACTTTTTTTACTGTATTTTTTTATTATTATAGAATATAGACTAGTTACGCTATATGCCATGAAAGAGTAAATGACTATATACAGGGTGTCCACAGGAATTAGAACAAATTGGCAGGCAAATTAAAACATAAAGCACGTTGGTTAATATGAACATGTAATACATCAAATTAAAGCTAAAAAATGACATTTTTAAAATTCAAAATAAAAAAGCGTTGCGTGGTCTTGTCTTCTTTTAAGACGAAAACAGAACAAAAATTATCGTTTTTTAGCTCCAGAATCTGCAGAATCAGCTGTCATGTGAAAGGATTTGTTCTTATTTAATCTTTTGTTTCAATAAAAATTTACTTACACAATGTACCTAAAGGGTTCTCCACATGAGCACCGTTGGTACCCCGGCACACGTCCACAGATGGGCCTCCAGTTTTCGCCACACGTTGTGCAGAATTATCGGACCGACTTACTTGATGGCTGCAGTGATGCGCTGCTTGAGCTCTCGGACGTCTCACACAGAGGAGTCTTGAAGGCTGTTTCTTTCACGTTGCTCTACAGAAAAAAGTCGGGTTGGGTGAGATGTACAATTATCTGGACATGTTAAAGCTGCGCCATCCCTCAGCTGCTCCAGACCGAAGAGGAGTGGGGTTTCAACATCATGTTCCAGCCTCCTCACTGGGCATATGCACTGCAGTGCGTGCTCGTCTGAGCCAGGAGTTTCCAGGTCATCACTGTATTGGCCGTGATGGACCAAATTTGTAGGCCCCTAGGTCTCCTGACATCACCCCACCTGACATTTTTCTGTAGAACAATGTGAAAGACACAGCCTTCAATACACCTGTGCGAGACGTCCGAGAGCTCAAGCAGCGCATCACCGCAGCCATCGAGTAAGTCAGCCCGATAATTCTGCACAACGTGTGGCGAGAACTGGAGGCCCATCTGGACGTGTGCCGCCGCGGGATACCAACGGTGCTCATGTGGAGAACCCTTTAGGTAACTTTTGTTGGGAAATTTCTATTCAAGCGAAAAATTAAATAAGAACAAGTTCTTTTACATGACAGTTTATTCTACAGATTCTGGAGCTAAAAAACGACCATTTTTGTTCTGTTTTCGTCTTAAAAGAAGACAAGTCCACGCAACGCATTTTTGTTTTGAATTTTAAAAATGTATTTTTTTTTAGTTTTAATTTGATGTATTACCATCATATTCATATTACCATCGTGCTTCATATTTTAATTTGCCTGCCAATTCGCGAGAATTTCTGTGGACACCCTCTATATAATAGTTCTGAACTAAAGTAACCAAACATTCTCACCATGCAGGTATGTACATTGTATACATACAAAAATGTACACTAGCTAGTACAGATAATTTTTTCGTCATTTCATTTCATCCTGAAGTTGGGCAACTTGTTCAACATCTAAACAGAGTAGGTTAAAATTATGCAGCAGGATCATTCACCAACTACAAATTGATCCTGAAAATTTGAACAATATGCCTAACCTTTACTTAGGGCAAGAGTTATAATTTGGCCTTTTTATTTCTATTTGGCGGTCAAAACATTACACACAGCTTTTAAGCATGATTGTAGGTATTTATTCCAAATTTCAATATTTAAAGACTTCCGGCTACTTCCCGTGGAAGCATCATATTGTTACAAGTGTCAAAGAAGCGGTGATAAAATGACTTGGGTGACTATAGTGCCCTGCACTCCCTCCCATCTTATCCGTCGAACTTACTGCCGTGAGCACCAAAGACTATGCTCGCTTATAGTAAATAGTTCTTGCGTATAAGCACTGCAGTCGCTCACCTAACCCTACACTGCATTCTGGTCTCACGTTCATACCTCGATCAGGATAGCACGAGTCCAAGCCTGATTTTTATTGCTGGAGCAATAAGAAGATGTAATGAAGACCTATACTTTTGGCTCTGGTAATAAATTCATATAGTCTCTAATGTCCATGCAGTCAGATGCAGTAAATGTAACCAGGGGCATTCACCAAGACTTTAGGCCCGATTTAGAGCTCAATTCTGAATAAATTAAATTTATTTGTATAAGTATCCTTTTTATTGTTTTGTGCATGCGTAAGATTAAAAAATAATGAAAATTTTGATCTCTCTTCATTATATTTTTTATTGGTGCCTTAAATAATAAATAAATTAACAAAAACAAAATGAATAAAAAAAAATCAATGTAAGCAAAACAATGTCTTCAAAAATTGTAGGCCAGCCCAGTTATATGATATGTAATATTTATTTTACATTGATGCTGCCTCTATATTTATATATATATATATATATATAAGTTATAAAATTAAACAAATGCACCATCCTAGGCTGGGTCACTGAAGGTCTCATATTCAACCCAGGTATCACGTTGACCTGAAGACAGACAGGCATTATAGAGAGTCTTTGATTCCTTGCTCTCTATTCGTGGCCTTTTATATTTATAATATATCTTACACAGAGCCGGGAGCTTGGACAAACACTGGCTCCATTTCCTTTTATACCAAGCAGATACCGAAGAATTTATACAAATATATTATGTGATGGATTGTGGAAACTACAATATACTTTCTTCGTTGGTATCATATAGAAGCTATGGTTGGTAATATAACGTTGGTATAGAAGTTGCTGTGCAAGATGGAGAGTTTATTTTGAATACTGTTTATTTAAAATATAAAATAATATATAACATAAAATATAACAATAGTATGTTTGAATTTATGAATATATTAACTTGTTCCCCCTTTCCCCCAGAAAAAATAGTATGACTTTAGAGTATATACTTGTTTAAAAATTTTACTTTTGTTTGTTGATCTTTGTAAATAATTATGTACAGTACGATCTATAATACTTGAAAACTACAGTAAGCCATTCTACATTCTGATTTTTTTTATTATACTATAAACTATGATACGTAAAACTGTGATTTTTGAGATTACGTATAGTCACATAATTATTTATATGAGAACGTCTATGACTGTAATTATACGAGTTATATATTATATTTATAAAAAATAAGACAGCTAATATTTGCGATACAATTAAAAAGTCACGTCTAATAATAACGAAAAAATAACATTTTCAGAAATAAAAATAAAAATGTCTTCTTTTTCATATTTAAACTATAGGGAACTATACTATCATATAATGCTACTGTTATACGTAATTATATCGATAAATTTTAATGAAGTCAAACTTGTGCTGCCATGATGTACCCAAGCTGCAACTGTAAAATTCTTTGGCTAAATTTAAAAAAAATTATTACGACTCTGATCAACTCAAGTTAAAAATACGTTTTATAATGCACGCGGATGCACGAATACCAATAGAATTTCTGTACTTATTTAACAAAATCGTGGAACTGTGTTCTTCATGGGCGAGTAAATTACTCACTTATGAAGAACACTGCAAAGAACGTGTAATTTTAATTTTAACATATCACTCTCATCATATCACTCTCATAACCATATACAGTTGTAATTTAAAACTTAAATTTCGACTTTTAACTTTGACTTTTAACTTAATTATATATTATATAAATGGTATAGTATACAGGACTTTAATGTGTTTTTTTCTAAATGTATAAATTAATATGTACTGTATATATAAATTGTTATGTATTCATGAGGGTAATATAATAAATAAATAAATAAAAAATATGGACTGAAGAAAGATATTACATTTTATGTTTATTTGATTGATTTACATTTTGATGTTGTGTTGTATGATAGCTTAAGCCCCAAAAGATAAAGAATCAGATAGCAAAGTATCTATGCAGCAAGTGTCTTGCATTATATATGTTTGAGATGCGTGAAACGTCTCTCGATCTTCTCTCACCCCTCGTGCTGCCCGCGTACTTGGGCTTTGCTGCTGCAACAATTCCTTCTCTCCTTTCTCTCTCTCTTTTCTTTTTTCTTTGCATCTTGTGAGCTCCTCGGCAAGCGGATCAAGCAAACGCCAATTGCCCCCTCCCCTCCCATTCCCCGCGAGTCACCAGAGGCGGCAGGCAACGAGAGCTGTCACCCACGTAATCCGAGCACCCTCTTAATATTCACACACTCGCGCTCTCTTAACAAAGTGAGAAAGCTTTTCTTGATGTTTAGAGGGCTTTTACGTGATTTTCTCCAAACCTGTCAAAAGGTATTTACTCATGGTTGATGTGATTTACGAGACAACGCAACATCTTCATCATCACATCAGCTTTTTGTCGAACAGCAATACGTCTTCCTTATTTTGAGTTGGCCATAGATTTTTCTGCCAATAAACACCCGTACTTAGTTATAGACTTTTATACTTCATTCATTGTTGTTATAATGAAAAAAAAAAAAAAAAAAAAGCAGAAGAAGGAAAGAAACAGAAACATAAGCACATAAAAGATATTTAATTTGTTATATTAATCAACACTATAATACAGCTCTAATTATAGTAATTTGTTTACTGTAACTTAGGATGGTAATAATATATTAAGATTTATAGAAAATATAAATAAAGTTTGTCCCGTTTTATAAACTACGTGAATGATTTGAAATTTGCAAATTATTAATAATATGTAATTATTTATACCTTTTATCTTTTAAGCTATAGCTACATATTAAATTGATATTATTGACGCATAAGTGTGTTATTTTCGCTTGAATTGCTTAGTTGCTTTAAGATAGTATCATAACTATCGATTATTAAATTAATTAGTATACAGCCTGCTTTTGCTGTTGCCATTTTTAATTCTATAATCATTTCGTGGAGTCGATCTTCTTAAAGGACAGGCAGTGACCAAGAAAAATACCTTATTTTTAACTGAACTCAGTTTTGTAGTTAGAGTAAGAGTCTATATATATTAATATTAAACTATTAAGTATTATAATTACGTTACGTCAGTGTTGCACACCTGCTAATCACTGCAAGTGCAGATTTTGGGGGATTTCAAAGATTTGGATTTAATGTGGGCAACTGGGAAGATATGTTTTTTCACCACCCAGATTATATATCATACACCAGCAAAGAGCAAAGATATTATGAAGCAATAAAATTAAAGGTATAAAGTCTGATCTTAATTAATTAAACTAATTTTCATAATTATAATTAGTATAATTACTCGATCTTTTATTTACCAACTTAAATTGACGCGATAATTTCTGTATATTATTTAATTATGTAACATATAAAATAAAAAATATCTAACATTATATTTTATCAAAATATTATATATAGGTACTGAAGTTGACACTATATCATAATATATAGTTTAAGTATTGACTGGAAACTTTAAGGGCTTAAGGGTATGGTATATATCACACATGTGCATCATGCACATATGTGTGATACCTAGATAATATGTCCAAATATTTTTTTTTTATTCAGTTCCATTTTTTTCCAAAAAAACACTGCCGAAACTCGAATTTTTGGTAAAAATGGATTTCGGCAGTGATTTCTTGGGACCAATGAAACTGAATATAAAACAAAAATATCTGAACATATTATAGGTATCACAACATATGCATACCATGCATACCTTAAGAAAGTTTTAAGTCAATACCTCAAAAACAAAAACTTAAGCCGCAAAAAAATAATTTGTAAAATTTCAAATTGGAGCCGGTCTTCTTTTTTTTTGCACCCTTTGAAGTGCCAATAACTTAATTATTTATCAAATAATTAACTAATTATTAATTAACTAATTAACTTAAACTGTTAAAATATATAATCTTTATATATTACTTATATAGTTGATACCATGCAGGGCATCATTACCGTACGTGTGTCTTTTAGCCAGAAATTTGACCAATTACCAATTAACATTTTCAGAGCTTTATTGGGTCTGCAATGAGAGTGCCGGCCGCTTCAGTGTCACGCATGTATAGCTTTGGTCTGTTCGTAAACCCGGCCTGCTCGGTGTACTCTGAGCGTCTGAGCGACTTTGCATGAGCAAGTTTACGAGCAAAAAAAAAAACGTGACACGTGAAGTCATCTGCACTCTCTTTCTCTGTTCTTCCTACCGCACCCTCTGAGCTGAATGGAGTATATAGAGCTGATTGCGCTGACGTCATGACCCTGTAAGTTAGGCTGCCCTATGGAGGACCAGAATGCACAGTATAGTATATAAACAAATTATAATTATGTATTGATTTTTTTTTCACTTTATTAAACAAAACAAATCAGGTTTAAAAAAAATCTAAAAATACATACGTACGCCAATAAACGATAGTATAAAAAAATCCCATCATTATATATAGAACAATCAAAACTATTTTTTTCTATTTATTTTTATCATTTCTTCTATCTAATGCCATAGTAGTTGGACCTCCACTTTCTCTTTTCTACCCTCCTGACCGTCCGTATACCTGCTATGATATTTTCTCTCGTAAACAAAAACAGCAAACAATTAACGTGTACTCTATACTAATACGGTGTTTGCTTGGCTTTGTTGTTGTTTACATTCATCAGTAGGTACTTAGGGGGAACTGGAGTCACTTGATTTATTGCTCCTAATTTAACATATTTTTAATTTTTTTTAACAATAATTTATACGTAAGAAATGAATATACATAACTTGAACAAATATATTTTTTTTATTTTACCTAGTTTCTTTATCATTATTCTTTGTTGTGCCGTTTCCCCCTCGTATTCAAAAGTCCGCGGGGAAAGCAATGGTCGGTGATTGGCTGATTTTTTTTCAGAATGTTAGGGTCAATATCAGTGCATAAGTGTCGTAAAATGGTCATTATTGACGTGAAATTTGGAGTCGATTTACATTTTATTTAATGATTTATTGTATTTTTCACAGATATCATTGGCAAATATTGCATTTTTTTCCATTTACTTGACATTTCAATCTATCAAATAAAATAATTGTCAAAGGTATCACAATCGTCATATCGCAGAAAATAAATAGTTTTTGGTATGCTACTACCATGTTAAATAGGTGCTTTTTGCCTACATTCACGTGACGTCATGTTTTTGTGACGTATGGTGAAAGACCCGTATACGTAAGAAAGTGGGGGCAAGATTTACTCTGAATAGGGGGTTTACGAACAGTCCTGTATAAGTGCATAAGTGGTGACTGACGGCAGTGGCGACACCACAGACCACACTCAGACAGAAAATGTTGAGAAAATTTCTAGCCATAATTAAAAGACACGGAGCCTCCAAAGTTAATCCTAAAAAATTCTGTGGTGCCTCAAAACCTACGCGCTTAAAATATCAAGTATTAAACGTATCGAAACGTATCCATGAAAAAATTATGCAAATAAAAAATATTGACACTAAATAATTTAAATATTTTATTATGCAAATTCATCAATAAACTGGGTGAATTACAAATCAGAGTTTTATTTTTAGAAAAAAGTTGTCATTTTGAGTTATTTTTTTCGAACAGCTGATTTTCAATTTTATGACGCGCGAATTCGCGAATCGCCAAACTTTTAAGTCTTAAGGAAAGCACAAGACACTTTTACAAATTTAATGAAGTGATGTAAATGAAGTATTCTCAGCTTTTGTTAGGAATGATGATACACATTAAGTGCCGTGGAACATTCTATCCGAGAACACAAAATACCATCAGACGTTTTGTTGTTCCGGATGACAAAGTTAAGTGGACTAACCCATTCCCAGAGTACCAACCACCAGACTACACCGCTGAACATATTCGTAAAGGACAAGCCTGGGCAGATCCTGATATTGCAGATCTCGTTCCGAATTGGAATTCTCTGGATGGACTCGTCAGTCGTTTGAGCCATACGGGACTGTATGGAATAGGAGTTGATGGTCGTCCGCTGAATCCCTATGGCCGTACTGGTATTACAGGCCGAGGCTGTCTTGGAAGATGGGGTCCTAACCATGCTGCAGACCCCATTGTTACCAGATGGAAGAGAACTGATGGAGGAAACATTGAGCTGGATGCAAAAACAATGCGTCCTGTTCTACAATTTGTTGCTATACTTCGTGGCGACTGTGGTGAATGGGCGCTTCCAGGAGGAATGGTTGACCCTGGTGAAGTTGTGTCAAAAACACTTCAAAGAGAATTCCTTGAAGAAGCTCTTGACTCTGTTGAAACTACAAAAGCACAGAATGTAAAAAAGTTCTTTGAAACTGGAGGTTCTGAGGTTTACCGAGGCTACGTTGATGATCCACGCAATACAGATAATGCATGGATGGAAACTGTTGCTGTTTATTTCCACGATGAAAAAGGAGAAATTTTTGGTAATATTAGCCTGAAGGCTGGTGATGATGCTGTGGGAGTAAGGTGGCAAGACCTGTCGAAAGATCTCAAACTCTATGCTTCACATGTTGATTTTCTTGAAAGGGTTGCAAATTGTTTAGATGCTCATTGGTAATTATACTGTATAATAAAGGATATTTTCTTTTTTCATTTGCAGTAGGCGATTAAATTTCTTTTCACACTGTAAAATTTATAAGCATAATATACTGGAACTCATATGATTAAAAATCTTGATACAGAAAATGCACAAAATTCTTCAAACACTACAAAATAAAATATTGTACTGTACCACATATTCTGATTCTGTAAGTATACTCTGTACCTTAAAAGCATTAAAGTATACTTTTTGAGGAATCTTTTCACTAAATGAATAGGGTAACAAAATTTTCAAAATTATAAGAACAAAATTGTGTCATGATTGTTACGTAGTATATGAAATTAGCTGTTGTCTGTTGCCTCCTTGAGTGACTTGAGTCTAATATGGCTTAATTGTTTTTAGTTAGGTTACTGTTCCTCATCAGAACAGTAGTATACAGCAGCTCTGGTTTTTATTGAACCTGCATGCTTAAAGAAAGTATTGTCTCTCTTCCACAATAATGAGCTATCTGCTCCACGATCTCGTTGCAATAATGAGCTGTCTGCTTTTTCAGATGAACGCAATTATGAGCCTTAAATTGATATAAAATAAAGCTTATAATTTATTGCAATATATATATAGTAGTCTATATAATAATATAGACTCAAGTTTCCTACGAACATCAGCATCCTGCACTCTGGTGCCATGCAATTTTAAAATGGAATTTTCTCTAGCCAACATGTTTTTTAGCTCAGCTCTTAATTTTGAACTGACAAATACAACTTTGAAGCAAAAATGTAATTTTCAATCATTGTGTAAATTTTTTAAGTAATTTTACAGCTCAACATTCCATTTGTGTCCTATTTGTGCATTTATATATTTGCTTTTACTGTCTGCATGCACTGTCTGGAAATGATTTTCTAAACTCTTCATCATTGACTATATATAATCATACTTTTTTTACTGATGCAAAGTTTAAAGTAGAGTGAGCGATTTCATATTTTTGAATGTTTTATTTTCTAAAAATAGTTTAACTCGCCCTCTATTGAGAACTGAAAACCAAAAAATTCCATCTCAAATAGCTTAATTCACCACAAAAATTTCCCAAAGTTGGTGTTTCGGAGGCCTTTCATAACATGCATCCTTATGGAACAGAAAACAGCTTTTTACTCCAACTTCGTCTGAACTATGGTACCAATGGAGTACCGACCTCAAAATTTTTTTATTGCAGAAATGGATAGAGGGTGCAAAAATATGCTACTCTGATTTCTTTCAGATATTTAGGGACCGGGAAGTATTGCTAAAAAGTTTTGGCGAGGTCGGGTTCGAATCCACGTCCCTTTTGGGTCCTATCTTTTATTAAGAGAGGCGGCAAGAGGCGGCACTTTTTCTGCACTTTCGATAATTTTTTAAAAATACTTCCAGGTCTCAGAAAAATCTGAAAAAATTCAGAGAAGCATATTTTTGCACCCTCTATCCATTTCTGCAATAAAAAATTTTGAGGTCGGTACTCCATTAAAAAATATGTACGTTATCTATGATGTATTCTTTAATGGATTTTCAAATAATTTTTTTTTTTTTTTTTACGGAGCTGTTTTTTCGAAAAAAAAATATTGAAATTTTTGCGGGTTAATTCCCATAAGGATTTTCAAGATTTTTTTACGGCTCCGTAATTTTTTTTTGTTTTATTTGAAAATCCATTAATTTAAAGAATTCATCATGATAGATTACGTACGTATTTTTTAATTGGTACCATATATAGTTCAGACGAATTTTGAGTAAAAAGCTGTTTTCTGTTCCATAAGGATGCGCATGTTAAAGGCCTCCGAAACACCAACTTTGGGATTTTTTTGTGGTGAAGCTATTTGAGATGGAATTTTTTGGTTTCATTTCTCAATAGAAGGCGAGTTAGTTATTTTCAGAAAAAAATATTCCAAAAAATGAAATCGCTCACACTACTTTAAACTTTAATGATATGAGGCATATAAATTGTAAACAGTTACAATTTACAAATTTTTTTTTCACTGTAAAACATACCATGCAGGCGCGAATCCAGAACATTTTTTTTGGGGGGGGGGATGGTGCTAGCTTTTAATTCATAAGCACAATATTTAAAAAAAAGAACAAAAATGAAGGGAGGGATGCCTATTATATTGCCCATGTAAATCCAAATTTTTGCCTCCCCCCCCCCCCTCCCCTCCCTCCTGACTTATACATTACATGACCACATTAAAAGCCATACGTTCATTCAATATTTATTAGAGAATAATTTCCAATTTTTCAACATATGTAAACTTAACTTTTTAATTCATGGTCTGTTGTAAAATTAACTTTTCAGTCAGCTTAATAACTTATATGTCTGTATGCAAGTCTGTGTACATAATTAATCCTACATAGTGAAAATATGTCTTCGATTGATTGGTTGTTATTTTTTGGGGCAATTCACACATTTTGGTCATGTATGCTCCCAGAAAAAAAATAATAATATAAAAATATGTGTAGTAAACTGTAAACTAGTTCTTTCAGAAAAGAAAAAAGCTTCTTGTTGTCTGGCCTGCAGAATTATGCGAAGTTTCAGCTTGTTTCTGTGCACAATAAAATACTAAACAAAAAAAGAACAATCTTTTCATTTCAGGTATATTTTAACATTTTTTTGTGCTCTTTTTTTCTAAAGTTTGCAGAATTAAGAGGGAGGCTATATTATTTAAAGTAGAGTAAGCGATTGCATTTTTTTTTTTAATATTTTATTTTCTAAAAATAGTTTAACCCTCTCATCTATTAGAAACCCCCTATTATACTGAGAAATGAAAATAAAAAAATTCCCAAAGTTGGTGTTTCGGAGGCCTTTAACATGCAGCCTTATGGAACAGGAAACAGCGTTTAACTCAAACTTGGTCCGAACTATATTATATATGGTGTGTACCATTTAAAAAATACCTACGTAATCTATGATGAATTCTTTAATGGATTTTCAATATATATATATATTTTTTACGAGGCCATTTTTCCGGAAAAAATATTGAAAATACTTATGGGAATTATAATAACCCACAAAAATTTCAATACTTTTTTCCGGAAAAACAGCCCCGTAAAAAAAATATTTGAAAATCATTAAAGAATTCATCATAGCTAGATTATAAAGGTATTTTTTAAATGGTACCATAGTTCGGACCAAAATTTTGAGTAAAATGCTGTTTTCTGTTCCATATATGTTAAAAAAAGGCCTCCGAAACACCAACTTTGGGAATTTTTTGTGATGAAGCTATTTGAGATGGAATTTTTTTAATGGAATTTGGTGGGCCATAGAATCAAAAGAAAGATGATCAAATTAAGTCTTGATAAATTTGAAAATAATAGATATCATTCTTTAAAGGTGTGATTAAAAAGAGAGAGAGAGGAAAAAAGAATAAATATGCTTTGTTTACTATATAATATATTTTGTATGTATGTATATATATATATATATATATGTATATATATATATATATATATATATATATATATATATATATATATATATATATATATATATATATATATATATATATATATATATATATATATATATATATATATATTATTAATGCGTTCCTACCCAGGGACATATACAGGGTGTTTACTTTCATTTGAACGTTTTAAGGGCATTGGGTGTAGCACCGGTAGTTGGCAGCACTGACGTATCTTCACCATGTTAATTTTTGATCATTGCTCCTCGGTGTAATTTTTATGCTAGAGCTAAGCTGATTGCTGTAGTCAAGATATAATTAGTAGCCCAAGTGCACAATTTGGCTAAATAAAGCCTGATTTAAAGAAAAGTACTTTTTAGTATTTTTTTAAATTTACATGCATTTTTCTAAAATATAAAAAAAAAATACTTTTCTTTAAATCAGGCTTTATTTAGCCAAATTGTGCACTTGGGCTACTAATTATCTTGATACTACAGCAATCAGCTTAGCTATAGCATAACAATTACTCCGAGGAGCAATGATCAAAAATTAACATGGTGAAGATACGTCAGTGTTGCCAACTCTACTGGTGCTACACCCAATGCCCTTATTAAAGTGATAATTATAATTATAAGGAATGAAGTTCGATGGTAATATAGACATGTCGGACATGTCATGCATCAAATTAAAGCTTACATTTTTAAATTTCATATTACAAATGACATATGTGTGGACTTGTCTTTTTTTGAGACGAAAAAGAAACAAAAATGAGCCGTTTTTTTGTTCAAATATCAATGGTAGCAATGAAATTAGCTGTTTAATCCTTCACTGGATTGCAAGGTTGGTGTGGGAGTGATATGTAATGCGTTTGGCCAATTTTTCTTAGATCACCAAAGTAAAGCAACACAAGACTGTTTTGTGGTTGGATGGGTGCTGACCATTTAAACAAAAATTGCACTTCTCCCTCTCCCATCCAGGGGTAACGCTTTTTACCACAATGTGGTGTCTCTACGAATTTGAACCATTCCGTTTCTGGTGTTCATTGACAAAATTTTAAGATGCATGTGGCGTTCATCCTGACAAATTTCCATGTTGCGATTAGTCACATTTAAATGCCAGGATAGATTGCAAGGCTGGCTTGGCCCCCGCGAAGCAAACAAGTTAAGGTTTTTCCGAATGACCGCCACTGTGTGTATGCATGCAGTGTGGGAGCAGCAAAACCATATAATGTCTTTCCACAGGTCACTGGATCAGCCATGCATGATTGACACACGAAATTAGTCTTTTGGTCCCCAGGCGTCATTCCTCCTGATTTTTTTTAAAAAAGCTGCCCGAAAGATGCAGTCGCCAGCGTGAAATGCCGGAAAGTTGCATCAGCGAAATTTAGCTCTGCAGTCGAGTCTGTTACGCCGAAGGGATTAGCAACGTGTGTTAAGAACCAGAGGTGCATCATGTGAACCTGTGCCAGGGTACCAACGGTACGCTCATGAGCATAACCTTGAGTTATTTGGTGTAGTCAAACTTGTAATCAAGCCAGAATTTTTTTAGGGATATTTAATTTCATGTTACCACCGATATTTGAACAAAAAAACAGCTCATTTTTGTTTCTTTTTCGTCTCAAAAACAGACAAGTCCGCACATGTAATTTATGATGCGAGTTTTGAAAATGTTAAAATGTAAGCTTTAATTTGATGTATGACATGTCTATATTACCATCGAACTTCATTCCTTAATTATCACTTTAAAACGTTCAAATCAAAGTAAACACCCTGTATATGCCAGAGAGCTAGAAGGAAACAAAAATTATTTTGCTTAGTAGAGGAAATTAAGGGTAAGATAACGCCACCAATGTTAAAAAAAATCCCTCACAAAAATTCTGAAAAAAATTTAAAATGTTCTCCTCTACACCCCCTATCAGTAGCTAAAATATCAGTTGTACAAATACGATCTAGTTTTTGAGTTATGAAATATGAATTTTTAAAGTTGACTAATTTAACATGGAAGTTTCATTTCTCCATGTTAAATTAGTCAACTTTAAAAATTTGTAACTCAAAAAAACTAGATTGTATTTGTATACCTGATATTTTACCTACTGATAGGGGATGTAGAGGAGAACATTTTAAATTTTTTTCAGAATTTTTGTGTGAGGGATTTTTTTTAAGGGTAAGGTAACGCCACCAATGTTAAAAAAATCCCTCTCACAAAAATTCTGAAAAAAAAATTTAAAATGTTCTCCTCTACACCCCCTATATCAGTAGCTAAAATATCAGGTATACAAATTCGGTCTAGTTTTTGAGTTATAAATTTTTAAAGTTGACTAATTTAACATGGAATTTTCATTTCTCCATGTTAAAGTAGTCAACTTTAAAAATTTATAACTCAAAAACTAGATCGAATTTGTATACCTGATATTTTAGCTACTGATAGGGGGTGTAGAGGAGAACATTTTAATTTTTTTTCAGAATTTTTGTGTGAGGGATTTTTTTTTAACATTGGTGGCGTTACCTTACCCTTAACATTGGTGGCATTATCTTACCCTTAAACAATCACGTACTTTTCCTACCTCACCTCTGCCCCATTGGTGATGCTCGCTCTAGTTTCTTACAAGAAAATTGGAAGAGGAAATCAAACTACTTTTGTCAACTTAAAACAAAAATAAATACTGCAATTATATCAATTATAATCATACAGGTTGTCTATCCTTTTCTTTAATTAAAATAAATATTGCACAGATAATTTTTCATAATAAATAAGCAATTGTATGTAAAGTAAGAAATAATGATATAAGGATAAGCTACTCTTGGGTAAATCAAACACTAAATAACATTTTTTTATATATATTTTTGTTAAGAATTATAATTACATATATTAATTTTACTATACAAATTTGACAATTAAGTGAAAAGATGCAGTGGTAAAATGAGGCAAATGGAACATAAGGTACATTATAATGCTTATAATGAGAGCTGCATTTATATTTATTATTATTATTATTATTATTTTTTTAAATTTTCAGTTTGCATTGTTATATTTAAAGATGCTCCAGTACACAATATTCACATAAATTGTTGGCATTCAAAGCAGTAATATAAGGTTATTTTGATTCATTCAGTGCCTCAACATTGTACCGTGTAGCACATTGTATAACATATTGTTGTAATTCGCCGATCTCAATTTGGTAGATTTTACTTAAATTGACGATCTCATTTTAATACTTTACTGGAAATAGGATTGATGTAAGAAATTTAAGTGAATTCTACAAAGTTGAGATCGGCAAACTAGACTCAATTTACCATAACAAAATACTCCAAACACTCAAATAACAAAATTAACAAGCTGCGACTTTTTATTTGAATGCCAATGATATGCAACATATATCCACTGCATATGGAACAATCACAGTTTGTAACAAAATATTAATATAATAAAAAAATTTAGAATAAAGAACTTAAAACACCAGTGGTTTTAACCACATAAAAAGGGAACAGAAAATGTTTTAAGTTTGCTGTCCAGTTTTTTAAACACAACAAAAAGGTAATCTCTAGTATATTATTAACGTACAATACAATCCACAGGCATCTATTGGCATGGTTAGTTATAATTATATCTATATACATAAAAATAAGAGGCATTTTCTTTTTAAGATGCTGGTACAGTATACAAAGCAGGCAAGAAAAGTTTTTTCATGCTATTTACAATCATGCTACATTAAATAAAACTCTACTGGAATATATATATATATATATATATATATATATATATATATATATATATATATATATATATATATATATATATATATATACAGTATATATACGTATATATAAATTTTAGATTGCTACATAAATTAATTTTTATTGGGTAAAAAGCTTTGTTTTAAAATTTTAAAAATTTTGATATCACAAATTAAATGAGTTGCCATGCCTACTTTGCAGACATGTCAATTCTAATTAAAAATTTAACTCATAGCACCCGCTTGTCATGCATTGTTGTTGTAATTGGCAGGTACTATTGAACCGGTGAAGGCATGAGTCAGGATAAGCTCCCACTTTGGTACATTGAAAAAGAGAGAGAGAGAAAAAAAATATAATATATATTATATACATTTAAATCAATAATTCACTCGTGCTTTACCATTAAGTCTACAATAATTTCTTATGATTGTGCATTTAATGAACAAAACAGTATATGTATAAATATATCACTATAGTAATTACAGGTATTGCATGTTGATAGGCCTTTATGTTAAGATCACAGTTAATAATTGTCATGCACACTTTAAATACTGGTATTTTATAATATTTTTATGGAGCAGAGGACCCCTGCTTAGACTATACCTACTGAAAATTAAATATTCACCCCCAACCCTAAAAATATTATACTAATGATAATCTTTGATAAATATTTGTTTTAAATTATAACACTAATTAAATATAGACATCACAAAATTAACGACATCCATGATAAAAAAAAAAAATAACAACAATTTATTAATAAACAATAGATTTTCAAGTGTATTTTTTTTAACTGCAATCAAGGCGTTGTCTTTTTAAGGTAAGGTAACACTATCAACTGATCGACATAGCCTCATATAACATGTAAACCTAGCAGACACTGAATTTTTTTTAAACGGATAATAAATAGCACCTAAAAGCCATAGAAATTTTTTTATACAATTATTCATGCAGATTTTCTTTTAATTCATTTTAATTAATTTTTAGTTTGACTCTCCATGGGAAAGCTCTATGCTAAAAATTTAAAAAAAGTAATGGGGAAAAAAAAAAAAAAAAAAAATGGCTCGAATAATTGTTTTGAAAAATACAAAAAATCTTTCTCCCCCCAAAAATTCTGAACTTTTGTGTTTGTAAATGTTTACATGTTAATCAAATGAGACTACATTAATCAGCTGCTCCGTGTTACCATACCCTCAACTGGGCTTTGTAAATTACATTTTGAAAATTTATTTCAATAGTTAGCAACTTCTAAGACTATTATGAATTTGATTGCTAGGAAGTAGATAAAATTGGTACTGTATACAGTAGTTATTTGATTATATAATTTTCAGTAGGGTAGACTATGTTGCAAGTGTAAATTAAATGGATATGTAACTGTTGCACAATCACGCAAAACATATCAAATTTCAATGAGGTTGAAAATATGATTAGGTTGAAATTCTGGGCCAATAAGATGCCATTAAATATTGCCTTCAGATAAGTGAAAATTAATAACTGATTGTGGATGGATTGTAAATTTTAAGAATTTGAAACATACATAAATAACGAAAGACTTGTCAGAAATACGTTAAAGAAATAACAATTACAGCTACGTTACTTGCTACTATGCCCTTTGCAAGTTGTCAAAATTTAAAAGTAGGACCAGAAAGCTTGTTGCAAATGACCAATTTTATCCATGACTTTTATCTATTACTTCACAGTAATACTAATTAGTGGATCCACAGATAAAGGGATGAAAACCCTATTAAGTTTAGAAATACATGGAGGAATAAGTATTACCTTTCTTCCTTCCCTTAAGCTAAAAAAAATTACAAAAAGGGATGTACCAACACTCCACCAAAACCAAAGTTAGACCTGCTTTTGAAAATACTTGGCTTAGTTACAGAATTATTGACAGATTTTTAATTATTTTGTTACTTTGCAGCACTTGTACAATCTCTCAAAATTTAGTTAACATCAAATTTCTCATTACAGATATTGTTGATAAAGTCAGCTCATGTCATGTTATAATGTAAGAACAGACCAGACACAGAAAATTACAGTCATCTAAAGAACAAACTATTGGAAAGATTGCAGATTTATAAGTTGAGCCCTGTTCCCCGGGGGTGTTATAAATAAATTCTATTAACATATTTTGGTAGTCTTTCAATGTACAGTTTGGTGAGGTATATATCCATTTCTTTATATGCAGCCAAAAACACAAATAAAAACCTAAAGAAACTCATTAAACATATTTAAAATAGTTAGATCAATGCAATTATTTGAATTGTCTACTTTATTGCTTAAAAATTTAGGCTTACATTTGTATCTTTGGCAAGATATAATTTTATTTTGGCAATTTAAAATTATAATAAAGTAATACGTAGCAGCTTTAACAGTGTGATAAAAAAGTATTACAAACAGACATTTCTGAGGTTTAATTAATCGAGATTCATGTACTATGTATGTATTTTGATGTTTAAAACTGTGTTAAAACTAATACAAAAGCCAATTTGTAATACAATTTTGGTTTAAAACAACATAGCCGTCATCAGGAGGTGTAAATTAATTGACAACTTGTTAACCAAAAATGTCATATCAAATTCAGCTTACATTGTTGTAGTTGAAACAGATACTTTTAAGTGGTAGGGTCACAAATCTTTTAAACATTAATTCCTCACTCCAAATCTGCAACCCATGTTTTCTATGAGCTTCCATTAGGTGTTTACAATAATTAACAGCCAGGCATTGGTTGAAAATTTTGTGGCAGACATCCAGCTTTTACTACTGTAGATAGTGTTGAAGGCTGAAGGCTAATGGAAGATTGAAGGGGAAAAAAAAAAAAAAAAATAAATAATAATAATGACGTTTTTTTTCTTATGTAGTAAAAAAGAATCACGACCTACCCCTTTAATGTTACTGTAAATTATTAAGTTACAGTTTTGATGAACCACCATTTAGTAATATGAGTGCAGGTAATCATCATTCACCACAAATTAGCACTTAAAGGCTTGCTCACAGGCCTTGAACTAGTCAATGTTAAACAAAGTGTGCTCGCATTTAGCACTGGTCCTTGGCTAGTCAATGTTAACAAAACTGTGCTTGCGTGTAGCACTAGCTTGTGGCTAGTCAATGAAGCTTTGCTCCACACACGCTTTCACTCGCTTCTCGTATTCTCGCCGATTTTCTTTGTACAGTTGGGCTGCCATGGAGTTGGCTGGAGAGTTGGGGTTCGGGTCACTCAGCAGCGACTGCAGCAAAAGATTATACCAGTCACAAAACTTTGTGATAACAATTAGGGCAGAAGTAAGCATTACCAAGTCACTTGAACATATTAAAATGAAATATGTATACTAAATTCAAAATTTCTGCTACACTAGTTTCATTATTTAAATAACCAAGATTTTCATTTGTTGCAATGAGTGATCATAAACGATGGTTAGTTATACTTACAAATAAGATGAGCTACACGGTAATGAATGTAATAATGAATGCAGCAAAATAATTACCTGGATGGATGTGAGGATAGCAGACACATCATAGGTAGGACTCCATCTGTTTTGCAAGATGTCAAGGCAGATACCGCCGTCAGCGTAAACATTGGGGTGGAACATCTTGGAGACGAATCTAACGGTTGGAGGCTTGTTAGGGTACTCCTCGTTGAACTCGATGGTCAGCTTGAACGTACCATCCTCAAATGGAGTGTCGTAGGGTCTGGGGTAAACAAGAAACTGTATTATTGTCACGGAATTTCAATAATGAATATTCCTATCAGGATGCAAAAGCATAATTTGTTCGCGCCTTAAATAATTGTCAAACATAACCAAAATGATGGAAACTTGAAGAAAAGCAATAATAGCAAAAATATTAAAGCTGGAAGTGAGTACTAATGATATCGTATGGATCTGAAAATCAATGTGAGCAAGACAAAAGTAATGATGTTTGGTAGTACAAATAGCAACGAGACAAAATGAATTAATCTGAAAGGAGAACAGCTGGAACGAGTGAAGGAATTTGTATATTTGGGAAGATTGTTTCGGGAGGACGGAAGTGTAGATGGAGAGATTGATAGAAGAGTAAGTGCTGGTAGGAAGGTTGTGGGTAGTACCGCAGGTTGTCTAATATGGCTAAGCTAGCTGTGTACAACTGTCTTATTACCAACTTTGATGTATGGGTCTGAACTCTGAAGTATGGGTGTGTCGAACAAAGCACAAGAGTAAGTTGAATGCAGTTGGTTGGTATGAGCTTCTTAAGGAATATGTGTGGTAAAACTAGGATGGATAGCGTGAGAAACACATGGATGATGAATGAGTGTGGAGTGAAAGAAAGCGTAATTGGCAAGTATGAACGTAGCACGCTACGTTGGTTTGGACATGTTGAGAGAATGGGTGATCAACAAATTGCAAAGCGTGTTTAAAGGTAGTGTACAAAGAATGAAAGGATTAAGTAGACAAAAAAAGGTTTGCTTTAAGGGTAAGGTAACGCCACCAATGTTAAAAAAAATCCCTCTCACAAAAATTCTGAAAAAAAATTTAAAATGTTCTCCTCTACACCCCCTATCAGTAGCTAAAATATCAGGTATACAAATACGATCTAGTTTTTGAGTTATGAATTTTTAAAGTTGACCAATTTAACATGGGAGTTTCATTTCTCCATGTTAAAGTAGTCAACTTTAAAATTTTATAACTCAAAAACTAGATCGTATTTGTATACCTGATATTTTAGGTACTGATAGGGGGTCTAGAGGAGAACATTTTAAATTTTTTTCAGAATTTTTGTGAGAGGGATTTTTTTTAACATTGGTGGCGTTACCTTACCCTTAATGTGATTATCGAATGTTTGAAGAGCAGGAGTGTTAAAATTACGCAGTGTAATAGAGAGTGTAGAAGGCAAAAGAGTGTAATGAGTATCTCTGAGGCAAGTGGAGTATGCAAGAATCGAGTGCTATGGAGGGCAATTTGTAGATGGCCAAGGTAATAATGCTGCTGGCTTACCCCGTAAAGGGATATGGCGTCATGTTATGTATGCATGAAATTTTATTACACTTTGCCAAAATTCATTAAAAAAAAATTAATTGCAACTACATACTAGACCATTTGATCCATTGGCCAAGAATTTCAAATTGTAATGAAAACACAAATACAATCAAAATTATAACAGCAGAATTTTGTTAAAGCATGTAATATAAAACAAAACTTTATTTTTACTAATGTGTACTGCACTAAAAATTTAAAAATACACCTCACAACAGCTAGAAATTGAATCCTGCTCTGTTTGTATATACAGTATGACAAACCTTAGTTTACGCATGGAAGACATTTTGAATAGAAAATAGTACCGTTTTGCGTTACGACCTTCATTTTTTAACGATAGGCGCTCGATTAGAAAAAAACATCACATCCCTAGTTTAGTTTGCCGGTTTATGAGAACGCCACGGCAGTGGGCGCGGCAATCCGCTTGCCTAGCAGCCATCCCAAGTTTCTAATAGACTTTTAACCTGTTATTAGTACTTACATATGGTTTAATGTTCATTAATTTAGCGAACTTTAAAACCAAAACAGAAAAGGCACGCTGCCATGATTTTTGTTATTGTGACGTCACAGGAGCTCGAAATCGATTAATTAAATCGAACCGAATCGAACTAAACCGATCAGCAGCTGAGCTGAAAAAAGGCGTTCGTTTTAAAATAAAAGACAGATCGGAATATACGTCTATATACGCCTCCAGAAGCTATAATAAATCCAGAATGTTACTTTTAAATGCGTAAGGGTGCTTATTTTTTTTAATTTCACCACTTTTTTTCAAGTTTTTAGCATTTTTGGTGTCGACGTGTTGTCACAACAGCGGCTCTATGCGGCCCCACTGGCCCCAGGCTTTCGTCTGGAAGAGGTGCAAAGTGGTCGAAGTGGTGGCGACGCAATTTTGAAATCAAATTAAACTTACTTTTTTATACTTTTTTCTAATAGTTATACATATTATAGAAGCATGTAATATTTTTAAAAAATTCCATAGTTTAAAATAACCTTGTTGTGGGACATTTTTAAAAAATGAAGATTACTACGCCTTGGCGACGTCTAGCCTGTGATCTCAGGCGTAATCTAAGGCCTGTTTTACTGTAGTATAAGTCTATACAGACTATACAGTAGTGAACATACTGTATTTTATGTTTATTTGTTTATTTCATTTTTGCATATTTTTATCTCTTAGAGCTGCAACTTCAGCAAATCAGGTAGAGGTAAAGTTCATGCTGTCCCTTGGTATAACTTACTGTTCCAACTTTATTGAAGTACAATTAGAGGATATTAAACGAAGTGACACTCAACTTTTAATGATTAGCCTTCAAGGAAAAATACACACTAGATGTTTCAGTTCTCATCACATGCTAAAATTAGTAGTTTTGAAAAATATTAGTTTGAAATGATGATTAAAATTTATTTTCAGGTCAAACTTTCACTTTCATATTAAACATTTGTTACATTAAAAAAAAAAAAATGCTGATGCCCTGATTGAAAGCCAATCAGGTTGTTGGTACACTGGGGGCCAAGCTTAAGGTTACATCTAACAATGCAGCTAGTCAATGAAAAAGGTATGACGTTGCCATTTCGGTGGCACAGCTGGAGCCAAACAATAGCAATGCTGCACTATTTGGCAACACCGCTTGATTTTAAGCTACTTCATCGGCTGGCGGCACTCGTATTTGATGGGACATTTAGCTTGGCCTCCAGTGTACTGTGTTGTTGGTGCTGTGGTTCCTTACCCAAAGATAACTGCATTCCAGATCATGATGTTATTGTCAGTTGGTGCACCACTGACTCCTGTAGGTGGATCCTCCTGAAGTCTGGAACACAGGTTTGAACACAGGGTCGAATGGTTTGACTTTCTGCTCGGTTAAAACACTCTAGTATGCATATGGTAGTATGTTTACATACCGGTATATGCAAATGTGAACGGACCTATATAAACCAGATACAGTACCTATACTGTACAGTATGCATAAAGGAGCTTTCGCATAATCAAAAATTGCTTCAGTACTCCACAGAAAAATCAAGCTGATCTTGATTTTATTACAGAGCTATGTACTGTATATTTTGTGGTATTGAATTCCGTAGCAATTTTAAATTATGTTTAAGCATCTTTAGTGAAAGAGTGACCACATCTCAATTTTTGTTCATTCAGTATGCATACAGTATTACATACATATTAGTAATAATTGCAGTGTCGATATTTAAGGAAATTTCGTTGAAATTTTTGTTTTAGAGTATGCATACAGTGCATACACATAATCCACCATCTGCTAAGTTCAATTTTGAATTGCTGATAAACTGATTACAAGTGTATGATACTGTACTGTATGCATATTTCATATGCATAATATATGCATATTATGTACATATTTATACTTTATCATATTGGAAGCACAACACATTAATGATCAAGCTTACCGTTTGAAATCCCGCATGAGACGTCGTCGAGCCGGGGTTGACATATTAAATTTTGTAGCAAACTGCAACAGAGATGTAAAAAATGTTTATAATAATATTTAGCAATCAAAATGGAGGCTATTATATGCACTGCAAAGCCCTGCAAGCACAGAGCACACAGCTTGTGTAATGATTCATTGAATTATTATTTACAGCAGTCTTAGACCAATCATATATTTCAGAATAAAATTACATACCTTAGAAGTCCAAAACAAATTATTATTACTTGAAAAGTCGACAACAATTGCTATCCCTTGATATTGCTTATTATATTTGCGACAGTCCTACACCCTAGACCCTACACATTGATGCTATGCTATTTATGCTTTTTGCTTTTTGCAACCTTTTTACAGTGTTGCCAAACTTATATAATCTGTCGGTTGTCCTGTTGTCCATGAGCGATAAGTACTGATTAAACAAAATAAAAAGCTGCAAAAATGAAAAAATACAAACGCAAATTTGATTATTTTTGGGTCGGTTTTGGCTTGGATTTTGGGAGCGGAGGTTGAAATGAAATGGCAACGTTGTAAGATCGTTCAAGCTGTCCCAATACTAACCCCAAATGTCCATTCTCGCCTACTACCCTACCCTACCCTTCCCTACAATGGCGGCGAAATTTAGGGCGCATCATATGCGCCTACTTATATAGCGGCCATATTGGAGGGGAGGGGAAAGTTCATTTAGGGCCCCTACAGGAGACGAGAAAGTGATTTGGAACGCCACCTAATACTAATTTTTCTCGGCTAAATGAGCTTTCCCCTCCCCTCCAAGATGGCCGCTATATAAGAAGGGCGCATATGATAGCGAAAGCTAAAATAAAGATTATTTCATTTCATTTCATTTCATGATGGTATGATGCGCCCTAAATTTGCCGCCATTGTAGGGAAGGGTAGTAGACGAGAATAATAAATAATTTTATTTGAAAAATAAAAACATGCAGGAAGAAAATATATATAATAAAATAATTTAGAACAAAAATATTACTATTAATTAATTTAAGCCCGTACTTAATTGCACGTGTTATATTCAATATATTGGCTGTATTAGACGATATACATGCATTAATTTTTACATGCAAACAGGCGCGGATCCAGGGGGGGGGGCTGCAGCCTCCCCCCCCCCTCCTGAAATTTTGGATTTAACATGGGCAATATAGGCATTTCCCCCACTCCATTTTTTTTAACATTGGCCTTATAAAGGCAGCCCCCCCCCCCCCCCCCGAATTTTTTTTCTGGATCCGCGCCTGCATGCAAATGTACGTCATTAACTTAAGTTAATACGTAATGATTGAAAGATGCAATATCCATGTCACTTATAATATAATTAAACATTAAACAAAATTTAAACAAATATTATTATCCGGAGTTCAAGTTTTCTTATTGTAAGGATTCCATGAAAAATCTTCAATAGAAAAATGATGTCTGCATTCATGCATATGCAATATACCGAAACTTTAGAGCATATCATGCAGTTACAAATATTTTAAAAATATGTTATATTATATATTGTATAAGTTTTCCAAACAGATAATACATAATTAATATATATAGGCCCCCCGGGTCATTATTATTTTTTCTAATATATATTTATTCCAATTTTATATTTTTATAATATATATTATTATAACATATTACATATATTATGTATGTATATATATATAATATATATATATATATATATAGGAGGTGTGCGCTTGACCGGGTCTCGTCAGATCACCGAAATCAAGCAACGCCGCGCGTGGTTAGTAGTTGGATGGGTGACCATTTTCAACAAAAACCACGTTTCCCACCCAGGGTTAAAACGTTACGCTTTTCCACTATGTGGTTCCCCTGGCTTTGGACCATTGCACTTCCGGTTCATTAACAAAAGCTGTAGCGTCCATCCTGGCTCGGGTTTCCACGTTTCCCTCAGCCGTAGGCAAATGCCGGGATGGATTTGCAAGGCCGTGGCCACCGGTGGCCGCCCCCGTTCCAGAAGAGCCCGCGAAACGCTCAAGTTAGGGTTTCGGAAAGTTCGGGGTTTCAAGTAGTATGTAATTAGTAAATAGAAGTACCCAATATGGTTTAATTAAAAAATTAAAAAAAAAATATAAATATATATATATATATATATATATATATATATATATATATATATATATATATATATATATATATATATATATATATATATATATATATTATATTATATTATATTATATTATATTATATTATATTATATTATATATATCATAAAGCCTTCATATATTTTCAAATTTTTTACAAAAGAAATTTCAATATATTTACATAATTTCTTTAGATATATTTATAAAAAATTATTATTAATTGATAAAATTTATACAATATACGTTAATTTCTTGAACAACTTAACTTAATGTGTTTATTTTTTATATATTAAAGGTGAACTGAAGGGATTGCTTTTTTTTCCCATTAGGGAACCTTATATTACCTATCCCATCCATCTGCACTAATTTTTTCATGGCAGATAGTTATTGTGGTGCTGTAGGAAAATTAGTGAAAAAGTGAAGTTGTGACGTATTAGCGACGGTTGGTCGACTTAAAACTCGCCGCGGCAAAGGGAGACACGAGCGACCGCGGAAACTGCCGAGAGAGCGTGATCGGCGCGATCGATTTGGAGAGAGAGCGCGAAACACTTCGAACGCTGAAAATGGCATGACACTATATAGATGCAGCTTCTGCAGCAGCCGCCGCTGCCTCTCCTCCTCACTTCTTTCTGCCCGCGCGAACTGAGTGGCCCGACTAGTCCGACTACATCCCCAATGATAATAAAATTTGGACGTATAGTGGATAATAGTGGTAAACAATGCAGCGACTCTCATCCGCACTAAAACCTATAGCTGTTTTTACAAGTTTATAAAGAAATTATTATAAATATTAATTATGTTATAAACAAAGATATTTTTTTTTTATTCATTACTAGTTATGTTATATTTTATAATAACATAATTAATTAGCGATAATTTTATACTAAAACATATTCTGTGGTTATATCCATTTATTCTGTTCATAAAGTAATTAAAAACATTTTACATTACAGCTAGTAAAAGAAAAAAAAAATTACATTTGAATGTATACGAAAGAAACTGCATGCTTGCATGATGACTCATTGCAAAGCAATAAAAGTGTCTGTTATAGGATTTTTTTGTGTGATTTTTTTTTCTTCCTTTTTTTTTTTTTGTTTCTTTTTGTTTCTTTTTGTTTTTAAATCTTGAAATAAATAAAGTCGTAAATCATATTACATGGTGTTTTGTACAATTTTTATTTTATATCATGAAAGGCAACTATATACAATTAAGTTCATAATGAATTAGTATAAAGTTATTATTATAAACGAACAATCGTTCCCTCAGAAAATTCCCCTTTGCGGCCTTTTTAATCACCGTACACCGTAAGAATAACACCTGGCATGGTGATTAACAAGGCTGCAAGAGGGAAATCTTTCAAGGCGACGAGTGTACAATAGATACATTGTATTTAACAGATAAAGATATTCCAAGATATGAACAAATAAATACATTAATTTGATATTTATTGATCGATTTTTTTTTTATTTACATGATGAGTGTAGACAATTAAGACTTCTGTATTGATTAAAATTTATGATTATTTTAACACTTAATTGTTATATTATAAATTATAAAAACATGGGTTATAATAAAAACGAAGCTTTACATTATTTTCCTCCCCTACCAGAGAAAATGTGTAACTTTATATTTTTTTTAATACATACTATTGAAATTAAAACGCGACGTTACTTATTATTATTATTGTAAATAATTTTAACATCGTTCCATATTAAATCATGAAATATTTGTCAATTACTTTTTCATGCCTACCAAGAACTTATTAGGCAAAAAGTAAAATAAAAAGTGCCATAAGTAAAAATCTCATCAAGAACATGTCTTGTCATACGTACTTTATTGTGGTTGTGGGAAACGTGAGAAGTGCATTGCTGCTAATATTTCATCGCTGGGTCTTGGCACAGGTGCAATATTTTTGGGGATACAGAATGGAAAGAGTAGCTGATCAATTTCTGATGTACTAGGTATTGTTTCAGGGTTCGTAGCATACTTCAGCACGCTTTCTTGCAGTAAATCCCGCCAAGTGGTTTTCTTATCTTCGTACTTTATTTTCATCACATAATCGCCTGAGACTTTTGAAAATTGAAAAAATACGCCCTTTTGCTCTCTGCCTACGTTACTATTGTGATCGATGATTGCAAGAATGGAACGTAACACCATGCCTATATACGAAAAGTGCAGACGCTTTGGCGTGTACTTGAGGCGTTCATTGTGATAAGATTCAAGTCCTCCTGTGTGTACAAAGTGGCGCACATGCTGAAGATCCTTCAGAAACGTTTTATCATTTACAAGCTTTTGTACACTTGTGTACTCCTTGGTAGTTTCTTCTGGCTCATTCAACCACAGAGTTTTGCGTGCTTTTTCCGGGTCAATTGGTTCATGCGCACAACCAGTGAGTTTGTCTCCATTTTTCCAAGTGTGTACATTTCTTACATGGTAAAGGATTGATTTAAATTTTTCTACCAAGAGTGAGCCGTTTCCTCCACATGTCTGGGCGCACCACCATATGTGTCTTATTATTCCTTTTTTCCATTCCTTTAAATTGGGAAATTTTTTACACAGAGCTTGGAATTTTTTAGTAAAGCTCTTAGAGAGGTGCCACAAGTCAAACTCATGGATAATTTCTTGATATTTAGTTCTCATTAGCAAGCCGATACCACGGTGTCTATCTGTAAGGAATAAGTAAATTTTAAGAAGATCGTCCTTGATGAGTCGAGTGAGTAGATAGTCACATCCATTTTTCTCTAAATCTCCGATGAATACACCTTTCTGCACCACAATAAAATCAATTACATAATTCGTAACAACGTCAATTACGGTATATATGCAATACTTTGCACAAAAGCCCGGTGAGTCAAATTGCCCATCACCTGCAAGATGTAGCTTGGTGCATTTTCTTGCGGTTTCGATAACCTTCTGCCTCATTTCTTGCCAAGCAGTTTTCACAGCCACAGCTACATATTGCTTAACGATGCTGTTAAAAGTAACTTCAGAGATGGCAAATAGTTTCAATGTGTCGGCAAATCTGAGAAAAGCTTGATATGATACGCCACTGAGAAATATAGCAGAAGCAATTGCAATATTACCAATACTCTTCTTATTCACAAACGGTTGGGACCTCCATACGTTTTTGTGACCTTTACTACAAGTTGAGTGTATTGTAAGCATTGAACCAGTAACTAATTCTCTCTTATAAATAATGGCAGCACCGCAATCAAAAACAGAACATGTCACAAAGAGATATTCCAAACAAGAATAGAATATCAAGAAAACTCCATTCTTAATTTGATCATGCTTAACTTCACGCTCTATGTCTTTTAAAATTTCATCTTTTTCATCTTCATATTCAGTGTCTGATAATGCTTCAAAATATTCTTCGTCATCTGACGCTTCATTCAGTAATGATGAACTGGGATTATACGTGATATCATATGGATCATAAAATATATCCTCCACTGTAGATTCGTCGAGAGATATATCAGCTGGGGGAACTGGAGGGATATTTTGTTGTTCTAAACATGATCCAACATGCGTGGATGGTATTGCGTCTGAAATGCAGCTCGCCACTTGCTCCGCGCTCGCTGCTGGCGCAGCAACCAAGGGTGTGCACGCACTCCCTGCTGCTGCAGGAACGGAGTGTGTTCGTGCTGTCACAAACGTAGCTGATGAAGATGACGCCGTTTTCCGCTTACGTTTGCGCGCAGGTTTCTTTGGTGGTGCGAGACCCAGATGCGGGACCGCACTTGTCTTCAGTCTCGGGGCGCGAGAGTGAGATTCCGTCAAAAGGCGTCGCTCCAACAAGTCACCTGCTTCGTACCCTTATGAAAATGATGGATCCAGTTGGATCCAATTTTGCTGGATCCAGTTGGAACCAATTTTGGGCAGCACTTCCTGACCCGACTGGATCCAACTGGATCCAGCTTGACCCGATTGGATCCATCCCACTTGACCCGATTGGATCCATCCCGACCGACTCCGATCAGCTGTTTCCCGCCTTCGTCATCCTACTCATCAAAGAAATGATTAATTGCACAATTAATAATTACGCTGTACTCTCTTTAGAGCAATACAAATTAGATAAATATTTTTTTTTTATTAAAATTACATAAATATTAACAGATTTTTAAGTTATAACTGACTGTTGTAGCGCTGCATCGTGTCCACCATAGGCTTGCTGCAGGGGGACTCCATGGTCAACAATAACGTAACATTACAGCCCTCTCGGTCTCTAAAACCCTGTAACCACAAAGACCCCACAAAGTAAATAGCCCCCAAAACAGCTTAAATAATAAAGAACTAAGTTTAACTTCCCGTATCTGCCTAATATCTTCATTCTTGTCGCACTCAAGTAACTGACCACTTTTCTAACTGTCACCACATTTTTTTCTGTACTGTAGTGTCATCTGGTGGCAGAAGCTCGGAACTATCATTTCCTGACCCGCCTGGATCCAATTGGATCCAGCTGGATCCAATTGGATCCAGCTGGATCCAGGCTGGAACCAGGCTGGAACCAGCTGGATCCAGGCTGGAACCAGCTGGATCCAGCCTGACCCGACTGGATCCAATTGGATCCAGACTGGATCCAATTGGATCCAGATTGGATCCACCTTTTTCATAAGGGTAGTCGTCTTGGTCAAAGTGAAGTGAACAAATAATTTCATGCTTCCTTGGTAGATCGTCCTTTTTTCGTCCAAGGGCTTCCATCCACTGTGCACCTCTGGATAGGACAGAGAAAAAAAACACATTTAAGTCTCTGTTATGGTAGGAATTTTTTAATAATTTTAGTTTTTATAATGTATGAACATCATGCACTTTTTTTCTCAATTGTTCCCAAATAAATTTTTATTCATAAAAACTGTACAAAATACACATAACAAATATATTTATATAAAATAATATATTATTAATATATATAGTATTTTTTGAAACACATTAAAAGATAAATATTTAACCCTTATGAAAAAAAACAATGCGAAGTTGTACCAGTCCAGCATCTTCCATGCAAGCAAAAACTCTAATCTAAAAATGTCCGAAAAATATAAATTCAAATACCTGTTTTGTTGAGATACATAAGATGCAACATTGTGGAAGTACAGTGTATCATCGTTGTCCTTCTTTCCGGCGTAACTTTTGCACGTAGAAATGATACACTTCGGCATTTTACTGAACACAACGAGTCACTCTGTTAACTTTTCCGCCATTACCCTCTCTGTCATGGTGCCGCATGGTGCTCATCTTTTGTTTTCGCGGCAGATTTAAAATGGACCTTGAAGGAACAACCCCTGAGGCCCCTCCACTCCCAGAGGCTGCGCAGCCTGCAAATGCTCTCAAAAACTATGTTTACGACCCTGTGTACTCCGACAAGGACTTTGCAGCTCTGGAGGTTAGAAGAGCTGAAAGACAAAAAAAATTTGCTGGTCGTGCACTTTTATGCGATTGGTGTAAATGTTCTTATTGTGTTGCAATGCCGGATGATATTCAAAGCCAATGTTGTTATGATAATGAAATAATAGTTAAAAAATTTGACGGTTTAGGTTGTATTACGGAAGACGAAAATTTTGAATACCAAATTCTAAATGAAGAAAGTTTACAGCTTATTAAACATGAATTAATAATGTCGGAAAGAGACAGTAAAAACATTGATAAATTAAAAAAAAACTTACCTGAAACTTGGCGTCATTTAGCATATCGTCAGTTTGTTAAGTGGATTAATGCATGGACAAGTTTAGGACGATACAACAGAGTTGTCAATCCTTCATGCGTAGTAAATAAAATCCGACAGCAGTGGCCTGACCCTGATGGTAAATATGCCCTTGTCCAAAAAATCCGCAGTGGTCAAGCGTTTGACCACTGCTTAGTGGTAGATTGGCCAGTGGTCATGGTCAGGGATTAAGTGGTCAATTCTAGTGGTCACCCTAGTGGTCACCCTAGTGGTCACCCTAGTGGTCACCCTAGTGGTCACTCTAGTGGTCAATTCTAGTGGTCACTCTAGTGGTCAATTCTAGTGGTCACTCTAGTGGTCACTCTAGTGGTCAATTCTAGTGGTCACTCTAGTGGTCACGCTCTAGTGGTAGCGCCGTGGTCTAGTGGTCAAAAAATCGTTAGTAGATGGTGATCACACGCCGTATATCACGAAGCAGTTAGTACTTTCTTCAGCCTCAGACAGTGGAAAAAATAGCTACAACATGTAATAAAATTATTATTTCACATTTCTACCTTGAATAAGTAAATTATTTCACTTAATTCAAGGTAAAAATGATACATATATTATACATGCGTGTGTACAAGAAAACGACAAAAATGAGGCATGCACTGAGAGAGAATTGTTCATTTTTATTATTATAACATTAATAAAATTACAATAGAAAAGAAATATAATAATAATTATAAAGCATGCAAGTTTTTGAAGAATAATTACCAACCAGCGAGATATATGTTCCGGCGATATTTTTGTCATGTCCCAAAGGAAGCCGACAATCATTGACTGTTAAAGGCTACCTGGAACAAATTATTCAACACAAAGTAACGAGAACTTAACAAAAGAACATTTCATAACACGTTTTATGTACTAAAAAGGTACTTATCTGACATAAAACAGCTTGATAATACGTTTTTCAGAGCTCGCACTTTGCTCGACCTCGTGTGCGACGCCATGATGTTTCTTTATCACGTGACGTTGCGCATGCGCTCTAGAGTGACCACTGAGCTCAGTGGTAAAAAATCTGACCACTAGATAATTAAGTGGTCAATTTTTTTTTTTTTTTTTTATTGACAACGGATATATTTATATGGTGCGGCCACGGCAGGCGCGAATCCAGGGGGGGGGGGGTGCCCCTCCCCCCAAAATTTTGGATTTAACATGGGCAATATAGGCGTTTCCCCCACTTAAATTTTTTTAACATTTTCGGTAGCCTGGCCCCGGCTCCTCTTCCAAATTTTGCAGCCGCCCCCGCCCTGCCCCCGCCTCCCCCCCCCCTGCCCCAAATTTTTTTCTGGATCTGATGCGCCTGTTACGCGTTAGAGGTGATCGAGACTGAGGGAACCGTGGAAATCCTCAGTTGATCAGGACGGTCAGTGCAGTATGTATTATTTGCAAGCCATGAAACTCCGTACCCCAACAATTAATAAGTAATAAAAATATTACACACCTCTTATCACTAACACTCTGACCACTACCACTTGGTCTGACCACTACCACTAGATCTGACCACTACCACTTAGGTCCTACCACTTAGTCTAGTGGTCCTACCACTAAGGCTACCACTTAGTCTGACCACTACCACTTAGGTCCTACCACTTAGTCTAGTGGTCCTACCACTAAGGCTACCACTTGATGTGACCACTACCACTAGATCTGACCACTTAGTCTGACCACTACCACTAGATCTGACCACTACCACTTAGTCTGACCACTACCACTAGATCTGACCACTACCACTTAGGTCCTACCACTTAGTCTAGTGGTCCTACCACTAAGGCTACCACTTGATGTGACCACTACCACTAGATCTGACCACTACCACTTAGGTCCTACCACTTAATCTGACCACTACCACTAGATCTGACCACTACCACTTAGGTCCTACCACTTAGTCTAGTGGTCCTACCACTAAAGCTACCACTTGGTGTGACCACTACCACTAGATCTGACCACTACCACTTAGGTCCTACCACTTAGTCTAGTGGTCCTACCACTTAGTCTAGTGGTCCTACCACTAAGGCTACCACATGGTCTGACCACTACCACTAGGCTCTACCACTAGATTTAGTGGTCCTACCACTAAATTTAGTGGTCCTACCACTAAATCTAGTGGTCTGACCACTCATTTTAGGTGGTCAAATCATGACCACTACTCTAATTTTTGGACAAGGGTGTTGGTTTCCACTATGCCTATGCATCAGGAGAAGATCCCTTGCCTTCATAGTTCTTCAACTAACTCAGCCTATCACATGGCAGTAAGGAGCACTGACATGTTTTTGTATAGAAAGTTCAGATTAATAATTACTTATGGCCCTTGTTATTTTTTTCTTTTTGCCTAATAAGTTCTTGGTAGGCATGAAAAAGTAATTGACAAATATTTCATGATTTAATATGGAACGATGTTAAAATTATTTACAATAATAATAATAAGTAACGTCGCGTTTTAATTTCAATAGTATGTATTAAAAAAAATATAAAGTTACACATTATCTCTGGTAGGGGAGGAAAATAATGTAAAGCTTCGTTTTTATTATAACCCATGTTTTTATAATTTATAATATAACAATTAAGTGTTAAAATAATCATAAATTTTAATCAATACAGAAGTCTTAATTGTCTACACTCATCATGTAAATAAAAAAAAAATCGATCAATAAATATCAAATTAATGTATTTATTTGTTCATATCTTGGAATATCTTTATCTGTTAAATACAATGTATCTATTGTACACTCGTCGCCTTGAAAGATTTCCCTCTTGCAGCCTTGTTAATCACCATGCCAGGTGTTATTCTTACGGTGTACGGTGATTAAAAAGGCCGCAAAGGGGAATTTTCTGAGGGAACGATTGTTCGTTTATAATAATAACTTTATACTAATTCATTATGAACTTAATTGTATATAGTTGCCTTTCATGATATAAAATAAAAATTGTACAAAACACCATGTAATATGATTTACGACTTTATTTATTTCAAGATTTAAAAACAAAAAGAAACAAAAAGAAACAAAAAAAAAAAGGAAGAAAAAAAAATCACACAAAAAAATCCTATAACAGACACTTTTATTGCTTTGCAATGAGTCATCATGCAAGCATGCAGTTTCTTTCGTATACATTCAAATGTAATTTTTTTTTTCTTTTACTAGCTGTAATGTAAAATGTTTTTAATTACTTTATGAACAGAATAAATGGATATAACCACAGAATATGTTTTAGTATAAAATTATCGCTAATTAATTATGTTATTATAAAATATAACATAACTAGTAATGAATAAAAAAAAAATATCTTTGTTTATAACATAATTAATATTTATAATAATTTCTTTATAAACTTGTAAAAACAGCTATAGGTTTTAGTGCGGATGAGAGTCGCTGCATTGTTTACCACTATTATCCACTATACGTCCAAATTTTATTATCATTGGGGATGTAGTCGGACTAGTCGGGCCACTCAGTTCGCGCGGGCAGAAAGAAGTGAGGAGGAGAGGCAGCGGCGGCTGCTGCAGAAGCTGCATCTATATAGTGTCATGCCATTTTCAGCGTTCGAAGTGTTTCGCGCTCTCTCTCCAAATCGATCGCGCCGATCACGCTCTCTCGGCAGTTTCCGCGGTCGCTCGTGTCTCCCTTTGCCGCGGCGAGTTTTAAGTCGACCAACCGTCGCTAATACGTCACAACTTCACTTTTTCACTAATTTTCCTACAGCACCACAATAACTATCTGCCATGAAAAAATTAGTGCAGATGGATGGGATAGGTAATATAAGGTTCCCTAATGGGAAAAAAAAGCAATCCCTTCAGTTCACCTTTAATATAATAGAGGACATAAATAATATACTGAAAATAAAAAAAAATATATTTACTCCATATTATTTTTAATTGTTAATTTTAATTGTTAATTAAAATTAATTAATTATAATTGTTAATTATAATCAATCAATTAATTAATTATAATTAAAATTAATTTAATATTTAATGTCAATATTAAATTATATTTATTAAATTAATAATTTAATTATAAGTAATTATATTGTCAATATATTTTTCTAATAATTAATTAATCAACAAATTTTAAATTAATTTTATTATATTTAAGTAATTAAATTATTTAGATTTAAAGATTCCCAGGGTAGGGAACGACGCCATCTTGCTCGTCAATTTAGGGTCCATCGTATGCGCCCTACAAAAATGGCGTCGGTAGGGGACGAAAAAGGGAGCGAAGTAGGGGACGAAAAGTATTGGGAAGCAAATTCAATATGGCGGAAGGTGATTTTTAGGGAAGGGTAGTAGACATAGTAGACGAGATTAGAGAATTGGGACAGCTCCTAGGACTATTGGGACGCCACCTTGCTGACCTGCTTCAGCTCAGTGGCAGTGCTCAGCTGAAAGCTGAAAGCCTGAAAGACCGTGAGGAGATTGTGTGGTGAGGCCGAAATTAAGTAAACATTGAATTTACATTGAAGCATTGAATTGAACTTCAGCAGTAGTTAATCCGAGCTTTGATTTCAAATTTCATATCACAATTGTAAGATTTGTAAGTGTCATATTATGCTATTAATGTATGCATATGCATATACATACAGTATAACAGATCTTAGTTTACCACTAAACAGCTCAGTAGACTAGACGGCGCCAGATATATCAGCCAATGAAAAGGTGGCCAGCTGACATTTTAGCCTTTTCATTGGCTGATATATCTGGCGCCGTCTAGTCTACTGAGCTGTTTAGTGGTAAACTAAGATTTGTTATACTGTAACAGATCTTAGTTTACCACTAAACAGTTCAGTAGACTAGACGGCGCCAGATATATCAGCCAATGAAAAGGTGGCCAGCTGACATTCTAGCCTTTTCATTGGCTCATATATCTGGCGCCGTCTAGTCTACTGAGCTGTTTAGTGGTAAACTAAGATCTGTTATACTGTACATGTAGGCATACACTATCAATGGCTTGGTTTTGGTATGCATATTAGGCATACACCACGCAGCCCTGTTTCGCTGCCTTATTTAGGGTTCTTAAAATTTTGAAAAAAATATTAACATGTTCATTAGAATGTAGCAATTGAGTTTATCATAATTTCAGTTCCATATCAGAGCATCACATTGAGTAAAAAAAAAAAAAAAAAAAATTGTGTGGACATGAAAAAAAAAAATGTTCCGGTTTTGGTCCAGGCCTGCTTTTGGACTCCTTATGGCCAAAAAAAGTAAAAAAATAAAATTGTAACCCATTAACCAAATCAGCCTTTTCATAAAAATAACAACTGCAATAACGTGATACAGTATTTTTTTTACTAGTTAAGAAAAAATAAAAACGAATTATTTGATTTATTTGTTAAAAACCCTGTTTTTATTCGTTTTTTATTTTTTTTTGAACCAGTAAAAAAATTATTAAGGCATTGCAGTTGTTATTTTCATGGAAGGGAGGGTTTGGTTAATCAGTTACAATTTTCTTTTTTTACTTCTTTTTTTGCCTATAAGGAACCTAAAAGCAGGTCCGAGCCAAAACAGGGCTGTGCACTGTACATACATAATGCACACTCCAACTTTCACTTTTACCTTCTGCCTACAGCCACCTTTTAGTTTGATTGCGATGATTGCTCAGCTCTTGCCAACCCTTTCAATTTCTTGTCATTTTATTGTAAGCCTGCTTTGCTTCCTACGTACTTTTCTCAAAAAAAAAAAAAAGACTCGCCCCCAAGCATTCTATCATTTTAAGGTCCTTTCACACAGTTTGAAATTGCTGCAGAGTCTTAGAAATGCTGCAAAAGCCTTTCACATACTCGTTCGTCTGCAGCTGTTGCGGCAGAAAATCCCATGAATGCCGTAGCAAAATCGAGATGATTTTGATTTTACTTTGAAGCACCATAGAACGCCGCAGTATGCACCACAGCAAATCGGAAGGTTCGATAGCGTAATCAACAACATTTGCTGCAGCGTGCTACGGCATGATTCCGCGTAGCAAAATCAGACTATGTGGAAGGACCTTTAGTTAGTCAGTGACACTCGTAATACAGTACAGATTTTGTTTTCATGTCACAAACCAAATTCAATCTCCTCCTCTCCATCACTTATCTAGCAGTTCCATGTTATAACCATTAAGAGGTGTAACAGAAGTGGATGCTGTTTTGTATGTATGTACACACAATTAAGATACAATTGCAAAAAAAATATCCGTATGACCGGGAAATTTTTGTTGAGAGTTCATTAATTTAAATTCGTGATTATTAATAAAATAACCACTTGAATCCTTTAATTAATCTGGTCTGTTTTTGTATGTTTATCATTTTTTTAAAGTTATTGTAAGCACTGAAGTGGAATGGGAAAGTAAATTGCTCCACATGCAATCATACCTATACCCAGCTGGAATTAGAATGAATGATGGCCGGTCCCGCACTTTTTGGAGTATTCATCATTTCAGAATTTGCAATTTCAAATTTGCTCTGAAATGTTAAAAATGGTTACTTTGCTTAACAAAGTTGTTCATTGTTACATTAGCCATCACATTTAACTGGGTTATGGTCGGAAGCGCTCGGGAGTCATCCGGCTTGGCTTGGCCAGTAATGTCCTTCGTTACAAACCGGCTACCATAGACTGAAAGCGTTACAAACACGACCATAACCCAGTTAAACGTGACGGCTGGTGTATAAGTTCCAGACTTATTACATAACTACAGTACAACCTTCCTAAAATGTAAAGTAAACATTTTGCCACAGACTCATGAATTTATCTATACATAGTAGTGCAGGCGCGGATCCAGAAAAAAAATTCGGGGAAGGGCTGCCTCCATAAGGCCAATGTTAAAAAAAATTTGGAATGGGGGAAATGCCTATATTGCCCATGTTAAATCCAAAATTTCGGGGTGGGGTGGGGTGGGGGGGCCCCCTAGATCCGCGCCTGTAGTAGTGTGTTCTTTTCTATTGAAGACATCATACATATACTGTATATTTTAAAATTTTTAAATACAGTATACATTATTAACACAATTTGTTTTAGTTCTAAAACTGCAGACATATCTTCTTTTCTTATGCCCACGCATTGGCGTTTAAGCCATTTTACTTCTAGTAAGCCAATAGAGAAGGGCTTCCTTCTCTTCTTTCTTCATGTTGCCAGGCAACGAGTCAAGTTCCGCAGTTAATGCTGAGCATCTAAATAGATGCCCTCTGTCTTGAGGTTCTTTTTTACACAATTTACAAATGTCACTATCTTGTATTTTGAATTTCTTCTGATAGCATCCAAGATAGTCATGGCCAGTATCTAGTCTGAATTTAGCAGTGTCTGTGAGTCTATTATAAGTGTGAGTTTTGGCTGATTTAAATATGAGATCTCCCCATGCTTTAATACTTGCTTGTTCTTTCCAATCTGAGTCAACTTTCTGTTTCACTGCACTATTAATATGAGCTTGAATTGAATGAATGGAGATGCTTGTTTTTGGCTGTGTCATCTTGCTGCCCATCTTGGCCAAGTAGTCTGCTTGCTCATTGCCATGAATATTACAATGAGCTGGTATCCACTGTAAGACTATTTCTATGTTATTGTCTTGGTGTTCTTGTATAAGTTTTTTACATTCCTTTACTCTATGGTCTTGAGAATTTGAGGAGGCTATTGCTTGTATTGCTGCTGTTGAATCTGAGAGTATGACTATTTTACCGTATTTGTTTTGATTATTGGTTTTCAGTAGGGCTATTTTTATTGCTTGGACTTCTCCGTCAAAGTTGCTGCCATACTTGCTTGTTGGGGCAGACTCTTGAAATAACTTGCAATACACACCGGCCCCTGTGTTGCCTACTCCGGGGGTTGCAGACCCATCTGTGTAAATATGAAGCCAGCTTGGAAGAGGATACTTCCGGTGTATTTCTTTATTTGCAAGTTGTCTGAGTTCTTCTTCTAGGAGAGTTTTTTTACTATTTATGCCTTCTATTGTAATGCAATGATGGACGTTCACCGTCGTCACACTAAGATAATTTTCCGCTATCATTTCTCTTTTTCTTTGTAAAATTTCCGGATTGAGGTATTCTTTTTTCAGTTAGTTAGTTTTTTCTGTAAAGGTTTCCTGTGTTTTCATTGAGCTTAATTGATATTGGTTCCAGTCCTGATCTTCTAATCTTATTAATTTCTCATGTAATTTCATAGCTGCTTTATCTCTTCTGGCTTGTAGTGGTTCTATGTTAGCATTAATCTCCATAGATGTAATAGGAGTTGATCTCACTGCCCCATTAATTATTCTGAGGGCCTGGTTTTGCACTTTATCTACTACTGCTGTTGTTGATTTTGTTGCAGTGATAAAAGGTTCAGTACCGTATTCTAGCACAGGTCTAACATACGTCTTATATGTTGTGGCTAATGTTTCACGGTCCGCTCCCCATTTGACGCTAGCTACCCTTTTCATTAGTGATAGTCTCTTTTTCCCTTTGTCTGCATTCCTTTCCATGTGGGTCCCTCCGCCTAACCTTCTATCTAGAGTCACCCCCAAGTATATTGGATTCTGCACTTGTTTCAGTGGAATATTTTTGTAACTCAGGTTTATGTCAGGCTGTGCACTCTTTTTTAGGCTGTAGTAATCAAAGGTAGTTTTCTCTGTATTTATGGTGAGACCATTTTCATCCGTCCATTCGGCTAGCTTTTTTAGTGCTTTATTCATTATGGTGTTAAGTTCTTTTATGTCTTTTCCAGTTGTCCAAATAAGTACATCGTCAGCAAACATACGTACTTGTATTCCAGCTATTTTCTTTAATTCTTGTGGCAGGTCGTTAATAAGTATATTGAACAGCAAGGGACTAGTCACCGCCCCCTGCGGAACGCCTGTGCTGGTTTGTCTAAACTTGGACTTACTGTCGTTCAATTTTACTCGTATAAATCTTTGACTCAGGAAGTTCTTTATCCATCTATGTATATTTACAGGTACCTGCAGCTCCTTCATCTTCTGCAGTAATTTTTGTCTCCACACAGTGTCGAAGGCTGCTTTGAAATCTACAAGCACAGCTAGTGTTGATTCTTTTCTATTGAAACCTTCTTTGACTTTTTGTGAGAAGAATGTTACTTGGTCCGTCGTGCTTCGGTGTGATCGAAATCCTGCTTGTTCCGGTGCCAATTTTTTATTTATTTCCAAGTAACTTTTTAGTCTTTGATTCACCATATGCTCTGCCACCTTTGCTAAAATACTTGTGAGAGCTATGGGTCTGTAACTTCCTGGGTCCTGTGGATTTTTTCCTTTTTTAAGAAGTGGAATTATCTCTGCTTTCCTCCACTTATCAGGTATGTTATTTTTCCACGTAAGGTTTATTAATTTTAGTAAAGTATTTCTCCCAACTGGGCCCAAATGTTTGAGAAATTCTGGGTGGATGTTATCTATTCCAGGAGACTTTTTGTTTTTCAGTTTCCTGATTGCAATCTCTAATTCATTTATTGTAAATGGTTTGTTAGCTTTGTAGCAGCCATTTACATAGGGATTTTTCCTTACTTTAATATGTTTTTTTTGGAGCTTTTTACTTTGTTTTGCAAAATATTTGCAAAGTGCTTCTGCTTTATCTTTATCATCAACCATGGTCTTGGTCTTGTATGTTAGTGGTTCGTTTCTTTCTACCTGTTTTTGTTTTCTGCCGCATAAAGATGAAAAGAATCTGTGGGCTTTTGCACCATCTTTTTTATATTCAATAGTTGACAGTTCTTCTCTGAGCTTAGATCTTTTGCTCTCTATAACACACTTTGTCATTTCGTCTTGGCATTTCCTTAATTTGACCATGTCTTCTTGAAGCTGTGATTCTTGTGCCCTTGTTCTTGCTTTGTCTCTTAGATTTGCATGTCTTGATAGTTTTTCGTTCCAAAAAGGTTTGTATTTCTTTACTTTCCCACGAGGGATGGCTTGCCCTGCGCACTCATGAATTGCTTCGACCAACTTTGAGGTACTCGTATCTACATTGTTTGTAATAATACTCTCCGTTAACATTTTTTCGGACATGGATGTAAATTTTTTCCAGTCCGCCTTTTTGAAATTCCAGCTCCTTTTTACTTTTATAGGTACATTTTGTTCTTGAGATTTTCTGGTTAATTTTATCATACAGTGTCCAGCTCCTGTTGGACATTCTAAATTTTGTTGCTGAATATCTGCCAGAAGATTTACATGAGAAATTACCAAGTCAGGTCTGGAATTGTGTCCACCATATGATAAAAATGTAAATTTCTTGGCATGCTTGTCTACTAGCTGTATTGGGTTACTATTAATGAAATCTTCAACTGCATCTCCCACTTTGGTATTTGACTTATAGTTCCAACTTTTATTAGGTGCATTAAAATCCCCGATTAAAATTGTATATTTATCTATTTCTAACGAGTCCAAAACTTTGGGCTCGTTGTTGGGTGCATTGTAAATTATAAAGTATCTTGTTCTTTTTTTATTTTTCCATAAGTCTAATTGTGCTATTTCTATTTTATCATTTTCTTCCATACTATGTATAATTTTAAATTGTGCAGTGTAACATTTCTTAGCTCCAATGATTAAACCTGAAGCAATTTGACGATTTCTTGGTAGACAATAAATATTATAGTTGTTTAACAGTAGGTCTTTCTTCTTTTTCTCATCTGTTATAGCTCCAGCCTCTGCTAAACCAAATGCGTCAATATCATGTAAATTTAGATGATGTTCTACTTCTGTATATTTTTCTGCGGTAACTCCACCGGCGTTCCAAAACATAAAGGTTGTGTTGCCCTGAGAAGGGCAGTTTCTTCTCTCTTGACTTGCTTTGGGCATTTATTTTCTCAGTCGTTTAGATTATCCAGGGGGCACGTGAACAACGCTTCGATCTTGAGAATACGCTGTTGCGGACGCGACTGAGACCACCCCCCCTTATATATCATGTCCCAATTTAGCAAAAAAGTCAGAGTTACGTCTTAATTCCATTTGTCATGTAGCGTGCTGGAATCCAGTGTCATAGGCTAGAATTCTAAACTGTTTTTGAGGTTGATAGGTTAAAGTTAGTTATTATCACTAGGGTCCGGATTTCCAGTTTTTCAGAGTGCGATTTCCAGCACTGAATTCAGTTGATTTTTTTCTCAAAATCAGTTCTCAAATTTCACCGAAAATATCAAAATCAGTTCACTTTCAGTCTCCAGTGAAATCCAGTTTTCTTAAAGGTGAACTGAAGGGATTGCTTTTTTTTCCCTTTAGGGAACCTTATATTACCTATCCCATCCATCTGCACTAATTTTTTCATGGCAGATACTTATTGTGCTGCTGTAGGACAATTAGTAAAAAAGTTAAGTTGTGACGTATTAGCGACGGTTGGTTGACTTAAAACTCGCCGCCGTGAAAAAACACACGAGCGACCGCGAGCGATCGCGGAAACTGCCGAGGGAGCGGCGATCGGCTCGCGATCGCCACTCTCTCGGCAGTTTCCGCGGTCGCTCGTGTGTTTTTTCACGGGGGCGAGTTTTTAAGTCAACCAACCGTCGCTAATACGTCACAACTTCACTTTTTCACTAATTGTCCTACAGCAGCACAATAAGTATCTGCCATGAAAAAATTAGTGCAGATGGATGGGATAGGTAATATAAGGTTCCCTAATGGAAAAAAAAGCAATCCCTTCAGTTCACCTTTAATATTTTATCTCTACCGGTCTCTTAACCATTAAGACCACAAATATAATTACCTAATAGAAATTAATGTTTCTTCAATAAAAAATTCTGCCAAAATATTTTGATAACGTACCATTGTGTGCAGTGAAGAAAATTTGTAAAACGCCATCAATGTGGTGCGAAGATGGAGGATGGAAAAATAATAATGCAAAATATTAAATTTTATCACGAAAACACATGCATTTACTAGACAAAATTACGTTTCCAGTTTTGAAAAACTGGAAAAAACTTCAAAAACTGGAACAGTTCTCATTTTATAAAAACAGTCTTTTTCAATTTTTTTTTTTTTTTTTTTTTTTTTTTTTTTTACATTTTTGGCAATGAAACCTCATGATTTGTGAACATTTGAAATCCGATTCAATGTAGCATACATATTTGTAAAACTGGTAAAACTGAAAATCCGGGTCCTAATTATCACAAATAAAAATTTGAGATATGGACAGACTTCCTGACAATGATCATTAATAACTTGTGCGGCAATGTTACCAGTAGAACTTTTTCTTTTTGTAGGTCACAGTGGAGTAGCAAGGAAAAAAGATCAGAAGGGGGTTATTTATATTTGAGGAGAGAATGGCATGCTATGACCAATTGGTTTACTAGAAGTAAAATGGCTTACTAGCCAACACTTGAGCATAAAAAAAGAAGAAAAATTACCCCCCCCCCCCTCCCTCTTTACCTAGCCACTGGATGGCCATAAAATACCCCGAGAAGTTGTTTTTCAACCTGTTTTTTTTTCTTACATGAAAAATTTAATCAAATTTTTAGAGTAACAGCAAGTCACTGACTGACCAGCTGTCACTATGAGGGTGTATCCAGTGCTGGAGAGTTTTGCAAGAGGGCCTAAACGAGGACCGGCTAGAGGTCCTGCCAAAGAACCATTTCCATTTCAAGAACTTCTACCTCTCAAGCTCAAGAATGCTGTTTCTGGCAAAGGAGAAAAATCAACAGGTCAGATATATTTGTTGCTTATGTTTTAGGCTGGGGGGGGGGGGGCAACAAAAACAAACAAACTTTATTATTATACCCTCCTCGCCTCTGAAGAGTTCTCTTCTGCAGCCTTGTTAATCACCATGCCCCGTAAAGATAACACAGGGCACAATGATTAACAAGGCTGCAGAAGGGAACTTTTCAGAGGTGACATAAATATGGAGTCAACATATCCATTTCCTGAATATATATAATTATATATTAGGAAAAGGATGAAGATAGAAAGGAGAAAAGATGATAATAGAATATGGGTAATATTTTACTCTGGCTTACATACTGTATATATATATAGTATATAGTATGGGGAGTGAGCTGTTCGCAACCTTTAACATAGAAAGAGAGCCAGTTGCGGGGACTTGGGCCAAATGTGTACTACATATATATATATATATGCTAATATATATAAGCTAATTTTTTTACCCCAGAAACCACCTTTGAATTTTCTAAATCAGAGCAAGTTAAGGATTTAGAAAATTCAAAGGTGGTTTATGGGGTAAAAAAAATTAGCCTGCTTCAGTGGCATTATGATAGCTTCACTTTTTAACTTATTAAGGGTGACTATCTTATTAGGGATTGTTTTCACCATGTTTTAAATAACACCATTAGATTCAGCATTGAAACCCTTAAAAATTGAATGTTAGTGCAGATTAATTGGACAAAATTTTTCTATCAACTTAATTAAACATGGAAATCCCATAAGGAAGAAATGCAAATTGTGAATTCACCCCTAAAGCAGCATTAAAGAATGACAAATGCCTGAAGCTTACAACCCTTGGCTTTATGTGTGTCAAATGTCAGCTTTCTAGCTGAAAGTCATCCCGCTAAAAATTTAGCACGAAATTGGAACACCATTCCTGGCCCTGTCTGTATATATAAATAAATTATATACTGTAATTTTTAATTGTGTAATTACATACCAAAAGCTCTATCTTCTCTAAGTAATTCTTTGCTTTATTTTTCCTTGCAGATATTGCTTGCTTGCAGGAGATGGCTGTGTTGTTTGCTTGCTTCAAGAAGAATGACTTCAACCAGGTGTTATGTTCCCAGGAAATTCAAGGCTTTGGTAAATGCTACAATAGTTATGAAGTGAGTACTCAAATTATTATTATTTTATTTATATTTTTTTGTGAAGTCCTTTTTATTTCGCTGCATATTCTAGTTGCTACCTTGTGTTCCCTGATCATCTTTGCTCTTGCTCATGCTATTTTTAGGGGTCTCTTGTTGTACGCAAATTAATTACAAGAAAAAAAAATTAATTCTATAAAAAATTAAGCAGATGGATCTCATTGAACTGATGATGAAATTGTTTGTTTTACATTTCTACACTTATTTGTTAATTATTGGGAATTTATTGTAGATCAAAGCAGGAAATTTGGTTAATTAACGTCATCTGAAGAAAAGGTTGCAATCGTAGGCAATCCGCTTGCAATAAGATGTCACTTTCCTGTATATACAAACACATGTGGGTAGCCGGAGGCTATATGGAACAAAGATAAATGCTGGCCTTCTGTGTTTGCTTTCAGGAAAAGGATATCATGACCCTCATAATGGGGGCTGCTTATGTAGCGTTTTCTTATCAGACGTTTTAAAACCAGATTTCTTACCATGATTTTTAAACAATTCCTAAAAATTAACAATGTGATCAGTTCAATAGACCTAATAAATTTCAGTGGTTTTTGAAAATTAGTACGTACACTTCCCCATTCAAGTTGATGCAGAGGATGTGACATATTGCTCTTTGCTGGTGTGTAGTTAATTTTGACGTTGTTATTATTGCTGTAGTGGAAACAGTTTGTGAGGGGTGGTTCAGAGCTGCAGTGCCAATAAATTTAGTATCAATGTCAACAAAAAAATATATACATAAATGATAAGAGGATAAGAATTCATGCTTCTCTTATTTTTTTTTTCAGACTTTTCTGAGGCCAGAAAGTTTTTATTACCATGCTCTTTTTTTGGCAGCAAAATGCTCTCCTTTCACTTTTTAAAGGAGTGACGCAGGAAAGACATGGCTGTCACGTCACTCAATATAAAAATACAACACATTCATTGTATGTAGGCAAATCCCACGTGACATAATTGCAACACATATTGCATACTTTACAGGAGCATGCCGCTCCATAGTGTTGTGTTGCATCAGCAGCGTATAAAGGAGAAAATGTAGAAAAAAATTAATTATAAATTATAGACGGCAATTAATACATTTGTATTGTTTCCATATTATCTGCTACTTTATAAAGAATACACAAGCTAAATTTTTGTCTCCTTAAATAATTATACCCGTCAACAAAGTCAATTTTTCTATATATATATTTTTTTTTTCAATACTTGAGAGCAAACGGTTTGACAACAGGAGGGGAGATAAACATCTGGGTGTTTTCCTGTAAGCAGGCAACCCAACAATCTCATGGCGCTGCCCTATTGATGTCACAAAGTTAGTGCGAACCTGGTGGTAACAGCTGGAACTATGTGCGTCTAGCGAGGATTGTTGTATATGATTAGCATTGTAAAATCATGTAAATGCTCCATCAGCAGCCACAGCATAATTTTACAGAAATTACAATACCATAATTAGTTGTCAACTATTTTTGGACAAATATAAAAAAATATTTCAACTTCTTAAGTGATGTATTTCATATAAATTTTGTTGTTTTTGTGATTCTCCCAATGCTGTAGGTATTGCCGTATCTCGGTAGAATCAGCCAAAATTTCAGCCGTTAGCGCCATCTCTTGGTCCTTTATGTACTTTATACTGACTGAAAACTTTAATAAATTAATTCAAGAAAAGGATAAAGGATAGGCAATATATATATATTAGATGCGTGCTTAGTTCTGTTCTATGTTAGCATCGCCTACCAACTTTTATATTATTTTACACGAAGGAAACAATTAAAAAAATAATTAAAAAATAATAAGTAAGTAAATAAATAAATAAATAAATAAATAAATAAATAAATAAATAAATAAATAAATAAATAAATAAGAAAATAAGTTAAAAAAACAAACAGAAAAACACATTATCAAAAACTTCATATAATTGCTACCCTGTATAGAAGTCATAAAATATAGTAAATATCAAAATTTTGTTACTTGGAGGATTTAATTCCGGGAACATTCGGTGCAAGAAATAGTCAGATAATAGATGGTAGTGCAGGGAAGTTTAGGAGCAGGGGTATCATAAAATATTTAAAATCATTAAATATGAAATACAGTACGTAATTTCAATGTAAGTGTACTAAGTTTGCATTGTTTCGTTCATTGGTTGTTCTTTAAATTTAATTGTGTTTACGATGTCATGATCAATCAACAGAAGCTGTGTCATTAAATGAGTTACAATACCACACTGACTTTTTTATACTATCAGTTTTTTTTTTTTTTTATTCTAAATTTTTTCCTATTTAACACTATAATAAGAATTAAGAATATAAGTCTAGTTATGTATTTACAATGTACAGCTTTGTCGTTTTACATAAATAACTTGTTTTTTACTGAAATTAAAATTTATCACAAAAAAGACTAAAGTTTAGTGCATAACAATGTACTAATAGTTCTAATTATATAACTAGCAATATATCATGCTACGTAAGAAATCCTACTGCAGGTAATCATTTTATTTATATATATATATATATATATATATATATATATATATATATATACATATATATATTTTTTTTAATCCAGCTCTATGGTGTAGTAGTTAATATCGCCTGCCTTTTCATCTGAAAAGCAATAACCATAACATATTAAATTAAATTCCACCTATTATTTTATTTTATTTTGTATGGTTTGTCAGTTTCTCTTCTATAACTGCTGTCTATTGTCTATTTTATAATTATATGTGTGTGTTTGCTATGTTTCATTATTATGTATATTATATATATATATATATATTATATTCCCTAATATTATTCTAAATGTACACTTTTGTGTTAAATAGAAGACTTATATATTAAATTTGATGAAAAGCATAAAAATATTTGAAAATGCATTCAAATTTTTGAAATGTTGATGTAAGACAAATAAATATTAAAAAATAAATTTAATTCAGGCATCGTGCTTGCCATGAATTATCATGAAAATAGACAAACTGCATGAATATATATATATATATATATATATATATATATATATAATATATATTGCAGAACTGAAAAAAGGGTACCAAATTATTATGCTACTCTAAATTTTTTCAGATTTTTTTCAGTCACGGAACTATTTTTAAATAATTATTGAAAGTTCTGTAATTTAAGTTGGCACCCCTGAATCCTTAATAAAAAAGATAGGGCCTAGACCCTTATTGACGCCGTCAGGGGGATTGGTCGCACTTTCAATAATTAAATAGATCTAGGACTAAAAAAAATCTAAGACAAAATCTAAGAAAATTCGGAGTAGCATAATTTGGTACCCTCTATTCATTTCTGCAATAAAAAAATTTTCATGCAGGTTTTCCATTGGTGAAAATATCTTAGAGACTTAAAACTGTTGATCCAATTCTTACTGCAGTTTTTTAAGAAATTTTCATGTAGCAGCATACACCTAACTTCCCCACACTGGGTCATCCTTTGCACTGAATCCTCCAACTAACCAGTTTTTGCACCGAGTCTTCCCCACTCCTAATTTTATTTCCCCAATACTCTAAGAACCCCTTTTCGATAGCATGTTTTTTTGATGGGTTTTGCCTATCCTTTTTTTCATTTTTTTTTTAATTTCTTATTTATTTATTTATTTATTTATTTATTTATTTATTTATTTATTTATTTATTTATTTATTTATTTATTTATTTACCCCTAAGAGCTTACAGCTCGTGGCGGGGTAATGGGTAGGGATAAGGTATAGGGAGCAGATGGTGGCCACAGCCTAGCTGTTACGCGTCCCAGCATTCGCTGAAGTGAGACTGAGAGAACTGTGGAAAACCTCAGTCAGGACGGACACCTCTACTTTTTCTCAATAGACCAAAGCGATGTCCAAAGCCTGGGGAATGGGGAACCACACACAAGTGCATCACTGCACTGGGTGGAAAGCGATATGTATTTACCCCAGAGAGGGAGCAACTAAATTTTTACTTGAAACGGTCACCCATCCAAGTACTAACCACGCTCGATGTTGCTTGACTTCGGTGATCTAACGAGAAACGATCAATGCACTGTGCCACGCTCGAGTCAATTTAGCTGATTAGCTGAAAAATTGGGGGGGGGGGGGATCAGAATGGCATAATTTTTACACTATCAATATGCAACATTTCTTTATTTGCATAACTCTCAAGCAAGTAATTTCAAAACTTGTATGTTATTTTTTTTTTTTTTATTTTTAGTTGTGCCAAGTTAAGAACAATTTACAAAAACTGCTATTTACAGTTTAAAAATTTAGACAATTTTTTAGGTCTCAGCAGCCTTCTAGGCTTTCTTTTGTTCTGATTCTAGTGTAACTTTCATGTTTACTATTAAATGTGAATAAATAATTAAATAATTATAATTAAAATAAATTAAATATTAAATGTGATAAACATGATAATATTTTTCACTCTTTTTATACATTTTTTATACATATATTTACCCCCCAAATTTGCTGGCAATGTTAAGATTGTTATTTCAACCACCACTCAAATACTAATTATTTTTCAACTTTTATGTTGTCAAAAATTAAAATAGGCTCTTTAATGATTATGTATGCAATATATTTTTTTTTGTTATTTATTTTGAAAGAGCTACCTGAGGTGGCTATTTAATTTTCAATCCCTCTATATAATATATATGATTTGCACACTTGTACGTACACACCTAACACGATGAAAAAAAGCCAGGATGGAGGCTAATTTTATAAGGCTAATTATATTTAAAAAATTCTGCCAGAAATCTAAGATTAAAGAATCAAAATTTCAATTTCAGATGTGTATGTATAGGGGTAATTGTGTATCCAGGGTCCCAGGGTCCCCCCCCCCCCCCCCCCCGCTCTGAAATTTTGGATTTAACATGGGCAATATAGGCCTTTCCTACATTTCCCCCTTTTTTTTATTTTTCATTATTAATATTGACCTTTTGGAGCTCTGGACCTTATTATTGAAAATATAGCCATGCTTAAAACTACTGAATATAGTCTAGTCTGGGCATTCTCAATATATAATTGAAGAGTAAAGTTTTTTTTCCCATGTTACTTTGTTGCAGGAAAAGAAGAGGGTTAAAAAAGCTCAAGATCAAAAAGGAATTCTTGTTCCAGGCAGTAAAAACTTAACTCATAAACAAATTAATCAATTGCTTAAAAAAATTCCTGATACATCATCCTAATCTGAATTTAAATTTCAATATAGTGAGTGACAGTGTTTATTATAGTGACTTAAAAAACTCAAAGTTTGAAAAGATTGTCTAACTTTTTTTTCATGTGTATATTTATTATTTTGTGGATGTGTAAATAAATAAATAATATGTTTCTCCGGTAAACAGTTGTAATTTTTTCCTACTATTTTTTTCTTTATTTATTTGTACAGTATAAACTTCTGTGAGGGAGACATAACCAGAAAAGTTGTCAGATTATTTTTTGCGCGTGTGTGTTGTGCAGATATATCTAGTAACATTACAAATTTTAAAGCAAAGTACCACGAACTTAAGATGTCATCCGGAATTTGAAGATTCCTGACCTTTTTTTCAAAACACAAGTATGTAACTTTTTCAAAACATGAAATCAACAACCCTGATTTCCGTGTAAAAATTTGGGGTTAAAACACCCTTCGAATGTTCATAAACACTTCACTTCCTGGGGAGTCTTTTTGTTGCTGAAATTGTACTATGCAGTGAAGACCCCTCTTAAAATGGGAGTGGCCTTGTATTTTCCCCTCTTTCCCCTCCTAGTCTCTTGGGTGTGAAAACTGGCCAACAGATCCCGGTAGATCCAATGGAACACGTGCGCGCTTAAATTCAGTGAGAAGAAAAATATTAATCGTGATTATATCATGCATTCGTGAGTTAAGAGATGAGCTGAGGTAGCTGGAAATAATATCTTAGAGAGATTCTGCGTGTCAAGTTGGAATATTGTTCGTAGCTAGCTCTCAGGAGGATTGGATCTTGTCAGCGCTATATTGATTTTCTTTCAAAAGTACATTAAAATGAAGCAATTCAGTTTTGATTCGTTATTTGAACACATTCTTATAAATTATAGATGGTTTTTAGTATGTTTTTTTCTATTGCCTACATCGCTAATTTATAGCGTTTGGAATTACGCGCGAAATATGATTGTGTTCAATTTGAGTAGCGCTCCAGGACAGCACAGCAAGAAAGTAAAGGACGTTCAGAGACAGGTGCGTACTTTAAATTTGTTAATAATATTATTACTGCACTACTATGAATACTATGGTAAAACTATTACTTATACTCTATGCTTTTTTTCGTCTCTCCTTTTGTATATTGTTTTGCGAAACTACTGACCTATAAATCCCTATACTATTATTATAGTTATATGTATTGCATGATTCGTATTTACAATTTTATGTGTTGACTAATAATTAAATAATTCGCTGCTGTAAAAATATAAATTAGCAGAGACATCCTGGTGTGTGCATCTGACCCCTTCATACTTTGTGCCACACAAAATTATATCTACCAATTAGGCTTCGCCAACTGCATATATGTGTCGTACGTGATTATACTATAGAGTATAGAGAGTATGATTGCATAATATTATACTTATACCCGCATTTGAATTTAAGTAGAAAAATATTTTGCACTTATTGGTCTGGCTGGCAGCAAAAGAACTGAAAATGTAAACATAAAGAGAAAAATTTGTATTAACCTGCCCAAGTAAATACATTTAAAATAACTTCATTTATTTAAATTTAATACATTATACAAACACACACACATATGTATGTATGTATGTATGTATGTATGTATGTATGTATGTATGTATGTATGTATGTATGTATGTATGTATGTATGTATGTATGTATGTATGTATGTATGTATGTATGTATGTATGTATGTATGTATGTATATATAGGTTAAATAATATTTTTTTTTTTTGTGTTTGAAAGGGATGATGATTTATGATTTGACTGCAGATCGAGAGCCGGATCGAGATTCAATAACATTATACTGTGTTACGTAATATATATATATATATATGATTTTCTATATCTTAAAAAAAGAGAGGCAAAGGATGCTTTATGATTTTTGATCAATTCATTTTTTTTCATTATAAATTAATTGTTGCACTAAAGTAATGCTAACGTCAACTCAATGACCAAGTTGTATTTTCCATCATGGTACCGAAATCCAAGAAAATCATGTAATCTTCCATAGGCTCTCCAGAAAAAAACAACAACAAATTCAAAGTCAGACTGAACGTGTAGGCCATTTAATATGCAAGGGGCCTTATATATATATATATATATATATATATATATATATATATATATAAATATATATAAATATATATATATATATATATATATATATATATATATATATATATATATATACAGTGTATTTTTATATACCTGAAAAACTCCCTCTATATATTCGAAGTTAGGTGCGTACAACATTATGTAGTATGAAAAAATAGTGATGCTATATGCATCTTTGAATTGATCGAGATTTAAGAAGAAGAAGAAGAAAAAAAAAAAAAGTTTAAAATCATTTTATTACCAAATCTCTTTACAGGTATTGCAATACTAAAATATTGTAAACATGCATTTTGTACCTTACGGTTCTATATGTGCAATAAATAAATACAAATTTCCAGTGAAGATATTTTAAGAAAATGTTAAATTGTTTTATGACTTGGCATATTTGTAATCTTGGTTGATCCCATGATCTGTAAAATTAAAATAGCAATTAAAAAAATTTAATTTATAATAAAATAATTTAAGAGTTTTCTGGCTTTCTCTTAGGACATTGGAATAAAAAAAAGAAATAAACATTATTCTGGTTAAAGATCGATCGACGAGTCATAAAACATCACTAAAATATTATAACGTATAATATTATATGTATTATAATGTATGTTTCATATACCATGTTAACCACATATATACCACCTACAAACTTTCTTCGAATAAATCGAAAGAGTTTGTAAGGGTATATAAGGCCCATATATGGCCCATCTCTAATATCCTATATAGAGGTTTGCAACGGGCCCAGGCAAGGCCTATTCCTTAAATTTTCAATTGAGTATCGACCTCAAAAAAAAAAAAAAAAAAAAAAAAAAATACAAAAATAGATAGTGATGAGTGTAAAGTTATGCCACTCTGATTTTTTTTACAGCCCGGGAAATTGCTAAAAAGTTTTACCGATTTGGTTTGAACCCATGCCCCTTTTATAGGTCCTATCATTATATTAAGAGAGACGTGTCACTCTCTCTGTACTTTCAATAATTTTTTTAAAAATAGTTCCCGGACTCTAAAAAATCTGAAAAAAATCAGACTAGCATAACTTTGCAGCCAGTTCAGCATTTATCCAATAAAAATTTTTGAGATCGATACTCCATTGTTATGTGATTTTATGTGTTTTTTTATATTATTGTTATTATTACTATTATTATTATTATTATAAGCTAGGGAGAAAGAAAGAAAAGGGATAAAAATTAATGACTTTGTTGTCAGTTTTATACTGTATAATCACTATGATGTAATATGGGTTGTAAAGCATTAATTATAATATGCATGCATCGAGCATGCTGAGGGTGAACCAAGGACTTCGCGGTCCACGGCCGGGACGAGCTTGAGCGCGGCTGAACAGCAGATTTCACGGGCCCGCGGGCCGGGCGCAATAGCTAACGAGTCGGATTTAAATAATAATAATTAAAATCTCATTTCGGGTTTGGGTCAAACCATGATGCTCCAATCCAGTTTTGGTCAAATGAAAATGCTCCAAAGCCGAAGTAAAAGTCTCCATCGGCTTTGGAGCATTTTGATTTGACCAGATCTAGATTGGAGCATCGTGGTTTGACCCGAAGCCGAAAAACGAATTAATTTCGGGTTTGGAGAATTAGTTCTGCGCATTTTTTTTTCAGCCCTGGGCCGAATTCGGCTTTGAGTGCCAATATATACATTAATTAAATTTTAAATTAAAGCTTAATTTCAATAAAACATTTTCAAAAATGTAAACACATGCAAATCAAATTGAAAGGTGATTTTCCTTTTTTTACCCGTTATAGAAGGCTAAATGGGAGCTTTTCGCACTTTTTCTTGCGTCGTTTTTAAACGAGGTGTTCCCAGGCATCTGGATTGGCCTTTCAGGCCCCAGCACACCATGGGTCTCTAGGTCCCCTGACTTCACTCCTTCAGGATTTTTCCTACGGGGGGCTATGTGGAAAACACCGCATTGAAAATTTCAGTGCGAGACGTGCCACGGAGATCAAGCAGCGCATCACCGCCACGCAGCAGTCCACCATGCTTGCGATGTGTGACGTGAGCTTGAGTAGAGACTAGATGCATTTTCATTGGATAAAAACAATAACAAAAACAAGCATGAGAATTGATGCAAACAATTTCCAGGTGCTGGTGCAGCCATGATTCCGAAAAAGTACCTATTTTGCTTTCTAACGGGTAAAAAATGAAATTCGCCATTCAAATTTCTGTTCTGTTCACCTTTTCGAAAATCTCGAGTTCAGAGCTTTAATTTGTTGTATACATATAAAGTGAACAATAAAAAATAACAACGGTTGTTATTTGGGTTTGAAAAATCTAAGGATTATGTGGACACCCTGTATTTTTTTAAATATATATATACTGTATTTTAAATATTTAAAAAAAAAATCTCTGTAGTCTGCAGAGGCCTGTGGCCACATTTGTGGCCTATCGCTTCGGCGAGATCAACCCGTCTGAAAACCTGTTTGAAGCATTTTATAAAATTTGCATATATTGCTTGATTGTCGTGACAAATAAAAGAGTGGCTCCTATAAAATTATGCATCGAAACCTGTAGCGACAGCACTGATCTGAGGTCTCTGAACTATCGTTTAGTGGACACGGACGTACGGGCTGCCGTATGACTCCAGTTGCTCGAATCTCTCCGATGGTCTCTAGCACTCCGTCTTAATTAAAGATAAAATTCCGCTCGTTATCTTACTTGTATCCTTGCCAAAGATAATCCATATATGCACAGCTGTGCGGTGACATCATCATCATTTTCGCATGTGCTGTGTGCAGCTGTGTACCCTTTAATGGCTTTTAACTCGTCTCGTCGGGGGAAGGAGGAGGGGTTTTTACAGAGCCTTTGCCAAGTGCTGTATTAAATAATTATACTTTACTGTATAGAAACAGAGTCCAAAAAAGTACTAGCTTGCACTTCTCATCTATCTCTTTTACTGAATAATACACGTACTCCAAATTAATTCGACCTTTAAATAATTTGTTGACAACTTTGTAGTTCAAACATTTAGTTTTTATTAACTTTAGTCCTAGCTACTATACCCTACTACTTCTAAAACAGTTCTAATTTAGTTTTTAGCAACTTTATAATCTCGTCAGGCGCCAAGTTGATTCAGATTAAAATTGACGAGGGGTTATTATAATTTAAGTAACCCCCGGGCCCACCCATATTTGTCGCCCCAGGTCCCAGGTTTGAATAACGTAGGCGGTATAGAATATAGTATTCCACCACTGCTTTTAATTTGCTCTAACATTTGTCTTATTATTCCCTCCCCCCACCCTTTCCATACACACTCACATGAATATTGTATGTACAGTACTACATCCCATTTATCTGCGCCTGCATCTCAATTCTCAACTATATAATAATAATTATACTGTCCCTAATTTATTTATTTCACTAGGGCGTTATAAAAAAATGTGAATTTACGTTATTTATAGCGAAGTCGTTACTTCAATATAATATTATAATTCAATAAATTATAATGTATGCCTTGTGCAAGCAACAAAAGTTTTTTTATTGTGTATGTGAATATCTCTATATAATTTTATTATATGCAAAAAATAGGTGTGAAATTTCGTGTAATGCTCAGGATCTAAGATTTTGCTAGAACATTAGATTATACGTAACTGTTACTGTATAAGAAAAAAATTGAAGAGCGCGCGTGTATCATATACTAGCTTAAAACGCTTAAAAGCCATGAACTTTAAAAAAATAAATATATACAATATATAGAAGAAGAATATGACAATGTCAAGCAAAAAATAATTAACATATTCAAATAACATAACCCGGCTCACGCGTCTTGTGAGTGCCATATAATTAAATGCACACGTCATTCTGCGGACACAAGGCGTCACACGCCCAGGTGTCCGTGTTGTAGGAGCGCTGAATAGTGTATAATACGTGAACTTTTGACTTTAAAGAAACTTTTTGATTTTTGAATAATATGAGTAAATATTTATTCAAAATTCACAGGCTATAGCTAACAGACCCGCAGAGCAGATTCCACTGCATGTCGTCTTATATTCTTATATATATATATTATATTATAATTTATAATATATTTAACATAACGTACAGTGTTGTTATATATATATAATAACAAGTAAAGTATAGAAATAAGTCATAGATATACAATATAACATTTTATAGTTCACAACTCGCAGTGATCAGGCGCGGATCCAGGGGGGGGGGGGGGGGGCTGGGCCCCGGCTGTAGCCCCCCCCCCCCCCCGAAATTTTGGATTTAATATGGGCAATATAGGCATTCCCCCCACTCCAATTTTTTTTTAACATTGGCCTTATGGAGACAGACCCTTCCGAAAAAAAACTCTGGATCCGCACTTGGCAGTGATGTCATTTACCGTTCTCACTTCTTCAATAAAGCATTTTTTTCTCGTGACTAAATTATATTTAAATTTTTTTTTTTATAAAAATTCATCCTTTCTGTATTATTAGCAGTATTATATACATAATACAGTATAATATAATATATATGTTTATATGTATATGTATGTACACCTCTGGACACCATGCATTGCACGAACGTTACTCCAGCCTTACTTGCTAGAGCTACAGTTTCAATAAATTAAGTAGAGAGATGCAGATTAGCAATTTAGGGAGATGTAATAATAGCACCCAGTCTATCAATATCAAGTGTTTTGGTTCACCAAGCCTCCATAGACTGCGTGGTAACGTCTACAAACAAAGCAGGAGTAAAGTTCGTGGTGTCCTGAGGTGTACATGCATACAACACACAATATTATCCTCCTCTATAATCATATAATACGATGCAATTAAAATGTATATTTCATAAAATAAAATATAATATAAAAAAACAAAATAAATAGCATAATAAAATATATAAAATTTATTGGCCGTAAGTTGCGTCCAACCTATCCTAGGATAATCCTCGGATTTTTTGTGGCTAAACGTATCCGAGAAAAATCCACAAATAATCCCTATCGGCCAATTATCCGAGATTTGCGTAAGTTGCGTCCCATGTCAAACTTATCCTGGAAACGTATACAAAGTTTTTGATTGGCCGATTTGTTTGCGCGGGAAGTTTTACTATAGATGTTACTCTTGAAGGTTTTAATTTATTTATTTATTTATTTATTTATTTTTTATTTATTTATTTTTTATTTATTTATTTATTTATTTATTTATTTATTTATTTATTTATTTATTTATTCATTTATTATTTTATTACTTCATTAAAAACTAATTTTTTATTAAGAGAACCCCCTATCTTAAGGCGGATTCAGATGGCGACAACGGCGATGCGACGCGATTTTGACATAAAAGCTGTGAAATCCTCTGGGGGGCGTTTTCTTACTCGGTCTGACCGGTTTGGCTGTTCCGTTTAGCGAGGCAGGGGGGAAAAGCGGTCAGAATGGTCTATCTTTTTGCAGCAACCAGAGCGACCGTTTCCCCTCCATTTCCCCTCCGAGTGGTCGGCCGACCGGTCTGACCGAGTAAAAAAACAGGCCCCCTATGCTGCGGCGAATTCGACGATAATCGCATTAATTACGATGCTTTTTTTCTTTTAATTGCCAAATATGGCCGCCAATTGATGCTACAGCAAGTGCGCATTATCCACGTCGCGTCGCATGATAAAAATTGCCATGTGAATATATCCACCTTTACAACTTTACAAAAAACATGCCAGAAAATGTAGAAGTGTTGACGAAATTTTCGTACTGTTATATTTTCAACCCTTAAAAAGAGTGCGAAACGAAAAGCTAGCAAATTTTGGGGATTGTAACTGTAAATATTTTTTTATATATATTGAAACTAACATTGATATATAGAGGGTGGGGGGCATACATGACCAAAATGTGTCAATTGCCCCAAAATACCAACCAACCATTAATTGATATATAGGGGCGTTATAAATTGATACACAAAATGTTATTGTATTATGTAAAATTTTCTCCCTGATATTATATTTTCATTTTTTAAGGGGTACCGTGTTTCACTTTTTTGCGTGATGTATTATCAGAAACTTATTTCCAATGTTTAAAACTATAAAAAAAAAATAATAATAATTATAACAAGTGTGATAAACTGCATCATGATCATGTTGACTAACTTATTTGACCGTCCCCTGTGCCTTCAGGGTTGGTTCCACTTCTCTATAGGATTTTTTTTTAATATTATTAATTGCCAATTGAAACATTTTGATTCCAGCATGATATTAATCCATCACAACGGTGATGATGTTAAAAATTTTTAGAACCCTGCATGCCTCCTATGAACAAAAACGGCAAATGGACGCTACGACCCACTACGTACAGTATGGCACCAAACACCCCTAGGGTTGGTGCCCACGACTTTCTCCAAAAATACAAGAGTCCTTATGGGACCCAGGATTTTGGAAGGAGGACCCATCCCAGCCCAAATTTAATTGGCTATCCGACCGTGGTTGATTTGAAGCCTCAACCCTATTTGGACCCATTATAATGGGGTACCCAATAAAAGCTCTGTTGCTAGCTTCAATTTCAGGGACCCCCAGCATATTGGGGCCAAATTTTGGGCTAGGAACGAGTTTAAGACCTTTTTAGAACCGTATTTGCAAGGCCTAACTTTGACTTATTTCGAATTTGAGTTTTTCAAAAAGCCCGGGAATCGGCAATGATATAAAATACAGTCGCATGCCAAAATTCGACTTTTTCTCTCCTTGAATAACTTTTTTCGAAAACCAGAATTTAAAAAAATACCCTGTTTGGAATTTGCCTACACATTTCAGCTTTCAGAAATTGTCTTCATTTTTTTTTTTTTTTTTTTTTTACCTTGAAGGGTTTGGCCACGCGAGCTAAAAACGTAAGGGTACCTTCTGTCATAAGGATAACATGGGGAACTACACTCTTGCGTAATAACCTTTTTAAGAAACAAATTTTGACCGATTTGCACTGAAGCTTATTTTAACAAGTTCACAGACACACAAAATCTAATAGTGCTACTTAATTAAAACATGGTAAAAACTACCCTTAACGTAATATTGACTCATACTACGTCAAAATATTGTTTAATCCGAATTTTAAAAATTGCCATTGAAACAAGCTTTTTTTTTATTTATTTTTATTCTTTTTTTTTTTTTTTTTTTTTACCCAGAAACGTACGATTGTTAACTTTTTCAAATCAGATGAAGCCAAGAATTTGAGGAAGGGAGCAAAATAAATAACATCCCCTAAAATCAAAGTCTTGGCTTCATCTGATTTAAAAAAATTAAAAATCATATCTGGGTCAAAAAAATTAGTTTGTTTCGGATCAATGGTAATTTTTAAAATTCGGATTAAACAATATTTTGACGTAGTATGAGTCAATATCACGTTAAGGGTAGTTTTTACCATGTTTTAATTAAGTAGCACTATTAGATTTTGTGTGTCTGTGAACTTGTTAAAATAAGCTTCAGTGCAAATCGGTCAAAATTTGTTTCTTAAAAAGGTTATTACGCAAGAGTGTAGTTCCCCATGTTATCCTTATGACAGAAGGTACCCTTACGTTTTAGCTCGCGTGGCCAAACCTTTCAAGGTAAAAAAAAAAAAAAAAAATGACAGTTTCTGAAAGCTGAAATGTGTAGGCAAATTCCAAACAGGGTATTTTTTTAAATTCTGGTTTTCGAAAAAAGTTATTCAAGGAGAGAAAAAGTCGTATTTTGGCATGCCACTGTATTTTATATCATTGCCGATTCCCGGGCTTTTTGAAAAACTCAAATTCGAAATAAGTCAAAGTTAGACCTTGCAAATACGGTTCTAAAAAGGTCTTAAACTCGTTTCTAGCCCAAAATTTGGCCCCAATATGCTGGGGGTCCCTGAAATTGAAGCTAGCAACAGAGCTTTTATTGGGTACCCCATTATAATGGGTCCAAATAGGGTTGAGGCTTCAAATCAACCACGGTCGGATAGCCAATTAAATTTGGGCTGGGATGGGTTCTCCTTCCAAAATCCTGGGTCCCATAAGGACTCTTGTATTTTTGGGGAAAGTCGTGGGTACCAACCCTAGGGGTGTTTGGTGCCATACTGTACGTAGTGGGTCGTAGCGTCCATTTGCCGTTTTTGTTCATAGGAGGCATGCAGGGTTCTAAAAATTTTTAACATCATCACCGTTGTGATGGATTAATATCATGCTGGAATCAATGTTTCAACCTTAATTGCATGGCAATTAATAATATTAAAAAAAAAAAAAATCCTATAGAGAAGAGGGAGAACCAACCCTGAAAGCACAGGGGACGGTCAAATAAGTTTTTCAACATGATCACATTTGTTGATTATATTTATAATCTACTTTTTTTCATATTCGTTTTAATTTACAGGTCCGAATTAGTTATGTGCGGCGTTTGAAACAGTCATGATATTTTTATTTTCATTATATTTCAAATTTAAGGGTTGACATAATTAAATGTAATTAAATTATAATTATCACCGGTGAAATTAATTTGTGCTTTTTTTAAGTAAGCTCATTTTCTTAAGAAAATTTTATACAATTTTTCAAAAATAATTAATATTTAACACGGTTGTCCTATATAGAAGGACATATTTTTTCACTCTTAATTTTTTTAATTAACTCGATTTTAAGGGTGGAAAATTAAATCAGATAATTAAATATAATTTTACTAAATTTCTTAATAAATTTTGGCCATGTGTGCAAAAATTTGTTTTGGTATTACATATTTTAATTTTTAATTGAAAGAAAAAATATGTATGTAATTAACACAGGACATGAAGAATAGTTTGATTTAATTTTATTTAATTATAATTAAATATTAGTAATTTTTAATTTGCTTATTTATAAAAATATTGTGAATATTTTCATTAAAGTTATTAATTGAATTTATTTTAATTGGCAATTTTAATTCCACTTTTCACATCAAAAATAGCGAAATTATCCGAACATTATCCGCCAAACTTCTTGGATAGATTTTCTAAGATAATCCTCGGATTTTTCTAGGATATTTCTCGGATAGTAGCAAATTTCGTGGACGCAACTTACCAAACTATCTCGGATAAGTTTAGCCACAAAAAATCCGAGGATTATCCTAGGATAGGTTGGACGCAACTTACGGCCATAAAAGTTTTTAACAACTTTTTCGATCTTTTGATGCATGTACGTATATACTATGTTGTTTAATTTATACATTAATAACATTGTTTGTATATATAATATAGTTATGTACGTGTGAATATATATACTACATAAATTATATTATATTTTACAGTATAAACATCACATTTATACGTACAGTACATCAAAAGAACGAAAAAATTAGTAAAAACTAAAATTTAACTATAATGCTTAATTAATCTGATAAATCATGACGGTATAATATTATATACGTACATCGCCCATCGGTATCGCGCACGTGCGTATTTTGAGCGGAAGTTAAGGTTATCGCAAAATTAACGTTATCATATTTTAACAGGTATAAGTTGTTTTATATCTTCGAATAAAATAATTTGTGCACGTTTTTTGGTATCTTAATTAATTTATAAAAAAATGTTGAAGTGAGAGCAAAATTAACGCATAAAAATATGCAACGTACGTGTTCAGAGCCGTCGCAAGGTTCTGCGGGGTCCTGTGCAAATTAAGACACAATTAAGGTGCGGTGGCCCTCCCTCCTCGCCCGCCGCTAGGCGCCGCCGGAGGCCTCTCGCCGAAGGCTAAAATTTGTTCGCGTTTTTATACCTAGCTGATTCTTCTAGTTTTATTCAATTTTTCAGTGCTTTATTATTTATTAAAAAAAAAAAAAAATGACAACCTAGCTGGTGACATTTTTTAATGAGGCAAAATTGTATATATATATATATATATATATATATATATATATATATATATATATATTTATTATATATATTGACTTATAATATATAACGGGTCTTTCACCATACGTCACAAAACAATATGACGTCATAATTGTGTAGGCAAAACATTGTCAGCGGCATAGCAAATACGTGTTAAAGTTAGTATTGAAATTCATTTCTCCTGACGATTCATATCATTTCTCGTAGAATTTTCTTTCATAAATGGTAACAAGAAGAACCAATGCTAATGAAAAAAAATATTTGGCGACCGAAACTGTTATGAGAAAAGAGGTGTAGTGAGTTACGTTAACACGCACAGCATAGGATTTTAGGGTTTTCTGCCTACATCCCGAAGCTCTTCGGGCGGCTTCGGGCATCTCCGTGCTACCCAAAATGTAAACATGAAATTCCCGTATATATATAATATATATATATATATATATATATATATATATATATATATATATATATATATATATATATATATATATATATATTATATATATATGATTGACTTACCAAACTGGTGCCCACCATTCCACTAAACAATTAAGAAATTATGTTATGACAACTAATTGCAATGGAAGTTTTTGAGCAATCGGACCCAGTATAAGAACAATACATTAAACATTTTTAATTGTCTAAAGCCGGTATTACACGATACAATTTTGCGTACAATTTTGGCTAACAAGAAAATTTCGCCTCCATACAAACAAATGGAGTTGAAGTTTCTTGTAAGGAAAAATTGTATAAAATACTTAGAAAAATTGTATCGTGTAATATTGGCTTTAAATAGAAATTAAGAAAAATGTTATACTAGAAAATCGGACAAAAAATAAAAAAATGGAAAAAAATTTATTAATATTAAATATTTCCTAATTTGCATTTATTTTTAATTGGGCTTTAAATTATATTGATTTTTAATGAAGTAATAATTATCATTCCGGCTATTTTCATGGAAACAGCTGCTGCAATGCTAAAATGTGCTGAATTAATTCAATAAAATCAACGTGGCCTGTAAAAAATCCAAAGATATAAAAAAATCCTGTGGGATATACAACATCAGTGTCATAATGATATCAATGATATCTATCAGTTTGTCACATATTTATCAGCTTTAAATACAGTGTCTGAATTCAGATTTTTTTTTTTTTTTTTTTTTTTTTTTTTTACTATAATATATTATACACCTCTCATTCATGCTATATTAACCAATTAATGTATATTTATTATATATTTAATAATTGATACAACTTATTATATATATATATATATATATATATATATATATATTTTTTTTTTTATTGTAATGTATTACCAAGTGATTAAAACAACAAATTTGTTTCTTTAATTCAGGTGAAGTCATGGGTGAAGAGCGGCATGCAAGTTCCAATGTGTACAGCCCGGCCTGGATGGCAGACCATGAGCTTCCGTCAACCCGTGTACAAGAAGAGTTTCTACAACGTCAATATCAACCTTGTGGATGTACTGGAAATTGACACCCAAAAAAAGGTGAGACAAAATTTTAGTAACATATGAATGTAATCATGTCCAACCATGCAGGCCAGCGGGCATTATTGTTCTTAAAAAATCAGAAAAGAAGATAGATAGGCACCTTTTTAATGATGTCATGGCTGGTGCAGATTTTCTGTTAATTTCTCTCCTTGAAATATATAGTATGTATGTATGTATGTATGTATGTTCAAGAAATGTTTATGTGAATATTGTATGAGACGAAATTAATTGTGTTGTTAATTGCTTCAGACTGTGCGTGTGGAGCCCTTGGTCACCATGGGTCAACTCACAGCCACCCTTGCCCCTCTCGGCTGGACTATCCCCGTGCTGCCTGAGATAGATGACCTTACAGTTGGTAAGTATTTGTCAGAACCTTCTGGTGAATTGAATGATTAATTATGATGAAATGAATGGTTGATGTATGAAATATTTGTAGTGCATGAGGTAATAACTTGCTAAAAGTAATTAAGTAGAACTCACAATATGTAACTGTATATATATAGAAGTAATAGCTATATTTTTATGTATGATTGCTTAATTTAGAGTTAGATTTTAGTCCTAATTAATTTGCACTAAAATAAAAATGCAAAAGTTATTATTCGATCTAAGCTGAGAATACATATTTCACTCTTTATTATAATTTAATAAGAAAAATAAATGTAGTTGTATTACTTAATTAATTGTGTCCTCAGTTATTGGAGTGGTTGCTATTTAATTTGAAACATATGTAAAAATCCCATGTGTTTCATTTTGTAGGTGGTCTAATTATGGGAACAGGAATTGAATCTTCTTCCCATAAATTTGGATTATTTCAACACATCTGTGTTTCTTATGAATTAGTTTTGGCCGATGGAAGTGTTGTCACCTGCTCAAAGGTATTTACTTCACTTACAAGGTCAAACAAATTATAAATTCAGAAATCTTTTGTGTCGTGAATTAATGCATATATATATGAGCACTTTTTTTCCAACTCGGATCAAATTGAACTATATTGATTTTATGAAAAGGCTGTGCAGTAAAGCTTATGATTAGATCTGCAATAAAGTTAAAATAATTTTTTAATTTAACAAACAAATGTTATATACTCCTAGTTGCATATTAGATTTTAAATACTGTATAGTAACTGAATAATTGCAGACATTACAGTAAATTTTGCTGCACACCTTTAATAATTCTCCCACTAATGTTGATGTATTTATTTCAGGATTCAGACCCCGACCTTTATTATTCAATTCCTTGGTCATATGGTACTCTTGGCTTCTTAACTGCAGTTGAAATAAAAATTATCCCTTGTACCAGGTAAAGGCGTATTTTTATACTGCACGAAGTTTAACCTTATAGTTAGTGTCTTGGCTGCCTGTTTATTTATTTATTTATTTATTTATTTATTTATTTATTTATTTATTTATTTATTTATTTATTTATTTATTTATTTATTTATTTATTTATTTATTTATTTATTTATTTATTTATTTATTTATTTATTGTTTATCATTCATTCATTAATTTTTTATATTTTTTTCTTATAATATAATATAATTAATTAATTATTAATTATTATTATTAATTATTAATTAATTATTATTTATGTATATATTTTTGTCGTTATTTTTACTATTAAAATTATGTACAAGAAATATATTTCTAATATATATATTATTAGAAGAAAGAGAGAAAAATATAAAAATATATTATATTTTTTCTAACAAGACTCTTAATTTTCAGCTATATTAAACTCAATTACAAACCTGTGCACTCCTTGGAAGAGGCTATTAAGACTTTCAGTGAAGAATCTTTGAAAGCCAGAGGCAACGAGTTTGTTGAAGGATTGATGTTCAGCTTGAATCAAGGTGTCATTATGACTGGCAACATGGTGGACTCTTTGGGACCAGCAGACAAGGTGTGCTCTGGAATATGATTATTCTGCAAGGGACAACCTGCGTGATTTATTTTTTATTACATATATTTATTGGATACAGAACCTTTAATTATGCATTTTTTCAATGTTTTTAAGATTTTTTAACCTAATATTCTTAAAAATCATGCTTCAAAATGTTATGACATCCTATACAGTCATGAAAGATGTTGCATAAATAATATTGAATAAAAATTGTCCTCTTCACTCTTAACCTTGATTTTGAAGGTGCAAGGGATAAAAAAAAAAAAAAAAAAAAAAAAAAAAAAAAAAAATGGAAAAATAAATGACAAAGCATAAGTCGGGATCCTAGAAAAAAAAAAATCCCGCAGCTATTCTATTGCTTATTTATTATTGTCAGTCTTTTGAAAGGTACTTGGTTAAAATTAATTCAAGGATATTAGTGGGTATTTAATCATGTATTTTAAAGAAGTAACAATAATTTTGTTTCTCTTGTAATCTAAAGTTCTAAAAAGTAATTAAAATGAAAGGATGATTCAATTTTAACTTACTTGTTAGTTCTTATGATGAGTCAGGATTTTAGAAAATAAAATATGGAGTAGATAGAAGCGGGGAGGGATGAACACTGGCAATATAAGATGGAAAGGTTGAATATATATGAATAGAAGGTCTATATATGAAAAATAGAAAGCCCAACAGCACTATACTGAACTGTGGATGACCTAAATAACTATATAAGGCCATTTGCAAATATAACAAAGGAGTTATATGCTGATAATTTTTTCTTAATTTCATTTTTTAATGTATTCAAATCTTTATCATAATTTATTTAAGATGTTTAGATTGAATTTATTGTTTGCAATAATTATGTAATTAAACTTATTAAACAATCTTGCAGCTCAACAAGATTGGTATGTGGTACAAACCCTGGTTCTTCAAGCATGTAGCGACGTTCCTGAAAAGAAGTGGACAACTGGAAGAAGTCCTACCTCTGAGGGATTATTACCACCGACACACCAGATCCCTTTTCTGGGAACTTCAGGTTTGTATGTGTGGACAAACAATAATGTTGCCTTCCTTATATTTGTTGAATTATTTAGTACATTATGTAACTTACGTACGTGTGATGATGATTTTCAGGACATCATCCCATTTGGCAACAACTTCCTGTTCAGGCTTCTGGTTGGCTGGATGATGCCCCCAAAGGTGTCTTTCTTGAAACTAACCCAGACAGAAAGTGTCAAACGTTTGTATGAACAAAACCACATTATTCAAGATATGCTTGTACCCCTGTCATCACTGAAGGATGCAATTCATATGTTTGAAAAGGAAGTTAGTGTAAGTATTTATCATATATATGTATACTACAGTTTACTTTGTACCACATTTCTGTGCCCTGAGCTCTATAATAACAATACAGCATACAGAAAATAAGTTAATATAATAAAAACATTAATAATAATAATAATATTTAGAAAATAATAGGAACTAAGAAATTCATAGTTTAAACGTTTGAACTAATTAATTTAACCATACTACTACAATGTGGACGTACATTGCAACATGTGTAATTGATGAACATTTATTGACGTGTGTTTATATAACTTTATATTGTTGTATATATAATTATGCAATCGAAAAGTAATAAAAAATTATGAATTATGAATTAAATACCATAAAATTGGTACACATTGTGACTACATAATACATATTATACAGATATATTCAGTATATTAAATATTCTTTAATTATTTCGTTATGTAACTCGAAGATAACAAAAAATAAAACAGAATGATACATAATACAATTTTTATACAAAAATATAGTAGTATGAGAATGAAAAAAAGGTCTAGTTGGAAATACAAGTTATAGAAATTAATTGTTATTGTTTACTTTGTACATTTAATATATATTATTGCATTCAATGTCCTATAATTTGCTTGTGCTGGCTTGTGCTTTTTTTTTTTTTTTTTTTTTCCAAAGTAAACACTCCTTTAAGAGTGATAGAATAATGTATATATCACAGTTGAGTTTAGCAGAAATATTTAAATAATTCATAATTATTCGATCATGTAATAATAATAATTATAATAAGAGGAGTTTTGCAACTTGTAATTCACCATTTGTATAATTCAAATTAATAAACAAATTTTAAATATTCTAGGTGTACCCCGTATGGTTATGCCCCTTCAAACTGCCTCAGGAACCAGGCATGCTGAATACCACAAGCTCTAAAGAGGAGATGTATGTTGACATTGGAATTTACGGAGTGCCCAAGACGCAAACATTCCAACCAAAGGAGACAACAAGACGAATTGAAGCCTTTGTCCAGAAAAATAAAGGGTTATTAAATATTATTTATATAATTATTATACATAAATATATACTCTTAACAAACTACATTTTTTTCTAAAAGAGATTTTTTAGTTCTTAGCACTCATAAGCAGTAGTTCAAGCTGTTCAGACTATAATTTAAATTAATATTTGAATAAATATAATTTGGTATTGTATATATATATATATATATATATATATATATATATTATATGTAGTTTTTTTAGATGACTTAGTTGTTTTTATTTGGATCCTGATGCATATTAATTTAATCTTGAAGAAAAAATTAAACTAAATAATAGTAACAATACAATTAATATGATGATCAATGTTACTCAATGTTGCACTTTTTCTGTACCCACTTCGATCCCCTAGAGTTACTGCATTGACTAAATGTAGTAATTAATAACTAAAAAGTGTGTAGCTAATAGTAAATTAAAAGATTATAATATATATAATATGTGTTTTAATAAAATTACTATTGTTGTTGTTTCTATTTCTCTTAATTTCTAGCAATTACTAAATTTAATTGTGTTAATTTATTCAATTATTTGTCACAGATTTCAAATGCTGTATGCTGATACGTACACTACCAGAGAGGAATTCCGCCAAATGTTTGACCATTCCCTTTACGATGAAGTGAGGAACCGTCTCAACTGCAAACACGCATTTCCTGAAGTCTATGATAAAGTGAATAAGAATGCAAGAACCTAATTAATGACTACAGTAAAAACTCGTAATTACACAACTTGTTATTAAGTAAAAATCGATTTTAAGAAAAGGAGATCGCGGTCTCATAAAAATAATTATATATTGCGTGGTATAGGAAAAACTCAATATAATTTAAGCAGAGAAGGTCTAAACCTAATTTCCTGGGTTCCTTGACTTAATGTAATAACAAGCTTTTACTGAATATATTTTCTCTTATTCTCATATGGCCGCATAGAATATCTATGTACTGTTGATATATTCTTGAGGTTATATATATATATATATATATTGTTTCAAATAATTTATTAATCTTCCTAGAAAATAAAAATGTCACAGAGCAAATACAATAAATATACAGTACATAGAAAGAAAAAAAAATCTTGCTATATATATAAAGCGAGTCATCAATTTTACACATTTTTTTTTTCAAACAAAAGACACTTCACTTTCTTCTTAAACACATTAATGTTCTCTTCACTTTTTATATCTTGAGGGAGGTTATTAAAAAACAATTTTGCGGAATACATTTAGACTATATTTTCATATACTGCAGTTGTTTTACTGCATATATGCATGTACACACACATACAGTACAAGATCCTTCTTCTGCATGGTTTTCTAATTTTTTAAGACATTAAAAATTAAGGGACTATAAAAAGTGTGATATTTAAAAAAAACATTTAAATATAAATATATAATGTTTCATGACGATATATAACTATGCTGTATTTTCTTTCTGTTAATTGCTTAATTGGATCTATTAAATTAAATATGTATTTATTATAAACTGCACCTGCACTATATAATGTTGTGTTTATAAAATATTATATTTCATTATCTTTTATAAAGGTGAAGGCCCAGGATGTTGAAATAAATATAATATATTGAGATTCAAAACAATTTTCTTATTTAATTAAGTAAAAAAGTGATTTTCAATTATATATTAATTATCATTAAAATAATTTATTATATATACCAGCTTTATATGGCTTTATATAGCTAGCTATAATAGGTCGATCATTTATATAATATATATATATATATATATATATATATATATATATATATATATATATATATATATATATATATTATCTAGTATTAATAAATTAATAATTAATATTAGGAAAAAGCACTATAGAGTTATAAAGGTATATACAAAAAGAGGAGATATATTAAGATAGCGTATGATTGTTATAGATATTTATGTAGATATATATAATGTAAAATATTTTACTCCTCATCAGCTGCAGGCTTTTAAAAAAGTATGTAATTTTTATAATAATTATAAGTTCGAGTGCTTTTTTTAAGTATATAATATATACTTAAAAAAAGCACTAGAAATTAAAAAAGATATTTGCAAGCGAGGTATCATATGGATGAATAAAAAAATAATAACAATTACCTTAAAAAACTGGGCTGTTAAATAACTATCAGCGAGGGTGACAGCTCAGTTTTTTAAGGTAATTGCATATATATGTTATATATTACTTTTTATTTATTCATCCATATATATATATATATATATATATATATATATATATATATATTATATATCAGATGTCCGGTGTGTGTATAATATGTGAATATATATTAAATAGATTAATATATGTATAATATTGTTTGATTATTATATTATTAATTTAATATTTAATCTAATTAATCAACGCGCAGTTTCTTAATAGAGGCTTCAAGTCAGCTGATTTTTCGGTGTTCCCACCCGCTATACCAAACCTAATAAAAATGTAAAAACGTGAATTCGTTTTTTCACTAAGAATAAGATTTTTCAGGGAAAATTCCTTTACGGAACTTTGGTCCAAACTGAAAAATGAAGTAGATAATTCAAGATTTTTTAACTTCATTTATAACCGAGAAAAGTTAAAAAAAAAAAACACTTTGATTCATTTTCAAGTGCAAGATGGACCTTAGCGACAAACAGTTGCGCAGCGAGAGCGCATCACTTGCATGAAGCCTCTATTGCGCGCGGGTCTTCCAGAATTAAAAATAAATATTTATTATAAAATATAAGATTAATATAAGAATATATGTTTATAGAAAATTTAATATATTATAATATACACATATATATTATATGCCAAATATGGTAATATTTTACTAATAAAAATTGATTTGAGTCCTTTTTATTGTAAATTTATAGACTTACAATTTAAAGGTTTCTAAAGGATGATGTCAAACTATTTCCGCTAGAAACCTATGCGCTTTTTGCTTTGCAATTATTTTAATTATTTATTTCAATTTTAAAGTTTGAAACAGGTTTTAAATCAGCTGAAAGCTGGAGTGGTTTATGAAAATTATGGTCCAGTTTGGTTTATGGTGGTTAATTAATAATTAAAACGAGAGGATCACAGCCGCACAGTGGCTATATCGGCTAAAAATTTCTACACTACACCACGTGAGTTTTATTATTTACAGGCCTACAGGCCGGTATACTTAAATGCTGTCACATTTATTAATTACACTATAATATTGTTACTCCACGTTGTAGAATACTAACTAAATTCTTATATCTTGTTGTATATTATTTAGCTAACTAGAGTGAAAGGAAATATAGTACTGAGCAGGGTCGGACTGGCGTCAAAAGGCCTACTGAGCAATGAAAGGCGCGGGGGTCCTCTACACCATCGTCCGCCCCCCAAGCAGCCCGCCGCAGGCGCGAATTTTTTTCAAAAAAGGGGCGTGGCACATATTTTTTAATACAAAAATGTCTAACCATCGAGAGATTTTATTTTATTTTTTTATGAAATTTTATAGATTCTAAGAAAAAATTAATTTAAACCTTCTTTGGTGCATGATAACGCGAGTCATATTTTCTGTATATTTTTTTCTTTCACCTTTTTTTTTTTTATCGAGGAGTTTTGCAAGTATAAATAAAAGTCCCAACGTAACAACTAAAACCTTATTGGAACATTTTTCTGTGTGACTTTGTGTCAAAAAATGCACAGTTAAAAAATAATCTTATCAAATTATTGTGGAACATATATATACCAAAATAATTCTAATAATGTACCCCAATATGTAAAAAAAAAAAAAAAAAAAAGGAGGTTAATTTTAGTTCACCTTTAAAATTTTGATTTTCAATAACTACTCTCGGATTCACAAATTGAGTTACCTGAACTTTGGAGAGTTTTAGCTCTGCAGGTTTCAATAAGCCCAGAATATTGTAGAAAACATACTGACACACAGCAAATTTATTTCTTAATTTTTATTAGTAATTTCATATTTTTGAAGCAAAAGTTTAAATTTCTATGATTTTTTTGAAAGAAAAACCTTGGGTTCTTTCAATGGAATTTCATGACTTTCCCGATTTGCTCACATGGCACATAAAAATTCATATAAAATTAACAAACATGTTATGACCCTGAAATATTTAAAAAATAAACAAATGAAAATATGTACATTGCAATAAAAATAGTTTGAATAGTCCTAATTTGAAAAATTAATTTTTAATTAAATAAAAAGTGAGAAGTGTATCTCCTCCATAGAGAAACTTTTTTCTGGAAAAACAATCATTGCATCCAACGTAAAATAATATTTGCCAACAAAAATATTTGTTGAGAATTTTATTTTAAAATTCTAAGCTTTATCAATTTTAAAATAATTTTGTATAGTTTTAGCCGGTGTTGAACAGTTAAAAATCAATAAATCTTTAAATAAAAAATATATTCCCAGCATTTTGTTATCTTGGATGGAATGTTTGTTTTTCCGGAAAAAAAAAAATTTTCAGGGAGCAAATACATTACTTCTTATTTAATTAAAAATTGATTAAATTTGGACAACCAAACCTTTTTTTATCGCAATGCACGTATTTTCATCCGTTTATTTTTTTTTTATACATATTTTAGTGTCATGTATTATGTGTAGTTGCTTAACCGCGCGTGCCCGAAAAATGACCGAATTAATTACAAAATAATATATATATATATATATATATATATATATATATATATATATATATATATATATATATATATATATTGCAGTACGTTAAAATCCCTCCAATTTTAATTTTCAGGTCAAAATTAGATTCTCTTTTTTTCCCCCCCATTTCCTAAAAAAAGTAGTTTTTATACTGCATTCTGGGCTGGATATGCAGTTTCTCATTTAAGTGATTTGAGCATTAAATCATGCATGAATAGATAATTTCTGTGATTTTTTTTGACAGAATAACCTCGGGTTCTTTCAATTTGTTTTCATGACTTTCCCGATTTGCGCACATGGTACTTAAAAATTCATATAACATTAACAAAATATGTTATGACACTGGAATATTTAAAATAAAGAAATGAAAATATTTACATTGCGATGAAAATAGTTTAAATTGTCCTAATTTGAAAAATAATTCTTAATTAAATAAAAAGTGAGAAGTGTTTCTCCTCCATAGAAAAACTGTTTTATGAATAATAAAATCATATTTGCCAACAAAAATATTTGTTGGGAATATATTTTTTATTCAAAGCTTTATCAATTTTAAAATAATTTTGTCTAGGTTTAGCCGGCGTTGAACAGTTAAACGATAAAAAAAAAGAATTAAAAATCAATAAAGCTTTGAATAAAAAAAAATATTTAGTTCGTAGTGAACTTAATTATTCATATTGTAACACTATTGTATCATTCTGGTCAGGGGTAAGAAAAGGCATTTTTGCCTTACCCTCGCCATACAAGTCGAATAAATAAATAAAAATAAATGTATTGCCAGCAAATTGCAAAAGTTCACAAATATTTTGTTACTTTGGATGGAATCTTTGTTTTTCCGAAAAAAATGTTTTTTTCAGGGAGCAGATACATATATTATACATTTCTTACTTCTTATTTAATTAAAAAATGAATTAAATTGGGACAATCAAACCTTTTTATCACAAAATGCACGTATTTTCATCCGTTTAATTTTTTTATGTATATTTCAGTGTCATGTATTATGTGGAGTGCTCGAAAAATGACCGAATTCATTACAAAATATATTGCGGTACGTTAAAATCTTTCCAATTTAAATTTTCAGGTCAAAATTAGATTCTCTTTTCTTTTCCATATTCCTAGAAAAAGTAGTTGTACTGCATTCTACTTTACTTTGGATGGAATCTTTGTTTTTCCGAAAAAAATGTTTTTTTCAGGGAGCAGATACATATATTATACATTTCTTACTTCTTATTTAATTAAAAAATGAATTAAATTGGGACAATCAAACCTTTTTATCACAAAATGCACGTATTTTCATCCGTTTAATTTTTTTATGTATATTTCAGTGTCATGTATTATGTATAGTGCTCGAAAAATGACCGAATTCATTACAAAATATATTGCGGTACGTTAAAATCTTTCCAATTTAAATTTTCAGGTCAAAATTAGATTCTCTTTTCTTTTCCATATTCCTAGAAAAAGTAGTTGTACTGCATTCTGGGCCGGATATGCAGTTTCTCAGTTAAGTGATTTGAGCATTAAATCATGCATGAATGATAAAAAAAATACTATATTTATAGCAAAAAAAAAATTATGTAATGAAAAAAACAAGTACGTGCTATACATCTTTTCGTCTTATACTCGTATGAAGAAGATTACGAATTACAAACGCAAAGCTATAAGTGGAAGATTTTGTAAAAAAAAAAAAAAAAAAAAAAAACTTAGAAATAAATTTAATCTATATAATAATTTAGGTATTTTTAAAAGTAAAATTTATGAAATTTTGAATTTTTTAAGGGTAAGATAACACGAAACATCGATTGCAGTAGTCCTATTTGATTAACATGTAAACCTTAGCAACCTCATAATTATTCTGAATTTTTTTTTAGAGACAGTCCTTGGCACCAAAAAAATATAGAAAAAATTTCAAAACAATCGGACGATCCCATTTTTTAAAATTACTTTCTTAGTTTAGGTCTCCATGGGAAAGACCTATACTGAAAATTTAAAAAATAATTTAAAAAAATTGTATCGTCCGATTGTTTTGAAAATTTTTCCACATTTTTTTGGTGCTAAGGACCGTTTCTAAAAAAAAACAACAAAAAAAAAAAAAAAAAAAAAAAAAGAATTATTATGAGATTGCTAAGGTTTACATGTTAATCAAATGGGACTACAACAGTACTCAATGTTTCGTGTTATCTTACCCTTAATTCAATAATACATGCACCATTCCGGATTGGCGTTCCGGACCGTTCTGGCTTATTTTTATCACTATAATGTATTATAATATACTATAAAAAGATTATGTGTTTAAAAAAATAAATCATATACCGCAAAAGAATATGTTAATATTAAATTTGACTTATATTAGTGCAAGACCAAGGGGCCTTCAGGGCTTTACATCTTGATTTAATTACTCTACATTAATTTTCCAAAATTATTTTCCTTCGTTTTTCTTATATCTTTTCCGATCGCGATGTAAAAAGGGCCCTCTTGGTCATATGAGAGAGAATGACACAACATTTTTTTTTTTTTTAAATATAAAAGGACCCTCAGCCCTCGGCACGGTTGGAGAGGCCCCTTAAAAATAATAAAGGTACGTCCTCATTATGAGGGCCTACCTTTTATATTTTTGGGGGGCCTCCAACTGTGCCAAGGACATTTCTCATGAAAGTTATTATGTAATTGTTGTCTTTTTGTTTTAAAAATTTTCGGCACTTAAAAGTTAAAAATTCATAGTAAATAAATTGAAATGTATAAGAAGTAATTGATTATTATCAATATAATATAATACCTATTAAATATAATATAGTCAGTTCTTTGTACTGTGATTTAAGCCTCTTGTTTTACTTTACATCTTAATTAAGAACACTGTGTTTACATTAAATCTTACATCGCTTCGCGATGTATTAGGGAATTAAGGTCTACTTCACCCTGGGGGGGGGGGGCTACTTTTAACATTGGGGGCCTCCAACCGGGGGGGCCTACTGAGCGATCGCTCACCAACTCTTATATATGGCCAGTCCGAGCCTGAATTGATATGATGTTAAAAATTCAAAATAAAAATCAAAGATGCAGCTCCAGGATTTCGGTATCAACGCAGCAATGGAAAAGGGGCTTTACTTTGACCTCTGTTCTTTTTTATTCTATACTCCTTGGTCACGAACTTCTGACATTTTTGAGTTACGAAAAGTCCTGATGGTTGATGTTTAAAAAAAGCGCTATAAAGATGTGAACCCTAAAACGGCTACAGCATAATATTAGTTTGCCGTGTCTCCAGTAGATCTTCAAGGACAAGTAAAATTGGCCTGATTATATTTATACTAATCTATGATTTTACATACTTTATATAGTAAAATGTGCTGTGACTGGGGGGTCCTGCTGATAGTACTACGTAATAAATAATGCAGTTTTTAATGATTTGTTCTGTTTTGCAGGTCGTTAATCAAAGGTGTTGCTCTCTTCTCGTTGGGAGTCCGCATTGCGAGGGGGAGTGCATTGGACTTGACATAATGTCTCCCGCACCTGGATTCAACTATGCTTGATTAATTGACTTTTCCACCTGAAGCTAGATTATAGACACGTCTCAACTTTGTTAAGCAAAATGGCTACATTTCTCATCAGTTTACTATTTTTACTCCCAGTCTTGATCCATGCAAAACCTCCAAATATTGTTTTCATTTTAAGTGATGATCAAGATATCGCACTTGGTGGTTTAGTAAGTAAATCTGCCTCATCAAGGCAGTAATTTAAGCATGTTATACAGACCACTGCCCTTAAAAAAAAATAATGAATGAATGAATAGCACACCATAGTAAGAACACTGCATGTTTTGAGGCCTCTATTTTTATTACAAAATTATGCAGTATTTCGTATGAGGACGTGTCCTGTTATTTGCAAATTACTAACATTTTATAATTAAAATAACACTAATGCAGGCTTCAAAATGCATCATGGTCATCTATTTGTTCAATCAATTTATATAGTTTACCTCAATCATTAAGTTATATTCCTTGTACAGTCCTTAAAAAAAAACAAAAAAAAAAAACATTGAAATCATTATATAATAACTATATGTGTAAAAGCTATAGCTGCTATTGTGAATGTATGTGGTGGACGTGGTGGCCTAGATGCTCCTATAGCCTCTTGCTATCCTTGTTTGGCAGCTGTTATTTATGTCTGTTGTAAGTTGAATAATTAATACATGATGATCATCTAAAAATTCTTAATCCGCTCTTGGAATGTTAAAAGAATTGTGGAAATCTGTATTATAGTTTTGGACTTGATAGGGTAAAAGCATAATTTTGTTATTATTTGCTAGTATTCAATGCTCTATTTATAGTTTTTTATTTCATGCTCATCAATATTTTTACTCACTAAAGGTTGCAGTGATTCCACGCTTCTTGTAACAATTCTTATTGATTTTATTTGCATTTTGGATTCTTCATCTACATACTTTTTTTATTGTTATTTATCATATTAATCCATTGCAGAAGCCAATGGAAAAAACAAGAAAATTACTTGGAGATTCTGGAGTGACATTTAGCAATGTGGTAGGTAGTATATTGCTCTTGAGTTAAAATGGATCAGGTGTTATGCACTAAAAGCCATGTTTTTAATTTATACTGTACTTCAATTATCACCTTAGGATGTACATCTTTAGTGCATAACACTGTCAAAATGTATTTTGATGCACCCCTCATCTTTGAAAATTTCAGTAAACAATTGATAGTATCAATATGTGTATGTTGAAACAATACATTGACGCTATTAGTGTCATCTATCCCTTGGCAAAAGAAATTTTCCGAGGTGACGACTGTACCATTCAGATTAAAAATCCTTTCAGTTTGCCACAACTCCAATATGTTGCCCAAGTCGAGCTTCAATATTAACTGGGTCGTACCTTCACAACCATAATACTGTCAATAATTCTCTGAGTGGAGGTTGTAGTTCTGCATCGTGGCAAGCTAACTATGAACGTAAAACCTTTGCAACCTACTTGAAAACTGCAGGATATACCACAATGTATGCTGGCAAATATCTTAATACGGTTAGTTCAGTATACTCTTATTTATAAACTGTTTTTATGCTGAATACATATCTGCATGAATGAATTATATTCTAGTATGGACATAAAGATGCAAAAGGTGTTAGCCACATTCCTCCTGGCTGGGACTGGTGGGTTGGTTTGGTTGGAAACTCCAAGTATTACGAATACACCTTATCTGTCAATGGCTCTGCTGTCCATCATGGCAACGACTACCGTCAGGATTATCTCACAGATGTTATTGTAAGTAATATTATAATATACTGAATAAATTAAGGAATGAAATAATAATTGTTTTTAGAAGCGTTATGGAGTTGAATTTCTGAAGCAGAAAAGTGTCCAGGACAGTCCATTTCTGATGGTGCTATCGACCCCAGCTTGCCACGCCCCCTTTACGCCAGCTCCGCAGTATAAAGGACACTTTAAGGGCATAAAGGTTCCTCAACATCCAAATTTCAATATGCAAAGCAAAGTAAGTTTGCATTACATTCTTTTTCTTTGATCAGGTTGACAAATCATGAAGCTTTAAATGCAAAAAAAAAAATAAATAAATAAATAAAAATAAAAAAAGTGATCTAGCTTCAGCTTTATTTTTTTAAAATTTAAAAAAAAAATTAATCATCATGTTTTTTTTTTTTTTTTGTTTTTGTTTTTAATAACAACAGAATTAAAAGATTGAGGGCCTGCATGGCAATAAAGGTTTAATTAAAAGCCATGTTCTCTACAGGTTTGTTATTTGTGAAATAATATACACGAGATAAAAAATTCACCTTTTTAACTGCCGTGTATACCATGACACGCAGTCATTAATTGATATATATACATCCTACCCTCAATTAATTTCATAATTAAATGTTCCATTTTCTAACAGTAAATAATAAAGTCGAACTTTGTTTTTCTTCAAAAAACTATGCATAATATATATAATATACAGTATATATATTTATAAATTAATTGTAGAATAAATATTTCACCTCATCAAAATTCCCTTTTTTTTCTGTGAAAAAATTAATATATGCATGATATACCTAAAAAGAAAAAAGGGGTAGAATTAAGGGGTGCTGCAGCTGTAGCATTAATAGTACATTGATATAATTAAATTTCTTTCAAACAAAAAGCAATGAAAATTGAGCTGATTATATAATTACAACGATTGTTATTACTAATAGTATTTCGTAATGCAGTAGAAAAGATTTGAAACTTTAGGAATATTTTTAAACTAAGAAATCGAAATTTAACGAATATTTTTATTAGTTTTATTTTGGACGTAGATATATATGTTGCTCATAAATTTCATAATGTTTAAAACTATCATATAAAAGCCCATTATTTGGAATTAATTTGCTAACTAAATTCAAGTGGAATTGACTCCTGCGACTAATATATATAATTAAAAGCGTAATATATATTATATTCCTAAAGTGTTGTGCATAATATTTTCGCGAGGCAAAACCCAAGATATCTTTTTGCTGTACATGACACGTACGTCTCAATTGCATGTAGATGAAATTAACAGTATTTTTTTTTTTTTTTTTTTTTTTTTGCGTTTGCGTACGTGATAAAAATTGGAGACTACAATAGATATATCACGTACGCACACGTCTCTATCACTGACACCGACAATGCATATACATCATACAATGTGTATTAATGTTATTATATATATTATACTATTAAACAAAAAATATTAAACATTTTTCAATTTACTTAAAGATATTTCATTTTGTTATTCTGTAACATTAATTGTCAACATTGACAATTTTGAGTTCTGGAAATATTAATTTGATTAATTATTAATATTAATTTTAGTGCATACTTTATATCTTTATATATATTAACAAAGACACAGCTTATATTTTTAATAGCATCAGTATATAATGTATATATATATGTATATATTATAGTAATATAATTTTAATATACTGATGCTATTAAAAATATAAGCTGTGTCTTCATCAGGCGCGGATCCAGGAAAAAATTTCGGAGGGAGCTGCCTCCATAAGGCCAATGTAAAAAAAAAAAAAAAAAAAAAAAAAAAAAAAAAAAAAAAAAAAAAAAAATGGAGTGGGGGAAGTGCCTATATTGCTCATGTTAAATCCAAAATTTCAGGGGGGCTGCAGTCTCCCTAGCCCCCCCCCCTGGATCCACGCGTGATAATCATCATGATATTATATATATATACATATATATATATATACATATATACAATATATAATTATGCATTATATAGATATAGAGTATTATTAGTATTAACTGTATAACGTAAACACTAAACACCGTATATTATAGTATAGTGCTTTCAGTATATAGTGACGCGTTAATTAAAGACCCCATGACCATTTCAAGTATTCAGTCCGCTGTTAGTATTGCCTCAGTATGATACGGCTGCATGGAAAAAATTGTTCCAGCAGCAATAATATCAGAGATAATAGCCGATGAAAGGGCACCTGTGACGTCACGTGTACCCATTCTTCGGCGACGGTATAGGGAAATCCCTGCAAAAGATAGGTTTAATGTAGAGCTGCAACCACGGAAATAATTTTAGTTCTAGAATGTTGAAATTTTACCAGGGCAGTCTTGATAGTATTTGTCAAATATCCTGAAAGAACTTTGTTGTTGACATTCACACAGACTATAAGTTACTGCAGTAGCAAGAAGAGAAAAATGTTGTATAGGAAAATAATGTTAAAATTTTGGCTTATCTTGCTACTGCAAAAACTCAGTCTATGTGAATGTCAAGGAAAAAATTCTTTCAGGATATTTGACACATACTATCAAGACTGCCCTGGTAAAATTTCAAAATTCCAGAATTAAAATTATGTCCGTGGTTCCAGCTAGAGTGAACCTATCTTTTGCAGGGATTTCCCTATACCGTCGCCGCAGAATGGGTACACGTGACGTCACAGGTGCCTTTTTATCGGCTATTATCTCTGATATTATTGCTGCTGAAACAATTTGTTCTATGCAGCCTTGTAATGGCAAAAATACTAACAGTGGACTTAATACTGTGAAATGGTCATAGGGCCTTTAAGTGCTATAAATAAATTCGGTAGTTTTCGAAGATTATAACATTGGTGAGATCAAGAAAAAATTTCAAACTGTATTTTGCCCATAATTATATATTTATATACAATGTGTGTGACCAATTCATGGTATGGGTGGAGGTCCGGTGCACCCCTTAAAAATAAATCTTGTCATGCAAATAAGATATGCCACTTTCTTTTATATATATATATATATATATATATATATATATATATATATAATATATATATAATATATTTTATACAGTATGTATAGCCTAGCTAGTAATTGTACTATTTAGTACAAGCTACAATATAGTAAAGACCAATTTTTTAAATTAATTCTCTTTTTATTTAAGGACAAACATTGGCTTGTACGAATGCCTCCTGCAGAGCTCTCTGAGCAGACTATTGAAATGCTTGATAATATTTATCAAAGCAGACTCGAAACTCTTTTGTCTGTGGATGACCTTGTAGAAGAAGTGGTGCACCAACTAGACAAGATTGGAGTTTTAAATAACACTTACGTAATATATTCATCAGACCATGGATTTCATATTGGTTTGTACTTTTAACTTGTTTATACAATTATTGGAAATTGGCAATAATGGCGATATTAATGGGTGCAATTCACGAAACAGTTGGCCAGTTTCTAACCACGTTCAGCTTAACCACGTTTAACTATACCTGTTTTACGTGTTAAATCACCTTATAAACGTGGTTAAGCTAAACGTGGTTAGAAACCTGGCTAACTTCTTCGTGAATCGCACCCATTATATCTATCTATATATATATATATATATATATATATATATATACAGGGTGTCCCAAAGATCTTTAGATTTTTCAAAGCCAAATATGGTATTTGGTATTTTTAATGTTCACTTTATACTTTATATACATCAAATTAAAGCTCTGAATTGAACATTTTCAAAAATGTGAACAGAAAAAAAACAATTTGAAAGGTGATTTTCGTTTTTACCCGTTAGAAGCAAAATGGCCAAAATGGGAGCTTTTTACACTGTTTCTTGCGTCGCTTTGTAGACGAAGTGTTCCTAGGCCTCTGGATAGGCTTTTGAGACTCCACACCATGGGTCCCCAGGTCCTCTGACTTTACTCTTTCAGAATTATTTCTACGGGGCTATTATGTGGAAGGCACCGTATTCACATTTCTATTGTGAGACGCGCTGGAGCTAAAGCAGCGCATCTCCACCACAATCCAGTCCACCATGCCTGTCATGCTGCGCAATGTGTGGCATGAGCTTTATAAGGAGGGACTGGATATTTGCTGAGCCACCAATGGTGCGCACCCATTTAGAGAAGCATTGTTGCATTTTCTAAATTTTCTTTGAAAAAAAAATCAACAAGCATAACGAGAATTGATGCAAACAGTTTTTAGGTGCAGTCGTGATTTCGAAAAAAAGGGCACATTTTGCTTTCTAATGGGTAGAAAAGAAAAAACACTATTTCATTTCATTTCATTTTTTTTTTTTTTTTTTTTCTGTTGAAATTTTTGAAAATGTTAAATTCAAAGCTTTAATTTGATGTATATAGCGAATATTAAAGTTGTTTGTTTGTTTCATATTTGTGTCTGAAAAATCTAAAGATCATTGGGACACCCTGTATATCATTTTTTTTTCTATTGACATTTAAAATTAAATAACTGACATTGTAAAATATTTATTAATTTTGTGTGACTATAATAATTACATAGCACGTACCTTTAATTATATTTGGTTACTGAATTACAAGGATTTTTCTTATTATTATTTTTCCCGTAAATATACATTGCTCTTTAATTGGCTAATTAAGGATTACATTTTTTTTTTTTTTTTTTTTTTTTTTTTTTAGTATATTTTTTGTAACAGTATTTTACACTTTTTCCCGCTTTAAAAGAGTTACGGGTCGTCTCGAATCTTCTCGTCCCCTCTTAATTGGTAATGTTATATTATTATTATTTTTAATTAATTTGACGGGAAGAAAATGGATTCTGAAGATTAATTGAAAGACAATTTAACAACATGCACATCTTCAGTAATACTGTTAATTTTTAATTTCTACAATAGATGAAAGTTTGAATTAAAAATTTTATTATCAAAACACGTAATTTTAGTATATTATACTGTATATGCGCGCGTGTGTGCACAAGATTTTAATCTTCAAAGTTTTTGAAGGTAATAGAGATAAAAAAAAAGAGTGCACATACGTTATATGTTAATAAAGAATATGTATTTTCTCTTCTGACTCGTCTCAGGAGTATTGAGTATAGTTACAATTTTTATTGAGAAGATTTAAAGATATATTAATTTTGTATAAAATAGAAAAACTTTCAAACTGCATTTTGCCCAAATATATGATGTGACCAATTCAGGGGGTAGGGGTGGAGAGTTCAGCTTAAAAAAAAAAAAAACTTGCTTACATACAATTATAATGTTAGCGCCTAAAGCCAAATTCGGATAATATTTAAAAAAAATGGCCAAAACTAGTTGTTTTTTTGCATTTTTACCAAAACCCGGGCGAAATGAATAAATATCAGCTTTTGGCAATTGAAATTTTATCAAAATTACATAGTTCTGGTCCAATCAGAAAAACCAAAACCGATTTCAATTTCATTTCAGCTTTTCACGATTTATGCTATAATAAAACTTGAAATTGTAATATAAATATATATCTTCAATACTCTATGCCTCTATTTGTATTTGATATATATATATATATATATATATATATATTTATTGGATTAAATAATCTTATATAATAATAAATAATAATTGATTAATAAAAAATGTGATTAATTGTGAAATCCACTATATTTAAAGTAATTAACTTATTTTAATTGGCTTTATTATTAAATACTATATTGACGTACGTGAATGACGTTATATCAACTATATATTTTTGTAATAAATAAAGCAATATGAATAATATATCATTGTAAAACTTCTATTAATTACTTAATTAATTAATTCTATTTTTTTCCAGGTCAATTTGGACTACCTTGGGATAAAAGACAACCGTATGATTTTGACTTGAGAATTCCATTGCTTATTCGAGGCCCTAACATACAAAGAAATAAAGTTATTTCATCACCAGTTTTGAATATAGATTTTGCAGCTACATTTTTAAATATTGCAAACTTACAAACTCCTTTTACAATGGATGGCAAGTCTTTTCTTCATAACATTATTTCTGACTATTCGTCTCACGTAAAGCATAGGAATGCACAAGCAAGAACTTTCTTAGTAGAATATCGTGGTGAGGGCGATGAGCACACCATTGATCCTGCGTGTTCATTTTTAAATGGTGACAAACTGCTCGCGGTTAGTTTTTGTTATAGGTCTCAATACTGTGAACTTTTGAGAGTGTAATTATAATAAAATTATTATTTTAGGAATGCAGTTATGATGCTGAATGCAAATGCCAGGATGCTGTGAATAACACGTATAATTGCATTCGACACGTTTCACCACATTGCAACATGTTATACTGCAGATTTAAAGACGAAGAGGTATCTTTTTTATTATTTTTTTTATTAAATTTATCATTATAATATATTGTATTCTTTATGAACTATTGTATTCTTGTATTCTTCATAATCGGATTACCTAACCTGTAGTCTGTTTTTTGAATAAATATAATAAATAAATATATTTTATATATATATATATATATATATATATATATATTATATATATATATGTATAATATATGACGCCTTTGGTGGCCTTGGCCAAATATAAGTATAAAGCCACTTATATTAAATGTTTTCTGGACCTGTAGTTGAAAATTACATCTTATTGTTAGTTTGCATGGCAATTAAGGAACCATGCATATCCATGTCATATATAAATAAGATCGTGTTAATTAAAGAATAAATGATAACTTTTTATTCAAGCTAATTTAGCTTTTTTTCAAGTGGTAACTTTCTCGGCTTTTGCCTTATATAGTAGGTACTTAATCATAACATAACTGGTTTTTGATGTGACTTACGTAATTATAAGGCTTAAGAAGAAAATGTTTGCCACTGAATTTATTTAACGTTAAAATGTTTTTTAATTCCAATAAGCTGAAAGAGTTGCTTTTACTTAATAATAGCAATTAAGCATAGAATAATTATTGTTTGACATATAATTCTGTTGCAGAACTTCGTTGAGTTATACAATTTACAGTCTGATCCATATCAGCTTGTGAACATTGATTCTGCGCAAGATAAGCGTGCGACATTAAAATATGAAAAGACATTACATAAGCTTAAGGATTGCAGTGGTAAATCATGCTCTGTTTATGACAGACGTTTCTTGAAGTGTTAATTTACTTTTAAAAACATGAGCATCTATAATATATTATAATTTATAATTATAATACAAACACATAATATAATTTTATACAAATATATATGATGTAAGACATTTTAATTTTGACAAATGCGTTTTTTTATCTAGTGGTTATGGAATTAAAAATGTAATTGTAGAATTGTAATTAATTAAAAAAATATATATCATTTCCTATTCCGTAGAAAATAGACAAAAAAAATAATGTTTTTTTTGTTGTATTTTGTTCAAAGGTAGAAAAAAATGTACTTTGTTTAGTGCTAACTTTTTTGTAAGCATATTGAAAATAACACAAAATTAATTTGCATATCATATAATATTTCCTCTGACAATAACAATAAAATGCAATGATTTGTTTTGGAAGGTTTGAAGATTTTTTTAATGTGTTTGAGTCTATTATTAAAGTTCCAAAATGCAATTATTATAATGTGCTTCTTCCGTTTTCGACAAAGATAACTTTTATTAATGTGCCATGAATGGCCATGATATTATAGCATACAATTGGAGAACAATAATCCTTCTACTTATTTACTTTGAAATGCACGATCCCTTTGAAAGTATATAAAAGTAGACAACTCTAGTGTAGACAAACATATGTGTATATTAATATATATACATAATTATAATAGAGTACCGACCTCAATTTTTTTTATTGCAGAAATGGATAAAGGGTGCAAAGTTATGCTACTCTGATTTTTTCAGATTTTTTTGAGACCGGGAACTATTTTTAAAAAATTATTGAAAGTGCAGAAAAAGTGCCGCCTCTTGCCGCCTCTCTTAATAAAAGATAGGACCCAAAAAGGACGTGGATTCGAACCCGACCTCGCCAAAACTTTTTAGCAAATACTTCCCGGTCCCTAAAAAATCTGAAAAAAATCAGAGTAACGTAACTTTTCATCCTCTATCCATTTCTGCTATAAAAAATTTTGAGGTCAATACTCCATTATAAAAATTAAATTAATATAAACGTGCAAATATTATCAATATATTTATAGTTACTTCATTTATCATTAATTATTTTTACTATAAATATGCTTTAAATAAATGAATAAATGATTTAGATTAAAAAAATATTAATTTAAAAAAATATAAGATAATGCAAAAGGAGTAAAAATATATCGTGGGGTGAAATGAGTCCAACAAAAACAAATTTTAAGTATCCTTTCCGGATATTTTCAGACTCTTTTGCTTGAAAGACTGTAGGAGGCAAATTGTGTACATATATACAGCAGGCGCGTATCCAGAAAAAAATTTCGGAGGGGCTGCCTCCTTAGCTAGGCCAATGTTAAAAAAAAAATTGGAGTGGGAGAAATGCCTATATTGCCCATGTTAAATCCAAAATTTCGGGGGAGCTGCAGCCCCTTCAGCTTCCTCCCTGGATCCGCGCCTGGCGTACAGCACCAAATTGGAGTGGCATGCCGTCCGCAGCCATCGCCCCTGTTGCATATGTAACCCGCGCTGCTTTTCTGCTAAACAAGTTGCCTAACCTCTGGGAGGCAAAATAACTTTGCTGGTCGATGAATAAATGAAATTTAATTAATAATTGCAGCACCAAGTGCAAAAAATGTGTGTGTTTAATTCTTTGATTAGATATATATATATATATATATAATATATATATAAAAAAAATACCAGTCATAATTATTATATTAATTATAAGCATATACACGCGTATTAATTACTATATAGCTGCAATATTTCTAATTAAATATATGTATTATATTTAATTAAGGAGCAATTAAGGAGCGTTTTTTTTTAAGCTCCTTTGGGGTAGCGTAAGCTGCGTTTGCATGCCAGAACTGTGATCGAGTCATTATTGTGTGAACACTGTGAACATGAAAGCAGACTGAAGTGGAGACCTGGTGGAGGCTGTGGAGGCAACCGACTGAACCGAGCCAAGTGGAGCTATCTTCAGTTCGGTAATAATGGCGGCTTTTCGTGACAAGCCAAAAGAAAACTTGGACAAAGTTTCTACAGATATTTCCAACGAATCTGATCCATTATCAACCAAAAGTGATAGAATGTCAGCTATGGATCTGGAAGATGAAAGGGTAAGATTTTTTTTTCTTCTTCTCTCCTCACATTTTGTATGCATACATAAACCAACGTTACAAATCTGTGTCGTATGATATCATATGCATCACAGACAAGTATGCATATGCATACAGTCAAACTGTCAAAAATACACTGCAGAATGCACACAGATAATAAATACAAAATTCCTATAATACCCACAGTATTGGAAAAATCATGGATAAAATACAGCACTCTGCTGCACAAAAGATTTTACCTGTGAAGGAGCTTGTATGCATGCATACCACATAAGAACACATACATATAACATCACAGGTAGGATCAGATGACAGAAAAAATTTCCTGCTATTGAAGTATGCATATATATAGCACTGTTCCGGCTATATAATTATGCGTTTCCAGCAGTTCCATCTTCCTTTTATCAAAATTCACCTGGATATGTTGAACAATAGACTATATGCATACTGACGATCTAGCTAGACTAGCTGTGGTACACATAATATATATAATACATTCAATTCAATTCAATTCAATTCTTTTATTTAACCACTGGTTATATAATACATACATTCCGTATCATAGTTCTACCACTGTAAACAGCTAGATACCTCATTCAATGTGATTCTTAAGGTGCATGTTTTTTTTCTTTTGGCTCCCTCTTATCAGTATGCATCCACCTATTCCTTTGTATATTTGCATGTACTATTGGTGACATGTTACTGCAGTACGACAACTTAGATCAATAGTGACTTTCCCTATCTCTTTTAACATGATATGCCTTCTACCTAACACCCTCTAGCTCTCACAGCAGTCCAGCTAAACTGGTCTGCTAAACATAAACATTGCTGATTTAAGTGAACCTCAAAATCCCATTGGGTTGTCTGTGGTTCAACTGATACTGTACAAAAGGTTTTTTTAAAAGTGTCTATACACACAGGCCTTATGGGTGACGTCATAAAAGATGTTTGGCATCAATGTTTGAGTGATAAGAGAACCACAGCATCGACTGACCTTCACTTATTCACAAATACAATGAACATCATTGCTGATACGATATAAAGAAGCAAAATAACAAGACATGTACTTCTTTAAACTCCTTCGATATAAACAAGCAAACAACAAGACACTTCTTTAAACTCCTTCGGTACCACTGGATTTCAGTACAAAGAAACAGTTGAAATTGCAGAAATATTATTTTCACCTGAGGCTGATAATTAAAGCAAACATTGCCATATATGCAGCTCTTGCATATATTTTTTTTCCCCTCTTGGGGGGCATGCACACTGTATGTTATAATACAACAGATGATTAAATTCACTTCATTCACTTTATTATAATAAAAAACAAAAAAATCTCGTGTCAGATGAGAGGTAGTCAGTAATTCTGAGTTGTAAGATCGAGTCGGTCCATATCTTCAAAGAGTTCTTCAGTGTTCTTAACTGGTACCCAGTAACGGATCGCAGCCAAAGGTTACACTCAAACCTACTGCAACTAAAGAGTGAATGAAATTCTAGTTACCTTTGAATCTTTAAAACACTAATATTATAGAGTATTAGGCACTATATGATTATCATACATTGGTATATATACCAATGGTATAATATATATATATATATATATATATATATATATATATATATATATATATTATATATATATATACATTGGTATATATACCAGTTTTCTAGAAAACTAGGATGCTCTGGGGTACCTACTATAAACACTGTGCCCTACTGGATACTCATGGGCATTACAGCTGACCTAACTGTGAACCTTAACTGTGCCCAATTGTGCCCTACTGTGCCGTGGAGTCAGGGATACCAGGTACCAAGCGCAGAGGCCTGGAGACAGTGGCAGACCAATCCCCCAAGGGAGTAGAAGAGATCACCAGCCCCCCCCCCTCCCCCCCCCCCCCACTTTACAAAATGTCTAACTATCACTTAATCACTTAAAGAGTTCTTGCAGATTATCTCTGACATTCAACTTCCGAAAGATAAAAATTTAATCTCATTGAATGAAAGTACAGCAGTAAGAGCAGTTTCTACACTTTATATTTGGGGGAGTTCAGCAATGATATGTCGGTACTAAGAAAAAGGGTCAAACTTAAGTGTTTAATGTGGCGACTTGTAATAATTACAGGGATATTTAGAAATATGAGAGAAGGTAACTAACTATGTGCAATGTTCGGGAAAGAGGATTACCTCCTATAAGCTCCCATGTATCTCCTTTTATATTTTAGTTGGTCTGGATTCAAATGAAAAATAAGCTGTTTGCTCTTTGATACTGTATACAGTACAACAGATCTTAGTTTACGTGTCAATTTGCCTACGCGCGGCGTCCATCTTGGACGTAATAACATGGCCGAGATAGGGGGCGCCGATCTGTCTAGACGTATTTGGCGCCATAGTCAGGCGTAAACTTAGATTTGTTATACTGTACCATATAAAAGTTATACATACACTATTTTAGAATGAGTTAGCTTTAAGACAATTCAACAATCGTGCATATATGTGACATTTTCCATTCCTTTTTCAGCTCCATGAAATGACTGCATCATACTCTGAAATTTCGTTTGACTCTCAACCGTCACCTGCGGAAGCATCCATCAGTGAGGATCACTCGTTCCCGGCCTCGTCTGCCTCAACGGAGCTCGAGAACCCAGCCCGTATAGAGAAGCGCAAGATGGACACTCGCCACTGCAGTCAAAGCTTTGACGAATTTCCTCATGAGAGTGATAGTAAGAGACCAGACACTTTGGATCTTAAAAAGTGTAAAAATGAGGCTGTTTTAACTAATACAGATTCCCTCAAGTACCATAAAGCTTTGGAAGATTTGCACTTGGAGGGAACAGTCACACAGGAAGGTGATATGGTCCTCTTTGTTGCAGAAGATCTTGAAACTAAAATAAAATTAGCTAGTCCGGTCGCTAAGAAAGGCGGTGAGTCTACTATTTAAGTAATAATTCACTGTTGTTTAAATTTTAATTACTTGTCTTTCTTTGTGAGCTGTTTTTACAGAATTGTTTTTAGTTGTGGAATAAGCCCATGAGTCAAACTACAAATCTTAAATGCCTTGTACAATATATTCATTGAATTTCTCAATTTTTACATAATGTTTGTTATTTAAATGTACACAAAGAAAAAAAGCAGTTATAATTTTAAGTAACAGTGAAATTTAAGTATGGGTGTAATTTTAAGTCAAACTTACTGCATAGTTAGTGCAATAGTTTCCTCAATCTGTAGATAAAGAGTGTTAAAGTTAACAGTACTTGTAGATAAGCATGTTAATATTTTTCGCCCTTTTGGATTGCCTAGCAGTTTTACTTCAACTTGTACCTTCAAAGTAGTTTATAGTAGACCCCGGGTGTTTGATGAGGCCTATCTTTCATTTGTTTATGAATTATATATATTCAGTGATAATATATTATGTCAACAGCAGCATTTTTCATTTTTAAACTTCAATGGCACAGTTATCCATATTTTTTGCACAGCTAATAAGAGTACAAATTAATGTTGAAATTTCATTTGCTATTTGATAAGTTTTATCAGTACTGTTGGTCTTATCTTTGATGACTAATGTTGGCTGCTGTAGTGATCTGATATTATCTTAGTTGGTTTTCAACGCCATAATCTGCCTGCTGTGTCCCCAGACACGCCTCCATTCCCCGGCTCCAGAAGCTCCACACCAAGCCTCTACCGGCAAGCCCTGATGCCGCAACTTCCGACTATAGACCCCAACGTCTTGAACGACATTGAGATGGAGGCTCGTCGAGTTGCCACCTCGGTCGACACGCTGACAGAAAACCTGGCTGGAATCCTCCATAGTGTAAGTTCGATTTTGATCACATAATTATATGTATTTGACTAACGAAAGCAATGTCAGCTGTGGGAAACACTGTGAATACCTTAAAATATTTGTGAGACTGCCAGATGAAAAAACAGACACATAATATAACAGTTGCAATAAAGTTCAGAGATAAGAAATAATATGCATTGGCTCTTATCAGATATTCCGTAGTAACTGTGTGCATCTGGCAGTTTATTAGTATATAAATAATTGTATACAACTTTTATTTATTTGTTTGCTTGTTTATTTATTTATTTATTTATTTATTTATTTATTTATTTATTTATTTATTTATTTATTTATTTATTTATTTATTTATTTATCTTTTATCAGCCGATTGCGGAGATGTTGTTTAACTTTAAGCAGCGTCTCTGCAATCGGCAGGATGTATTTATTTATTTTATTCCATCATTCAATTTTTTCCTGGCTTTGTAAAAGTAACAGCCTAGCTATATTTAATTTGTTTTGCTCATGACATTGTTTCTAACATTCTTTGCTGTACTTATTGAAGATGGTATGAAAACAATATAGTTTGCCCATTTTGCCTAAATCAGTGAAAGTGGAATACATGGCCGCCCTGGTTTTGAAGAGACCCACTTCTTCTTCTTGTTTCTGCTAATGGAAAGGGTCAAATATTTAGACAATGCATACTTTCATGTACAAATTTTGTAATGTGATGTTTTAATATCTCCTGAGTGAAGGGACTCACAAAATTCCAAGCATTGCTAGGTACGTCTGATCCATGAAAAATGTAACCCTAGAGCAGGGTTCAGTTAAGAAAATAATAATAATAATAGTCTTGTATATCAGGATGCTAATCGGTCTTCAGCTTCCACACTACGCCTCTGTAACTTTTTTGTCAGTTTAACACTGATACTTTTCATTGTTTTCAGGTTTCAGCACTGACAGTGGAGTGCTTGGAGACCTACCGGGATGCTGTGTGCAAAACTTGTGACTCTGTGGACTCTAACATTAAGGTAAATCTTATCTCAATATAATGGGCCTCCAACTAATGGGAGAGTTATATTTAATAACTCGATCAGAAAGCCATGTCACTCAAATCTGACTTACTGAAATGGTGACGACTAATCACTACCAAATTTTTAGTCAATAGTACACTAGTCGCCTCGGAAAATTTCCCTCTTGCAGCCTTTTTAATCACCATGCCCTGTGTTATTCTTATGGGACACAGTGATTAACAAGGCCGCAAGGAGAAATTTTCCGAGGTTACGACTGTACATAATAAATATCAAATTATTGAACAAAAATGATCAAATATAAATCGAGCCAGTGAAGTTTTGTTTTGTACGTTTAGAAACGCTGATAAGATTTTGTGACCGACAGCCAGCTAATAATTATTGTAGAAGGTTGACAGAGCATGTGGAGAAAAATAAATTGTAACAAGGGAAGAAACAAAATATTTTAAATAAAACCTGTACTGTTTAATGTTTATTTGCCATAATAACTATTGTTTTTGTTGTTTTTCTTTTTGATTTTTCAGTCCATGTATCAACTTATGGCAAAGTGTGAAGAACTCAGTAAATCCATGAAATCCATCTACAAACTGTCGGAGCAAATGTATCCTTGTCTAACAACAGAATTATTTAATTACTTGGGTTTGGGTAAGAATCCTCAACAGGGGACTGATCTTGTGCTTGGAACTAATTTTGTTTTCTTTTTCTCCATGCACTACACAGAAATGAAAGATATGTTTTATTAAATGTAAGTTCGTCCATGATCATACACAACAGTGGACAACATACATGAAAAAATTTTATTGCAGAAATGAATAGAGGGTACCAAATTATGCTACTCTGAATTTTTTCAGATTTTTTTGAGACCCAAAACTATTTTTAAATAATTATTGAAAGTGCGGCCACGCCCCCTGGAGGCGTCAATAGGCGTCCAGTCTCTATCCTTTTTATTAAGGCGTCAGGGGTGCCAACTGAAATCACAGTACTTTCAATAATTATTTAAAAATAGTTTCGGGTCTCAAAAAATCTGAAAAAATTCAGAGTAGCATAATTTGGTACCCTCTATTCATTTCTGCAATAAATTTTTTTCATGTATGTTGTCCATTGTCCAAGTTTGTTGACCTCTACTAATCTTCTATTCAACTCATTGGATTTTTATATAACATTTTGGAAATAGCTGTCCATATAATTTGCTTTTTGTGTAGCACAGCATATTTTGATAAATTCGTGGAGTCTAGAAAAAAAGTGTATGTATACTGTAAAACTTTAAATAGGATTAAAGAGACAATCAGTTAATCATTAAGTTCAGACAGGGGACTAAAGCTTCCTCATATAAGTCTCAACAATATAAAATCATTACATGATCATTCATGATCTTTCGTCTTAATAATGTATGTATTACATTATTATTATATGTACATTATAATATATGTATGTTTGTGCCCATGAAAGAGATAATAAAATAAAATAACTCCTTTAGTTGTTACAAATATGGTGTCTTACAATATTGGGTCATATTTAAGTTATTTGCAGGATCATGATTAATCATTGTGTTATTCTCACATTTTAGCAGTACAGTAAAATTGCTTCAAAATTAAAATTTAATAATAATTATAACCCTGCTCAAAAATCCTACTCAATAAATATTGCAAATTCTTGCACAGAATCTTAAAAGATTGCAGGATACATACAAGTCAAATCTTGACATTGAATACAATGTAGTATCAACCTTAAAATTTTCTATTGCAGAAATGGATAGAGGGTGCAGAGTTATGCTAAACCTTTCCTGATTTTTTTTTTTTTTTTTTTTTTTTTCAGATTTTTTACAGTCTGGGAACTATTTTTAAAAAATTATTAAAGTACAGAGAAAGTGATGCCTCTAGATGCCTCTCCTAATAAAAGGATAGGACCTAAAAGTGGCATGGGTTCAAACCCAACCTCGGCAAAACTTTTTAGCAGTACTTCGCGGGCTCTAAAAAATTTGAAAAAAGCAGAGTGGCTAACTTTGCATTCTCTACCCATTTTTGATGATTTTTGCAATAAAAAATTTTGAGGTTGATACTCTATTCTGCGATCTTTGAAGATTTTGTGCAAATTTTGTGACAACTCTAGATCAGATAAAACTTTGCAACCTTGCCTGAAAAGATAAAATTTAAAAGTACTGTGGTGTCAAATTTGCAAAAAGTTTACTCTAATTTTTTAACTTAATGTTTGTGTTTACTTGAAACAGATTCAGCTTTTATCATTATTAATTCAGAAGTGTGTGCCAATGTTATTTGCATGATTTATCCTTAACAATTTTTCAGTAAAGAAATCAAGCGACTACTGGATTTATTTGAAAACGTGGTGAACAGTTAGTATCCAACACTTCATATCAACTGATTTTCATTGATGCCTTCTACTTTCATCTGCATCTCTTCTCAGTCTGCCTGTGTTAAAGTTTAGACTGTACAAACCTTTGAATAGCTGTCTAGCTAGTGATTAGTGATTTGGAGGTTAAATGCCTCATTATTTGTCAAGTAAACAACATGAATGACAATTACATCCAGTGTGTAATCATGATACCTGTGCAATTGCGACTACACAGCAATCATAAGTATACCAAAGAGTAATAAGTAAAACAACTAATAGACTTCCTTCTTCGTCATTTTGTTCATTGTGAGATTGAAATCAAGACAACATACATTCCTTAGCCTTGGTAAAGTTCCCTTGTCAAAAGATGTTAGTGTATTGAATGAATAAATTATTGGTTAAACAGTACATAGACATATAAACTCTGTTGACAAAGCAAGTTTTCTAGCGTGATGAGTGAGTAAGGTTGTAAAGTTGCAGTTTAAAACACTCCTTAATTTCCAACAAAAATTCCATTTATTTTAGTTTATCTTTGAATTTGTCTTCTCTCTTGAGAAGAATGTTTCACTTCCCTGCTGAAGTGAATATGCTAGTCAAATACTTAACAAATGTAATTTTCCAAGATGAGAAAAGGCTTTTGTCAAATTAAAAACATGAGTTACAAAAACACACAAAACAGAGTTCTACAAATAGCATTTGTTTTCATTGCTTAACAGAAATTAGAAGCAATTCAAAATATATGAGGTCCAAAAATATCCTTCATATGATATTAAAAAAATATATACAACTGTGGTTATTGAATTTAATAAAAATTCAAATTACTGTTGGTCACACACACACACACACACACACACATATATATATATATATATATATATATATATATATATATATATATATATAATTATATACATATTGTGTTGTACTGCATAAATCCTTTAATCAGACATCTAGCTGCTCTGTTTTGATATACAGTATTTGTGTTTCACAAAGACTAGCAAATGTAAATAAATTAGTTACAATATAATTATATTGATGGTGCCTCGGCCAATCTAACAGTGAATGAAGTGAAGTGGCAAAATATACTAACAGAAAATGCTGCACTGTGGATAAAATTAGTAACGGCTATTACAACATCACACATAGAGGTACTTTAGCCACCGCGCGGCAATTTCTGTTAGTCCGTTTTGCCACTTTACGACATTCACTGCTAGTCAGATTAGCCGTGACACCATGTGCCGTTGGGAATTCTGAACCTTTTGTTGTCAAAGTTATTGTTTGTATATTTTGAAAATATAGTGATATGTAACAAAATTGTAAATACAAAATCTATAAAATATTAAATATTCCAAGTAAAATAAAAGAAAACATTCAATAATTAAAGCATTATTTTTTTATTCATTGATATATATAACACTATACTGTAAATTTGTATATACATTTTAATTATTTACTCAAAGTCAACCTCAATTAAATGAACTTTTAAGTTTTATTTTTTAACTACTCATCAGTTGTCTGCGCTGATGTAAGCTGATGGGGAAAGGTATAAAACTATAAAAGATTCAAAATATTTAAATATTTTGAATACATAATTATATTTATATATATATATATATATCATTTTAAACTTCTACCGTTTACCCGCCAAGACAAGAAGAGAAAATTGTCAGAATTTTCATCTTCATATATATATATATATATATATATATATATATATATTTATTTATTTATTTAATTATTTATTACAATGTTAGGCTGTAATTGTTAGCTTACTACAGCATATTCTGCTATTGGTGTAAGCATTCAAACTTATAACAATAACAGTTGGAAGGATTGATAGGAAAGGAGGCGGCTGTGGCCTTGTGTTAGGAACTGACCTGGCATTTGTCTGGGAGTGACGATGGGAAATCACAGAAAACCATCATCAAGGCAGATGGTACCAAAGGGAACGACCTTCAGCACCTCCCGAATAGAGGCAGTATAGTGGAAGAACATACATGTCATCTCTCGGGAACTTACCAGAAAACGCTGCCATATACCTCAGCTCGAAGTGACAAAAAGTCACCTGAGCCAAGGCAGGAAGCGATCCTGGGTCTCCCGAGCGATAGACAGAGATCAAACCACTGCGCTACGCTGTTATATATTATATTATGATTTTAAAAATTGACTCAGCTATATATATAGAGGACGTAAAGGACCAAAAGATGGCGCTGACGTCTGAAAATTTTGCTCTTTGCATCGAGGATACGGCAATACCTAATATACTATAACATGGGGGAGAATCACAAAAATTATCAAATTTTTAGGAAGGAAATCACTTACGAAGTTGAAATATTTTTTTATATTTGTCCGAAAGTATTTGACAACTAATTATGGTGTTGTCATATTTCTATAAAATTATGCTGCGGCTGCTGACAGAGCATTAATTACATGATTTTACAATGTTAATTATATACAGCAATCCTTGCCAGACGCACGTAGTTCCAGCAATTACCACTAGGTTCGCACTAACTTTATGACTCCAATATATTTTCCATTTTTAAAGTTGCTCCCTTTTTTGATAATATTTTTAATGAAATATATAAACTTAATCTTATAATATATGGTTTATTAATATATGGTATAAGCGTTGCGTGGATTTGTGATTTTCTTTTGAGACAAAACGGAAACAAAAATTTGTCATTTCTGAGCTACAGAATCCGCAGACTCGGCTTCACCTGAAAAAAAAAACTGTTCTTATTTAATCTTTCGCTTGAATAAAAACTTACCTACACCATTATTTACCACATGAGCACCGTTGGTACCCTAGCATGACACGTCCAGATAGACCTCCAGTTCTCGCACACAAGTTGCGCAGAATTGCCGATGTGACTGACTCGATGGCTGTGGTGATGCGCTGCTTGTGCTTTCGAACGTCTCGCACAGGTATCTTGAAGAAAGTCTTTCACGTAGCCCCTCAGAAACAATTAAGTCGGGTGGGGTGAGGTGGGAAAATTACCTGAACATGTTGGAGCAGTACGTCATCCCTCAGCTGCTTCAAGCCGAAGAGGTTTGGGGCTTCCACATCATCATATTCCAGGTAGATGGGCAAGATGGTGCACCTTCTCACTGCTGGGCAAATGCAGTGCGTGATCGTCTGAGCCAGGTGTTGCCAGGTCGCTGGATCGACCGGCGTTATGGACCCACGCTGTGGGCTCCTAGGTCCTCTGACTTAACTCCACCTGACATCTTTATATGGGACTATACGTGAAAAACACAGCGTTCACAACACCAGTTCGAAAAATCAGAGAGCTGAAGCAGCCCATCGCAGCAGCCATCGAGTCAGTCACGCCAGAGATTCTGCGCAATTTGTGTGCGAGAACTGGAGGTCTGTCTGCCATGGACGTGTGCCGGGGGACCAACGGTGCTCATGTGGTGAAGCTTTGGGTAGTTAAATTTTTTTTGAAGCGAAAGATTAAATAAGAACAGTTTTTCTCAGATGAATGCTGAGTGTGCGGATTCTGGAGCTCAGAAATGGCAAATTATCGTTTCCGTTTTGTCTCAAAAGAAGACAAGTCCACGCAACGTTTTTTAATTTTTGAAATTATTGAACTCTCAGCTTTAATTTGATATAACAAAAGTCTATGTCACCCTTAATTATCATGCTTTATTTTGGGTGCCAAATTGGGAAAATCCATGTGGACACCCTGTATACGAGTATTATGATACTATGTTTCATGTTTGAAAGAATATTAATTAAATACATCGGCAGCAGTGCAATCTGTTGTGCCCGAGAGAGATAAGAGCCGGTCAGGTCGGCGAGGTGACTCGATCGCAGATACGTCGAATCGACTCAGAGAAACGTTACAAAATTATTTCTGTAACTGGTGGCATGGGAGTTTCAAGTAGTATATGCAATTTTGAAGTTTTATATGCCCTCGTCGGTATAGTATGCGTACTATAAAAATAAAAATATAGATACTCTTCTCAATTGTTAATTTATTTTATTTTACACTGGCATTACGACTTTTCTCTACATCCAAATTTGTAAAGTATTGCTTTTTACCTAGATTCGATTCCATGAGTAATTTATATTTTTTTTCTTTGTGTGAATAACAAAAATTATGACGGTGTATTAATAAAGTACATGACATTAAAATGAAAATACGAGAGTATATAATTATGACACATATGCTCTCATTAATTTTTAGTCATTAATTTAATATAAACTGCATGGAAATATGAAACAAAAATAATTGAACTAACTCCATCATTAAATATTCTTTACTCCTATATATATACAGCTAATTTTCTGCGTGTATTAAAAATAATTTTATATATTATATATAGTATATATAGTAATAGTAATATATTTAACTGCAAACTGTACTATTAATAAAAGCTATTCGTGCATCCTGAATTAAAAACATATTACTTTTCCAATGCTTCGTTAATGGTGTATTTAAGCCTGAGGGAGTTCCTGACTCATTAGTTTGCCAAAGTATAAAGAGGGTAAACGCTTGCCGGTGGCTCGGGCTAGCTAGCTACGACTGTCTATCTGCAGGGCGCGTGCTGTATATGAATGCATTCAACGGCGGTACTAACAGCACCATGGTACGGTGCATGCGCGGCGACTGCGTGTGTCTCCGGGCGGGAACGCGCGCCCATCTCCAGCTACAGCAGACTCCGCGGCGGCTCCAGCTGGCTTGTGACGGCGGACACACCGCGTAGTCAGTCAGTCGGGCGCGCACTGCGATCCTGCCTGCCTGCTTTCCTTCCCGCCTGCCTGTCGGTCTGCCTCAAGTACACCTAAAAGCTTGCAGCGCGCGGCGGACACCATGTGCTCGCGTCAAGATACCATGAAAGCATCTTTAACTTTCACAAGCACAACCAACATTACGACCCCAGTTGCAGAGAGACCAGCAACTTTAGGGTCAAGTCGATCAATGCATGCATTACAGTTACCAAAAAATAATTGTTGTCAAACGACCCCAAATTCATTACCATCAAAAATTACTTCATCCGATTCTTTTGCATCCTCTCTAACTTCATCAACCTCACCATGTTTTCCTTTTGGAATAGAATTGGTTGAAAAACATCCTGAAAATCATAATTGTTTACAAGTGCTTCAAACATTTGTTCAGTATCAACAACAGCAAATTGCATTGTTGGAGAGCAACTTGCGTGAGCTCGCTTTGAACTCTAGCAGACGTGAGGAGAGTCTGGTAGACCAGATGTGCGACCTGCAGCAACGAGGGACCCTGAGCCGCCACATGCCCGAGTGTCCTTCCACGGTAAGTCAATCACGCCTCTCTTTCAGGAAGAGCACCAACCTTCGCTTCTTGTGGTTGCACAACACATAATTACTGCATCATCAAGCAGAATTATGTTTTTATTAGAATCTAATTATAAAAAGCATCCAGTGCGCTCAGTTGGGGGTAAGGGGGACTGGGTTTAGGTGCCCCCAGTCACCTTTCCTCTTATGAATATGATATTTTGAGTTTAACATTCTGGGTGGTATTATACCTCTATACTTTTTTTTTTAAGGTTGACATGAGCCAAGCTTCTGCTAAATAATACTTTTTGGGATACATGCAAATGGAAAGCGTATATAAATAGTTATGCATTATGCTAAATAAGTGTAAATGGTAATGTCTTGCCCTAACATTTTTTAACGAAATTGACATTAAATATTTTTATTTTTACATTAAAAAAAAAAATGCACACTAAAAAAGCTAAAAAAAAATGTAGTTTTTTTGGATCTTGTTTTTGACGTATTTTTGTTTTTGAACTGCTCATTTATCATTCAGTAAGTCTTACTTGTTAGTGTGTGGTACAAATACATATAAAAAACAAGACTTACGTTTACATAAAAGGAGTAAAGTTATTGAAACTTGAAAATTAAGATGTTATAAGTAAGCACTGTGTGATTATAAACTTCACTCCTCAACGGCACGTAATTAAATACCGTAGTCGACGAGCGAGCGACTAAAGTAAAGAGAAAGGGGAAAAATGTTGCTACTATCTCACGGGTCTTAAGCATTGCTACGTTCTAGCTCATTTTCCAGCTCTTAGTTGTACAGTTGCTCATCAAACAGCTCCGAGTTGTTGTAGTACGTACTGAAGATGCTAGCTAGCAATAAGAGGTCCAACCAACCTCGTAACCACCCCAAGGGCGTACAAAACCAGACACCATGCTTAAAAGGTTCAGCAAGAAGCTTACAGTATATACGAGGATTTTAAAAATAATAAAATGTTACTAGTACAACGTAACGATAAAGCTTTTTTATTTATATTAATAATACCATTATGTATAATTATGTATCATGTTATACTTTTTTTTTAAAAAAGAATTAATTTTGAAGGAACGTTTAATTAAATTAATAATAATGAAAGGAGGGGGGCCAATTCCTATCACAGGATAAAACCAAACAGATTAAATGAAGAAATTAAAATATATATTATACACATGATTATCATAACAAACACGTACTGTTACGAAAAAAAAAAAAGAGAAAAAAAAAATGAAAAGGCAAGCAGAGACAAACTATAAACAAAAAAGGCACTCGTTGATAAACTATTAAGGGTGCATCAGATGCATGCCTTGAAACGAGTAGGCTTCAACCGTACAGTTATCGAGTGCTGCATGTTGTGTGCCACATTAATTAACTTATATTTATAGCGCACTCAGCTGCGAATTAATTAAATTAATTAGCAAATTAAGTATTGTCCGTTTGCCAAATCATCTTTCTTTGAGCTTAGGCACTTTGCATCAACATAGAGTACTTTATATATGCGACAGGTACGAGATGGAGTTTTCAAGAGGCCATCGACCCCTGCCACTTATGTAGCCCGCTCTGTTTTGATGCTAAACAAGTTGCATACTTTCACGACGAGACAATCGGACGAGGCTTTTTTTTTTACTTTCTTTATCATCATATTGATAGGTAAGTAAAAATTTGCGATACAAAAGAGCAAACTGCAGTACATCTCATTATACATTATATTGAATATATAATAATTATTAATAATATTATGTTTTGAGATGATCAATATTTATAATAATTACAGCAAAGTCCCCTCTTAAGCGTGAGGTACAAGTCTGAAGCTGGGTAGTACGACAAACGTCACTCATTGCTGGATCTACACAAGGAAATCTAGGGCTTGGTGGCTTTCTTGCTACTTTTCTTTCATTCCCTTATTCTTTCCCGCAGGTTTAAAAGAAAAAAATTCTATAGAAAACAAAGACGTGGAGTCAAGGTGCTAGTGTTGCCGTGCTGCCATCATGCTTTCAAATGTCTTACAGCTACTACTGAGAAGGTTTTCTTTTTCTTTTTTTTTTTTCCTTTTTTTTTTTTTTCTTAAAAAAAAAAGTTTATGAAATGTCGTGCGCGTTGATGCCTTGCTTCTCCGCTCATACTCTAGTACTAAAGGTGAAACGCGCGAGGAGGAGATGTAAAAAGCAAGCGAGCTCTGTTGCGACTACTGACAAGCATAATAGCTTCCTGTAACGACGATCTATAAACATTAGCGACACACTTTCATAACACTTTTCTTATTTTTCTTTTATCAGTATTGTTTTCCCCCCAGTAAAATTGCTGCCCTGTAGTCCCTGTACTCACAAATAAGATTTAGTTGTGGACCGAACAATAGCTTCATTTCCACACAGCATTTCTAACCCTGCTCAGTGGCGTAACTAAAGAGGAGCCAGGGGTCAGAGGAACCAAAAGGCACCGGGACCATATGCTTGCTACAAGGAGGCCTTTTTAGTCAGGCTGGTTGAAGAATTTTCAATAGACTGTTAAAAAAATTAAAAATTATTAAAAATTTAAACTTATGCATGATTTTTTTTTCTGTTCCTAAATAAAATAAATAAATATTTCTTATTTATTGATTTATATAATTCATAATGTGTGATCATGTGCTATTATAACTTTTTTTGGTATTTTTAATGGAACCCTTCATTCAGATAAAAGTGTCCGATCCGGCTATATACTTTTTACCGTGGCCGGATAGGGCATTTTTATTCGATTGTATCGAGTGTTTATGAATGCCTGATATAGATGATTATGATACTAGTTCAATTATTAGAAAGTGCTATTTTATAATTTTCAAAAAGCCGATAGCAATTGAAAAAATTGACAAAAGTTTCCTTTTCTTTACAAAGTTACATTAAATTGATTTCTATATAGATTTTTTTTAACATCTAGATATCATACAAAACAAACGTATATCACGTCATTTAAGAAACTATAACTATAATATAAAAACGTATAGTTTTTAAATGAAATTTTATATAAACAAAGACATACAACACTGAAATTTACAAAGTACATTATAATGATATTACTATAAAATCAAAACGCATATAACAATGGTTTCAGACATTTTAACAACCTGTAAAATTACTTTACTGAATACAAATTTTATTGCACTAAAATTAAAACTTGTTACTTGTAATTTATTCATTCAGACAGTAGATGGATCGGTATACCGCATTGATAACTGACTTATATGAGTATCAATTGAACCTCAATATATTCAACATTATAACTTTCTTTTTACTGCTTATTATTAAACTGTTCATTATAGGTTGTTTGTCGGTAACTGGATAATTATTATTTGGCTTCATTCACATATTGAATACGGTATCAATATGGAAAAACAATAAAATGGCCCGGGCTTCTGTGGCAACATTATTCACAATTAACAAGCGTAACATAGAAAGTAGCAGCGTTCAAGGTCCTATAACCTCTTTCTCCCATTTCCACCCTGGCTACGCCACTGTTGACATTTATATACATTTTTTTTAGAAGTAAAAGTTTTGATATATGTTTTTACTTTTTAAATGTTAATTTAATAGCCATGCAAAGTTAAAAAATGTTAAGGTGCTTGTCTTTTTAAGGAGAACATGAAACAAATTTAATTTTTATTAATAGATTAAATGGATTTATTAGTATTACATTCTGTAAGCCATAGCATAGAACAAGTCATATAAATCATTACAAAAAAAACAAACAACATACAAAGATGTATATGTTAATGTTAAACCAAACATCAAACTAACCTACTGACAGGAGAAAATCATTTCTGTTTGAAAAAATATTTGACATTGTTATACAGTATAATATAATTATAGTTTTATATTCAGTCTGTTTGTATAAAATTAAATTTCAGGTTTTACAACAAGTGTCACTTCAATTGTTACTGCATACGGAAATAATTCAATCTATGTACTTCAAATGTTAGCAATAATCAATCATGCACTAAGCATAATTATTGTGGGGTCGGCAATCATGCGGCGGACTGTACGCGCTTTGTATGGGCTAAAAGTCGTCTTTAGCAAAATGTAGAGAATAACTAATAGAGTATTGTCCTCAATTTTTTTTATTGCAGAAATGGATAGAAGGTGCAAAATTATGCTACCCTGATTTTTTTCAGATTTTTTAGAGCCCGGGAACTATTTTTAAAAAATTATTGAAAGTCCTTTTCGTGACGTCACGAGACGCCGCTCCTTAAGAAAAAGATAGGACTTGCCCCCGCGTGACGTCACAAAAAGAACTTTCAATAATTTTTTAAAAATAGTTCCAGGTCTCAAAAAAATCTGAAAAAAATCAGGGTAGCATAACTTTGCACGCTCTATCCATTTCTGCAATAAAAAAAATTGAGGACAATACTCCATTATCAATGTATAACTAATTCTTAAGCTTTATAATCATTCTACAAAATTAAAATTATTTTGATGATAGGTAAACATTGTACATGAGATCAAGCATGAATTTAAAGTATTCAGTACCCATATCAGCTAAGACAGACATCTTGAAGTAAAAAGTAAAACTCATATATATAATGTATAAAAAAATAATGTTCAATAATGCGATCAATCCGTTGAGTTATTGTCAATCCTAGTTTTCATACGAATGTATATCTGCCGGGCAAAATATTTTATATGTTAAATCAGACACACACAAAGGCTACATCAGACCATGATAAAAAGTCACGATGAAAAACTTGGGATGTCTGTGAAAGCATCATCCTTTCCCTCCCGTCCCTTCATCATCTCTAGCGGCGCACACAAAAATGCTCAAACAGGATCGGATTCATTTTTTTCTCGACGTGATTTACATTTTAATGGTAGGAAGATACAAACAGTGTGCTTGCAATGTGGGAGAAGAACCATGCTGGGTGGAGCGGGGAGATTGAGAAGAGAGAGAGAGAGAGGTCGCAGGCGGAGAAATGCCATCAGCTTAAAATTGGAGACACGGAAAAATGGAAAGAAAATGCACCATCCACGACGCCGACGCCACAACACTCCAAATGAATAACGAGAAAAAAATATATATATAATATGAAGGCAGCAAACAGTCTTGCTGTATATTTATGTCATAAGTTTGATTGCAGCTTCCTACAAACTTCTATTGTGTTTAATGAGAAACGGAAACCAGGAAAGGTTAAAATGCTGCAGTATAATTTTACATAAACATTAAATATTATTTGAGTTGTCATTATTATGTTTTATTAATTTCTTTTCAATGTTACATTATGCTGATGAACATGTATGCTAATATAGATTTTTTACACACAACACAACAAATAATAAATCAATAGATCACTCCAGTGGATTTGAGAAGCTACAAGGGGAGAAGGTTGTATGTTTTTAATGACTTTGAGCTTGCTGGCGTGCCGCCACCTCCGTCGTCTGTCACCCGCCTGCCGTACGGTGCTGTGTCGGATTGTCTTAATTAGGCACTCATGCGCAAATGTAGCTCGCTGCTGATTAGAATGTTTGAGAGATTGCTCGGGGGCGGGCGGTGAAGACATCGTGCTCGTCATCACGCGGTGCCAAGCTCCTCGTCCTCTTGTCCCTCCACTTGTATCGATTGGCCGCTACTGGAGCCGCCTTCTGGTTGGCATGCACCTGCTCAAGACTCACCGCCATCCTTGAGCCAATGTACTCGAACCACCACCGCCGAAGATGTTTGCTTACCACCAGCAGCATGCTAAATGTTTCTTCGACTCTCCCAACTTTTAAAACTGCTCGTTTTCTTTTTTGTTTTTCATGATGTAAAAAAACACACAAATATTTTATGACTTTTGTCAACTTTTCATCACGCTTTTAATTGATTTTATTAAACACAAATAGTGTACAGATACAATTAACTAACAAATAAATCACGCTTTTAAAAGGTGCATTTAATTTTTAGTATTTTAATGATTCAGAATTAATTTAATCATAAATTTGATCAAATAGAAAATACTGAACTACATCATAGTTAGGATACTACATCGTGAATTCGTGTATCGTGTGACGACACCCTGCAAAAAAAGGAATGGACACTCAATGTGTATTACGCGCTCATACAAGTTGGAATTTTATTTTGTGTTTTATATACTCGTATAATAAATAATAAATGTTTTATAAAGTGACAGTAAATCTGCTATTTAATTTGCATAGAATTATTTTATAAAAATATTTTTCTTTTTATAAAATTTGTTTTTGTAATTTAAGTGATTTCCATAGGAAATTGCAATAAAAGATAAATAAAATTTTATATATAATAATAATTAACTTGCATTTTGTAAATAAACAACGATTTTATTGCATTTGGTATACTTGGATTTATAACTGTTGACAAAGAATTAAAAGATGACATGTGCACTATTATTTTAATACTTGTAAAATTTAGTAAAATAATTATAATCTGTCATAAAAATTAAGTTAAAGTCAGAATATTTTTACATTTTTTACAAAACATATGGCCAACACAAAAGTGTATAAGAGATAATCGTTTTTTCACGTTTGTACCATTTAGATCTTGCTTTAGTTTCAAACTTCATCATTGATTTCAATATCAGAAACTTGGCGGTAACTTTTGTATAATTTCGTCATCTGGAAGGTAAACTCCAGTTACGTTCTAGAGAGAACCTAAAGTAGGTTATAATCAGTGATGCAAATTCTGCTTCAATATTCGCAAAGAGGACATGAACTATCAGTTTAAATTATGATCATTACCTGGCAGTAATCAACAACAATGAAGCACTGTATAAAAGTATTAGCTGATTTTATACTGTATTTTATAGGTTGACCTCTTAGGAGAATTTACATCGTTGGATATGCTTTAACTTAAAGCATACAGAAACCTCAGTTGGTTCGTCCAGGTAAAGGCCTTCGAGGCTACATTTCCTTCCATCTCCGTACCCCCTCTGTCCGATGTTGGATCACTCCCCTCCTTTGGGTGACAACGTCACTCCTCCTCGGCGGTGCCACCAAATGCATGTAAGGGCGTTGACTGCACTCGTGGCATCTCGAAAGAAATTACAACTAGTGGGATGATATCATTTAATCCTATTATACAAGATGAGATTATAGCTACAGAGGAGACTACACAAGAAGATTACGTAGACTTTGCAGTATTTAAGTTAGCTCTTCTTCTCTACTGCTGTCGTTACTCAAATAGAAAGATTTCCTTTGACTATACTTTGACAGGGAATCATGATTTCCCCCCTTCTCTCCCTAACTTTTCAATCAAGGTTACATTTTCCAAAGATGTAATAATAGCAAGCACAATTGAATATTGAAAGTAAAAATCTAAGCTGTCTAAGCTTTAATTAAGTATTTAATGATTAAGCCTTTAATAAAAATAAATAAAAAAAAAATAAATAAAATTTTCAACGAGATGAAATTAGTAAAGCATTATTATTATTATTATTATATATTCAATGTACATATACAATGAAAATACACTGTTTATGAAATATACAAAGTGAGAATTTGCCTAATTAGTTTTCCTTACAAAGTTACACAGCGGCTTGGAAGTTTTGCACCTGACTTGTAGCGTTCTTCACACAAAGAGTAAAAACCTCTTCGCATTTCTTGACATACCTTTACACATTTACACCTAAAGCAACCTCCCTTATTTCAAAGAGGGAGATTTACGCACAGCGGGCCACGCTCTTTAAAATAAAATAAACTTTTTGTGTTTTAATTACATATAATAATATATAATATTTTATGCTGTTACTAAAATGCACTACGTGCCGTGCAAGCTCTAATGTAATTAAAAAAAATACATTTTTTTTTTATCACAGTGATATAATTAATGTTTTTGTCAAAGGTTTGAATTAAATGCAGTACACTTCAAATAGAAGTACTGATGAAGTACTGAAATTTTTGGCAGGTAGCGAATGGGGTGCTACTCCGATTGTGTGTTTACAATAACTCACGTCAGCGTAACCAAACTTTGTTGTAAATGTTTCTTAGTACAACTTTGAGTAATAAAACTATATATTATGTATATGGAGACATTTATTGTGTAATACATAATTTACATCGTATCTTTTTTTTTTTTTGTACCATGTCATTTTTAACTGTATAATTTTAGTATAAAAACTTAACTACTATCAGTATCATCAGTCTTTAATTGACAATAAATTATTAAAGTGTCATTTAAGCTATAAAACACTACCTTTTTGTAGGTTGAAAAGTGATACGGTATATCATATATCTGTACGGAGACGTTTAATAGCACTCATCTACTGAAGTTTACACAAGAGAATAGAGACAATGCAGCGACAGATGAACTCAACATGAGGGGGTGAGAGAGAGAGAGAGAGAGAGAGAGAGAGAGAGAGAGAGAGAGAGAGAGAGAGAGAGAGAGAGAGAGAGAGAGAGAGAGAGAGAGAGAGAGATGAAGAGGGGCAGGCAAATACGTTCATTTTAGAATGATAAAATAATACAAACGAGGGAGGGTATTATAGAGCAGACAGTGCTGGGTTCGTTTCAAGGGGGGTGGGGATACGAGGAGCAAGCAAGGCTGGTATAAAGTGCTACAATATCCTGCATGGCGAGAACAAAGGACAACGGAGGAGTGGACCGTGAGGCCGGCTGGACAAGGCGCCCGCTGCTTCCGTCCAATGCCGGGAAAACAAAGCCGTAATGCACTGCACAACGATGGAAGCAGCAGCACTCCATCATCCGCTGGGACAGGAGACACCATCGCTTGTACCAGTCACTGGATAGCATTAAGATCGCCAATCTAACCTGTCCCTTCTAGAGAACACTTTATATATAAGGTGACAAATTCTTAATGTATTTTCCTTGGAAAACACTTTTTAAATGAAAGAAGTGTTGAAATTTCCCCTCTAGCATTTCGTATATTATAAAGGTAAAAAATTATCAACCAATAACAATTTTATGATTTCCTGTAATTTACTGTAATGCGATACTTCATGGAAGTAATTTTGTATGATTGATGAGTATACTTGTAAACTGTATATTAGTTCCTATTATTATTAACAATAATAATTAAAATTCGGAGTTTTAAATGAAAGAATAAAAGCTATAATATATACAAGAATCCACCACGGAGTGATGCATGTTTAGAACTTTATGCAAATATTGGTGGCAGTGATTGGGTGGCGGGTTTTCTCATGTTTTTATATTTATTATTTATTTATTTCACCCAATACATTTAAACATAACGAAGGTTAAAAATGATCCAAGCTAACACCGGGGGCAGAGTGTCTCAAGTGCTATCAGAGGGGTATTATAGGCGTAGGTTTGCTGGAAGTAACATGACACCATAGATAAAAAATGCACATCAATATATTTTTTTAAACAGCCTTGTTGTCTGCAACCCGCCCTACAATATTGTATAAGCAGTTGCATATCCATCAGCGTCTGCAGGCTGGGGGGCATTTTGAAATTTGAAACACTATATTTTAGTAATTGTTTATTAAATAAATATAAAGAAATTTGTGATACTAGTTAGGAGATCCTTGATTCAACTTGTATAAAAAAAGTTTACTGGTATTCAAAAGATTTTTTTTTTTTAAATTTGAGATTGAGAATAATTATATTAAGGATAATAGAATTGTGATTGTTCTGATCCAGATTCGATTGATTCAATTGCATGGTCGAGGCAAGCAAAGCAGAGAGACGAGTAGTGGTCAGCAGCATGGCTAATGGTTGCATGAGCGAGGAGACATTTGCTGGGTGGAAGGAAGCGGACAAAGTGGGCGGGTCCGGCGTCAGTCTAGTCATTTGGTGGTTAGTGATGGTCGCTCACCCACCATACTGCTGCGGCTGTATCACGATCACTCAGAATTATAAAAGTTGAACAATAACAAAAATCCGCGTGCAGCCATCCTCTCCCGCCCACTCTGACCTATCGCCGCGCGTGATGGACATTGCGTGCACTCTCTCCTTGTATGCACAAGCAACACCAGAGGGTCCGGAGTGTGTTTAATTTATACATAAAATTATAACCCCGTACATTAGAGGCAGGTTTGGATAAGAGATTTTATAACACTATCTCAAACACAAATAATAATGATGTATAACTCACAAGTTTTAATCACTATATGTTGTTGTTTTTAATTGTTTTTAGTATACATGATATAGAATTTCGTTCTATGTATTTCTTTCTTTGTTTGGAACAATACATTGGTTGTTTTTGCAATGGATCTGAAAATCTTTGGAGAGGAAATGGATATTTAAAAAATATATATATTACAATGAAGAAAATCGATATTTTGCTCATTATGTTGTGTGGGAGAGAGAGAGAGAGAGAGAGAGAGAGAGAGAGAGAGAGAGAGAGAGAGGAGGGGGAACAAGCATTTTAATGTTGACAGTATTAAAATGGACTGCAATCACTTGATGGAAAACTGTTCTGGTATAAAACATTGAAATATTTCATTGTTACAAGTTACAACAGATTTTTTTTTAAACATACAATTGAAAAATATTTTTAGCATCCATGTAGGACGTGGTTCAAGTTAAAACAAAGCTTAGGTGACGACGTGGAGTGAGGAGGAGGAGGAGGATTTTTTTCCGTGCACGCCGTGGAGCTTGGGACCAAGGCGTTGTTCCGTCGTCGCCTCGACAGTTAAGGTGGGGAGCGCGTGTCAAACCGACAGCAGATACAGCGTTATTCAAACTGTAGAACATTTATGAAAGTTATCAATAAGAAAGAATGACTAGCTTGCTAGAATTTAATTTGTGAAAGAAAAATATATAGAACATTAAATTATATTGTTTTTTTAATACCAATTATTGCTCTTTTTTTTTAGTTCAGGCTTAATGAGCATAAATAAATGTTCATTTTTGAATATTTAAATTTCTCCTGTGGTATCCCCTTAATGTTTATGATTGCTGAGTTCCCCTGGTTGGCAGTGTGCACTCTCTGCATACATGTGGCCCCCGGTGTGAGGGACTGGCAGATCGGGCAAATCTACACTCGCGGTCACACGATAGCGCCAGTTATATCATTTTAGAATATTTAATCATATTTATGTTATGTGTGTGAGATTTGATCAAGAATGTGATGTTAACTGACAAGAAATAAGTATATCAGGTAACTCAGGTAAGTGGGTCGTAAAATTGCAGCTCGAGAGTCGATAGCTAGAGATTGAAATTAGTGGAAGTTTGATTAGAACCGAGGTAATTGCACTAGACGAAGTACTCCTATTAACCTGTATCAAATAAGTGCACTTGAGTATTGCAACGTGCAAGTAATTTCTTACCCCATATTATAACAGTGTTGAAGCTTTAGTGAAAAGAAAGAAGTTTGCTAAAATAAAATCTGCTGAGACGTAAAAAAAAAAAAAAAAAAAAAAACTATTATCAATGTTTCAAAACCATAACAAAGGAATATAATTTACTGTACCCTTTGAAATATAACTATATGAATATATTATGTAAAATAGTTTATTAAATGGACAGGGGACCCTAAAAATAAGTATTTTTTAATCAAACGTTACCCATCAACTGAGTATGAATACATGCCGCACAGTGGCGAGTGCCCCAGGGTAAGCGGGTCGCGAGTAACTTAAAGTGTGGTTTGCTGACGTCACGAATCCTTAGTGGCAACACAGCTCCATGGAACTCACTCCCCCCTCCTCCCGCCCAGCCGTACTCAGTGCGATGTTGCCTATGTAATTGCCGTGCGACTCTATATTTATTTAATTTTTATAAATTCGGGTGATGGTCCGAAAACGGAAATTTATTCATTTTTCGCATTAATATATCTTACATAAACTTTTTATGCATACATGACTTTACTGTCTCGTGTCCCTTTTATAAGATATTGTGTGTAGCTATCTTGTTATTATAATTATGTATGTATAGATAAACGACATTTAATTTGATTTCAAATTAGGTAGTATCCTACCTGTATTCGTACGTTGGTATATTTTACATAAATGGATAAAATAAAGTAGGTTAATAAGATAAAGAATAAATAAGACGAAAAAGAGATTTGTATCCCAATCTGTTAAATTATTATAACTTGTCATTATATATATTTATCATTGACTGTATTTAAAAATAAAACTGCATTTTTTTCTAACCTTTCTGCATTATATATATATACGTATTATGCTTTTCAACTATTGATGCTGTGATGTTTGAAGAATAACCGAACAACATCACAGTATGTTTGTAATTAACGCTTGTCAACAAGATTGGAATTGTCCGCAAATCGAAACTACGATTCACCATCATATTTAAATAATAAAACGAGTTCTTGCATAAATTTAATACTGTTTTCCTATTTTCCTACTAAATTGTGATTATCACTGCATAATATTTACTGCTTGCTATTTTCAATTGATTGTTGCTAGTAAATACTGCAGTAAAAGCAAACTGAATATTGGAACAAATAAATTTTAACATGTTATACATATTATATGTAAATACAAGCAATATATTTATATATCAATAGAGAAACAGTACATGCAACAAATGGAAATTATTACAAACATCAATTTAATCAATGTGAGTGAAATATAATTTTGTAGCATCAAAATTATATTTGCTGCGCTCCAAAAGCAATTAAAAGAGGAGAGCTCAAAGAATAACTTTAAAGCGATCTAGTTTAAGAAGTTTAATCAAAGACAAGAGAGAAAATATAATTCTCAGCTTCTTTTGATTTGAATTTTTTTTTATTTTAATAAACAAATTTCTTACTTTAAATCTTGAATTACTTTTAAGAACTATTTCCTATCGATGCCTGCATGGTAATGATGAGATTACAAACCAATTAAAAGAAATGAGAAATTACTATGTTTTGAATTTTTATGCAAGTTGCTCATAACTTGTTATTTTATGAATAAATTAAATATAAAAAATGTCATGGAAAATAAGGACGTCTGAGATTCTTGTGTTTCCCGACACAATATTTACAATGAATGCACTTTGTGAATCAACAAAAAAAGTACAGATATAATATAAGACCACGTACAACAAAAACAAAACAAAAACGGTTATTTACTGTTAGCTAAAACCGATATTATCAGAAATTACAATTTTCTTTTGCATTGGACAGAAATATTAGAGATAATTAGAGTTAAATTGAAAGAACTATTATATAAGTGAAAGGGTAAATAAATTCAACTAAGATCTAATGCAAACATAAAGGAAAATTATTTACATAAAATATTTTAATATTTTAGTGTTACCACGTGTTCACAAATAAAAATATATTATGCAAAAAAAAAAAAAAAAAAGTAATAAAATAGCAAAAATGAGCAAGTCAAATTTTATGCTCTGTGTGCTAAAAAATCGAGGACTAATTTTAAAGACAAAAGATATTTTATACCACCAACGTTGGAGGAAATAATGTATTCTGCTTTTTTCCATAAAGAGGGCTGGCTGCCTGCTTGCTGACTGTAAGGGATGGCAATTTGGCAGCCGCACGCCCGCACCCCCATCCCCCTCATCGCCCGCATCGCAAAACTCTGCGCCAATAACAGATTAGTATTCGCTCAATCGAAAATTTGAATCGATATGATTGTATGTCCATTTACACCTGTCATATCACAAGTTGAGGAACGGAGACCACGGATTTGAGTGGTGCATATTCACAATAATGGCAACAATAGTATTTTTTCATAAATTATTTAATTTGAAAATTAATTCATTTTTTTTAAATATGTTGATGACATTGGTGACAATAGAAAAATTCTATCTGAGTTGTGTTGACGTGACAAGAATGAACGTTACCAATTAAATTAATACAAATGCATATTATTGTTGAATTTGAAAAGAAAACACCAGATATTGGCATTCCAACGCAACGTGCTCACACATACACATGACGGTGTTTAATACGCACTTAGATATCTACGCCTCAAAATAATAATAATAATAACAATAACAATAAAAATATCCATCATCAGCTGATCCATATTAAACACTGTAATGTGAACGTATATTGATTGTACCGAGGTGCCAGAAGGAAATGTTGTTATTCTCTTGGAAACATGAGGTGCTAACGTTACTTTCCATTTTTTTTTTTTAATAAAATCTTCCTTTGTTTGGCCAAGCAGAACAATGTTGCCAATATGTAAATAATCATTTTCCCATATCTCCTGTGTATGGACATTTTCTCTTTGCATTTCAGTATATACCTTTCACTATAACCATGCATGCAGGGGCAGCCTCTTCAAGGCAATCCAATGGGGTGGACTGCAGCAGATCACAAAGTGTAGCTGCGCGCATGTTTCCCTGACACAGCCCGGCTCAGAACGTTGCACAAAAAGGGTCCTGACCACTACCAAGCAGGGGGTCGATCGTCCAGGGCCTCAGTCAGAGTTGTAAACTCCTGCTTGTCCAGCAAATGTCAACATTCTGGATTCTGGAACATTTTCTCTCCTATAAGCATGCAATTATCGTGACCATCACGTAAATAGAATATAATACATACTAGGTCTGTCCAACATGGAAAATATTAACTTTGATTTAATATAAATTTGATATAAATATGTTTGCTTTATTTTCCTTCCAATTCTCTCATAATTTATACGCACTTCTGAGATCTACAATTTGAAATATAGGTTTTATATGTAATGGTACTTTTGAAATTGATAAATGGTCAATGTCAACTTTGAAATTGTACAAAACCAAAATTAATATTTATCACTCTTCAAGATGATGGATTACCAAACACCATAATATATACTGTGAAAAGAGCATACAGACACAATTTTAATATACATACATGTTGTATAAATTGAAGCAAAAGTATCGAAATAAGATGAAAATACTTTATGTGCAGTGCGCAGGCATTAAAAGTTGCATAGAATCTACAACTCTTCATTCAAAATGCAACATACATACATCATCGCACCCTCATATTCACTCAAGTGCATGAAAAATGCAATTTCTTGGAATAAAATACACATCAGTATTTTGAATTTATGTTGCAAGAGAGAGAGAGAGAGTAAAAATATTTCATCCCACAAAAACAAAATTGCCACGAATGATGGCTGAAAATACACTCTGTCGACTCAGCAATTTAAGCGGTAGAAAAAGATAATGTTGCCATAATATAATGCTGGCTGCATATATTTCTGATGGAAAATAGATTCCTACTCCTATACTACATAATAATATATGAGCATATATATGTTTTTTCATCAAAATTAGGCATCCTTTTTCATCCTTGAAAAAAATGCTGCAATTTTCTCGTTAAATTAATTTTGTGCTAGACAGCTCGAAAACTCCCCGTCAGCGACTGTTTGAAACTCACCGTATGTTTTCAAAGGTAGCTCCTTGCAGTTTGTCAAAACTTCACAATTTGTTGGCCTGATTGTGATGAGCACCTTGCCACAACTGCATACAAATGTTATTGTCTTAGTGTCTTTGTTGTCATTGCTCCATCAAGAGTGAAGCCAATCAAGAGAGAAGGTTTAACACAATTATTGTAAAGTCAAAAAATTCTTTAAACTAAAGCCTATATTACACGATACAATTTTTCTGCTAATTGTATACAATTTTTCATTGCAAGAAAACTTCCTCTCAATAGAAACAAATGGAGATTAAACTTTCTTGTAAGGAAAAATTGTTTACAATAATCAGAAAAATTGTATCGCGTAATACCGGCTTTAAAAGAGAAAAAAAAAGTTTCCTTTTCTTTACAAAGTTACACTAAATTGATTTCTATATAGATTTTTTTAACATAGATATCATACAAAACAAACGTATATCACGTCATTTAAGAAACTATAACTTTATAAAAACGTATATAGTTTTTAAATAAAATTTTATATAAACAAAGACATACATGGATAGACAAGACACACAACAAGGAAATTTACAAAGTACATTATCATGATATTGCTATGAAATCAAAACGCATATAACAATGGTTTCAGACATTTTAACAACCTGTAAAATTACTTTACTTAATAAAAATTTTATTGCACTAAAATTAAAAAAAAAATCAGACCATCAATATTTTTACGACTTGTTGGTAAAAATAAATAAATGGTGAATTAATTGATACAAGTAGTAATTACTATTATTGTTTTCTTAATTGTTTTCTTTAATGCTAATTAAGTTCATGATTCGTAATCACTACTTTTTCTCTATTCATTGCTTCATATATATGAATTTTTTAATATTTGTTTTTCTGGGTATTTCACAGTATGCTCGGTTAATATACTGCCTAGTAATTCGTTCAGTGAGTGTGCTAATAATATATGAACTGTGCACTAAACCACTGCACTTTCACTTTTTTTAAACAAGTACAGTTATGGAGAAACCATTATTGCTGTGTAAAGTGGCTGCATTGCAATTTAACATAAAGTAAATCGAATTTCAATAAATTAATTGTAGTAGGAGTTACTTTAAATGAATTCACTGATGAAATTTTCAACCCAAAAATGTAACAACTTCCCTCTTGCTGACGAGAATATTGACATTGATGATGTGCACCACAGGCTTGGTTTCCAGTAAAGCCATTCAACACTGAAATCACTCCTTCTACTGTATATCGGACGCTCTAATATTTCTTCATGCGAGATAATACTTTCCCCTCATGCTTTAAAAAAAGTTACTGACTGAAAAAAAAAGCGTACAGGAAAATAAATTTGTATGGTTGAACAATTTTTTTCGTGGATATTAGTCGGTTGTATGGAAGTATATATATCTATGTTATGTTATAATATTATCTATAACTGATTTTATTTTATTTATATATAAAAAAAAAGTAATTTTCATTCACCATGATCACACAAATCTTGGTTTCGTAAAGGTATAGGGGAGGAAATATTTCATGGGACGGAGGTATTTCGTTTGACTGACTTGGCGAAATATTTTCCCTTCAAGCGGCAATACGATGAAACCGATTTATGATTGTAATTTTCTCTCCTCTGCCCGTTGCCCGCTGGGCCCTGCAAGCAATGTAAGAAGGCAGCAGCAGCAGCTCTACTCAACTGGAAATTGAGCTTGTGCTATGCCATGCTGTTACAAGCAAGAGAAAATAAGGTGGAAACTTTTAAAAGTTCCTCCACAACCCCTCCCTCTCTTTTTCGTCTCTCTCTCTCTCTCTCTCTCTCTCTCTCTCTCTCTCTCTCTCTCTCTCTCTCTCTTCACACACAAACACACACTCAAATGTCAATGTCAGACTCGAATCACTCGATCATAGAGTACTGGAATCATAGCCTGCTATGCAAGGAGAACAGAAGTACAGAAGTTTTGACCTCATCAAACATTCCTGACCATCTTCCGATCACCCTTAGCAACGACATGAGGAACGAAAGAGAGAGAAACTTTCGTTAGCAGTCTGAGTTGGTACACCCAGCCACAAGGAGTGCTCTGGCGGCACAAGCAAGCATTGACGACGACAACCAAGCACCACCACAAAAGTGACAAAAGCTCGAGTGGAAAAGGAGAGGACGTAAAAAGAGGGTGGGTTTGTGGGCACATGTTCCAAGCAGCTAGGGATGATATTGGTATTCCTTCACGTCAAGTCTCTACACTTGGCTCTATAGAAACGGAGATGATGCTTTAAGAGCAAGAGAGAGAGAGAGAGAGAGAGTATAGTTGACAAAACGTTAAAATATATATATATCAGGTGCAGCAAAAGCATACTGCAATGAACTTTCTTGAAGATTGTAGCAGCTGGGCATTGTACGTGAGATGAAAGTAGTATGTAAGTACTTGGAGCACCAGCTTGAGGCAGTTGTGTGGTTACGGCGGCGACTCCAAGCCAGCCACATTCAGTGCGAGGAGTACCACCGCTCAATGCAACGTTACATATAAACCCCCTTGCGCCAAGCACTCTTATGTGGCTTCGTCGTTGCTATATCAACTTCATATGTATGAAAATAACAGCGTTATGTATCATTAGCCTATTATGTGTTGCTTCTTTTTCTCCTGGAAAGACATGTTGCAGCATTGTGATAAATAGATTAAAAAATATCCTTCATTTTATGTGTGTGCATAAAGTGCACATCCTTTTACTAAAACAAAAAAAAAAACTTCCCCCTTTCACTAGAATAGTTGTAGACGTTTGCTAACCCTAAATTTATTATGAAATTGTGCTTGTTCTTTATTAAACAGCATGTCAGATTAAGCTCAATAACATAATTATAATTCAATAGAAATTAATGATTGTACGAGGTAAGTTGGGTTTTTCTAAGGAAGACGGACAATCTTTCCCATCATCCTCATTTCTCCATGACTCTTGTCGCAAACTATACAGAATTAGAACTAACTAGCTTGATCATACAAGTCTTTTATTAAACATATATAAAGTTTGTAGCAAATAAAATCAGTATAGACATAAAACATAAGAACATCACATGCATAAAAACATTAACAAAATAATAGTAAACACAGAGTAAAACAAATATAGTTAGATGTAATATAACATAATTTTAGAAACGCAATTAAATTGTTGTTTTATAATAAAATTATACATATATATTATTATAGTATTATCTTATAGTGTTTATCATTATACATCATTGCATATGGCAGATCTTCACGCGCATATGTTTGATTTATTGATAAAAAGTGAGACTTATACCTTATTATTGATAACAACTCGAAAGAATTATTTCTGCCATAAATTAAGTGCATTCAATTTTACTTATAATTATATGTCACACGAAGCTCAATAATTAATTATACATGGTCATAAAGAGTGCGACAGAGCGTGTAATCACTCTGTCCCGCATAAGATGACCAAGACTGTACAAGTTAGAAATTTTGCTTGGTCTCGTTAAGATATTACATTTTACATCCAAATTTAATATTTGCGTAAAGCTACTGTCAAATTAATTTTCAAGCAAAAGAAAAGTTTCACTTATGTAAGACAAGAATCTCTCTTGGAATTCATAAATCTTTTAGCAGTTTCAAGAAAATTTGTATATTTAAAGTTTGAAAAAAACTAAAAATTTTAAATAATTTCATCAATGTAATTGTTTAAATTTCCCCATGCACAAAACAAAATCGCGTTCGTTTATATCAAGCTGATAAAGCTGTGGCCAATTGAGAACTGTTTCACACAACCTTTTACAATTATGCAAGGGACCGTTCCCTTGATCCTCGCAGGGGCATATCAAGTCCCCTGAGAGTTCCCAGCTTTGCCAGGATTTTGCCACCTTAAATCTCTGATCACAACAGCAACTGGGAGTGCTCGGAGCTTCACAATCGATGCGAGTGGACTGGCAACAAAACTTTACTAAATTACTTTAAAAAATGTCAACTCGTAGGTGGAACCTCACCAAAAAATATCATTAATATCAAATATAAGGGTTTACAGACAAGCAGGTTCTCGGTTGTTATTATTTTTATATATAAATAAATATGTACATATATATGTATATGTATATATATATATATATATATATATATATATATATATATATATATATATATATATTATTTTTTATAGAATCGTGTGCAGTCCAATGAAGGTAAAGCTAGTGTATCATGTACATTACTTTTTATTTTATCACTTTGAAATATTTGTTGGCAAACTTAAATTATGCATTTATAAACAACTTTACACAAGACCAGCGGTAAATAAACAAAATTATGCATCTTATGCATTTAGTTCACATGATATTCTCTTTTTTTTATGTATAACATCAAAGTATAAATTTGTTGACATACATTTCATTGAAATTACCATCATGACATAATGAGCATTAAAAAATAAAAAAAACACAATTATGATATTTTGTATAGTTATATAGAAGTGTACATGCAAATTAAAACAACAACAATAATTCTCCCCTTAAAAAAATTCATACATTGAGTATGTATAATTACGGTCCAATTAGTTTACGATAGTTAAGCTACAAGTGATGTTTCGTCCAGCACACTTGGTCTTATAAAATTGCCGCAGAGGAGCGGTCGGTGTGGCGGCACACAAGTAAAGGGACGAACTTGCTTTAACGTTATGACGATGAAAGGACGGTTAGCAGGCCAAAAGGGCAGATCGGAGCAGGGCAGGGCACAAGGGTGATACAGAACAAGCTCGCTGACGATGGATGGAGACAAGGTTAACTTTAAACTGCCGACTAGAAAGTCACTACATTGCAGCCTTTCACAGCACCATCAACACGCAAGGTTTGTTTATGACTACGTAATTTTAGTAGGATTGCAAACATGGTAAACGAGTTCAAAAGCAATCCCTCTCTTTCCATTTATTATTTTGTTTTACATAAGCATCATGTTCTTTTTTTTTTTTTTTTTTGCAAATAAAAAAAAATGAGTTTTCGTTCATAATAGCATTTATAAAAACAATGCCAATAAAACTTATTACAAGATGATCAAATTTCATATTTCATTTATTTTTTTTTTTTTGCCATAAATATAAAACCCATATTTAATACAACCCGTTCACTCTAACACTGCACTTATTTTATTGGCTGCAGTCTCAATTTCTTAAGCGTCGCAGGGTCAGGAGGAGAGGCTGGAAATCATCCCCCTTGTACAGCTTCCCCTACCACCTAAATTATTTATATTTCCTTCTTTCCTGAAAATATATCTTCGAAATGCTATTTTTTTTTTATTTCCAACTAATCTCTTGATGAACATCGAAGTGGTGATCGCCGCCCACTGGTGTGTATCCTCTGTTTGCACGCACCTCGGTAAGCCGACAGTTGGACTTGTGGGGAACGTAATTTTTTCCTATAAGCAAAGAGTAGCGTAGACAAGGAGGGCCGTCGTTTCTACCCCCCTCCTCCTTTATTAGTCAGTCATGGTATTGGGAAAAATACATGGTGGTGAGCGGGCTTTGGATGTGTACACCTTTTCCCCCAATTCTTATACCTCCCTAAAATTAAGTTAATTACCAAATTAATTAATTAATTAATTAAGGTGTGTAATTTTGTCCAATTTAAAACAACGTGACCACCTTCGTTCTCAAAGCAGGTTTGGACATACCAAAACAAAAATTAAAAGGAGACAAATTCCTCCGATACAAAATACAAAAAAATAAATAATAATAATAATAATCTGAGGTGAAATTTTATATTATTTTTTATTATTATTATTATTCTTTTTTTGTTAAATTGCCCACAGTTTTTAACCATTGATATAAATTGACGTAATTTTAATATTGTATTGACATGTTTGATATAGTGACTATATTTTAGTATAGAATTGCATACATATTTGTATTAATTCTAGTTTGAATATTGAGTTACATTTATTAAATTTATTTAGCTGTCACCACCATCGCATGCAATAAAATGACGTTCATACACGAACACGTACTGCCCGGAAAGCTACAGACAGAGGGAGTAATAAAATAATGCATTTTCATTTAATTTCAAATACTTAAAATACAATATATAATATATATCTCAATTTAAAACAAGTTAGTTCAAACGTATTATCTGTTATATAATAGTGAGCTGACTATAAATGTAAATGGTCGACATAACCGTAACAATAAAAGTTAAATTAAACAAATTACAGTACAGAAAGGTAAGTAATATTATTGCTTCCTATATACAAAAATATTATATGGTCATGTTTATATGGAGAGGAATTATAAATATTTTATCCATCATAAATATAAATATCACGTTATAAGGTACATAGTTATACTTCTATGACGAAAAAATCATTTGATTTGGCTACACAACTGGTGTTATTCAGGTCAGGTGTGTCTGTTGGCTATTATAACGTGATGGATGAAGTCCCTGACACATTGCTCTCTAGGTTTGAGGCAACTGGAGCAAGTACCAGGTTGCCGTGGAGCATGTCGGATGCCATTCAGAAGGCTTTGTTGTTGGGCTCTTTTTTCATTTCCGTCGTGCGCATGAGAAGTGCAATGTACAGTACTTATAACATGAGGTCTCTTTGTAAATGCAATATCACTTCATGATTCAAGAATCGAATGAACCATCTGAACTTTAAGGTTTTTGATTATAGTTTGATAATGCATTATGAACAAACCACAAGGAAACATATTTAGTAAGGTCAGGCTCAGAGTTGATCACGTTGGTGTCGGAGTCGAGAGAGGCACTGCTAGGGGTGCAGTCCTGTTGCTCGACCGCTTAGTAATTAGTGTCTCGTAAAAAAATAAAATAAAAATTTGTTTTTAAATATTATGTTGCGTAAATTAAAAAGAATTAATAATAGGTATCTTTGAAGTACTCATGAACCATGAATCATTACGAACAGACCTATAGATTCCAATAAACCAATGACAATATTTTTTCACTGTTATTAAAGGAAAGTTATTAGAGTTTTATACTGGCAAACGAATAAAAAATACTTGGAGTTATTTATTAAATACCACTATTTCATTTTTATAATGATTTTGCTTGGCAAAAGTAAATAAATATTAAAAATAAATAAATAAAAAAATTTGATTAAGAAATGATCGAGCTAAAAATAGTGATATTTTTTCATTTGATTTTTAACTTACACCAAAAGCAATATGAAATTAAACTAAAATATTATATAAAATAGATTTGATTTCATTTTAATTTTATTTTTTGTGATATCAAATGAATGAGTCATTAAAAATTAAGCCCATGTATATATATTAGCGCTTAAATAAATTTGCCGTATATTAATTTTTTTTTATATATATGCTCATTAACATTTTTGTAATTAAAAAAAAATCATAATTGCGTTCCTTTTTTTTTTTTTTTTTTTTTTTTTGTTTGGGTTAGACATTTTTTCCTCTCCATCTAACTGACTAATTGAACGTGAAAGCCAATAGAAACAAGGCAACTTTAACGTTAATAAAAATATTGTGCTGCCAAGTGTATGGAAAAAATGAAGCAAGCAAGCAGGTGTAAGAAGAGAGTATTTTTTATATATATATTTAAAAGTTGAGTTGTATTGGCTTAACGAGCAAGTGAGTGGCGTTAAGTCGGCTTGCTGAGAAGAAGGCGCCTCAATACATGCATGCCAGTCGGCTATAGCTATAGCTAGCTGTGGAGCAAACAGAGCAGGCGGAGGAAGAGAAGGAGGATTGATGAAGCGGCAGACTCAAGAGCGTTAGACGGGGGGTCTTGTTAAGCAATCGCTGTACAAGAAGCGGCAACAGATTTAATAATTAAAAAAAAAAAAAAAGGAGTGTTGAGAAAATGAAAAGGAGAATTCGTTAGCAAAAGTACAAAAAGAACATACAGGGTAACTGGATTTCACATGCCAGATTTTCAGAAAGTTACACATTCATACGTTACCATGGAAAAAAAAAATATATATATAATTATATATATTGAAGTAAATATAATAAGTATATATATATATATATATATATATATATATATATATATAATTGAATATTTATTGTATTTAATCATTCAGATATACTTGCATGGATGCATGTATGATACGAATACTAATGAATATATATTGTTAGTTTTATTTATATAATTATTATATATAGTTCAGTTATTTGCTATTGCATGCACTCACATTTATACCAAGATCTAGATTTCACAATACTAATTAATATTCTTTCAATACATCGTCATAAGTCACTACAGTAATGAGACTCGAGAGAAAAAGAAATCTCTTTCACTTATTTAATAATAAAAATGTTTCACCAAAAGATTTATTGAAAAGAAGCTATGAACAAAGGGGTATCACAACATTATATAAAAGTTAAGTTCTATAAAATATTCTTGTTATTTTTTTAAATGAATTTATGTAAAGAATATATGTATTTTCTGCCAAGGTAATGAAGTAAAAAAAAATAAATAATAATAATAATAATTTTTTGTTTATAAAAAGTGCAATTAAAAATGAAAGAGTATTATATATGAAACACCATAGAAAAAAATATTGCGTGAAATATATAAAAGGTTCACTTGCGCTAATGAGTGTTTCTTTCTATGCAAATCTTTGTGTTGCAAGCTGCACACTTAAAGAATGAGAGCGCGAGGGAGACGTACCGAGGACAGAGGAGCTCTATGCTGTTCTACGCGCAGTGTACTTCGCAAGTACTTCAAACACATATTCATGCCAGTTCTTAGGTCAACAGTTATACTTTAGAAATTTCAATTGTTTTTTCTTCAAAATCAAAGTGGATACACGAAGGAGTGTTATTTTTGAAAGCTGGATTCTGCTCTATTTTCAACATCCATCATTGTATTTAACTTCTACTATAAAAAAGTTTGAGATATTGCAATTGTTTTCTGTTAATATTAAGTATTTTAATGACGGAATGGCCTGGGAAAGAGAAGGATTATATAGAATATAGATATTTGTCACTTATGGTTACCCTTGCCTATATCAGAAAACCGGTCAGCAATAACTCCGTGAATTTTTGAGTTGCGTCAGTGAAAATTAAGCAATATATTAAAAAGAAAATTTTATGCTAACAAGAGACTAAATTTTAAAGTTTTTAGAGTGTTATTTTTTTTAACAATATATTATTTTTTTTTACCAGTTTATTATTTTTTTTACTCTGTACATGGACTATTTTATGTATTTTTATATATGTTTGAAGTTCTTTCACTGTATATACATGTATAGCTTAATTATATCACAAAAGTTCAAATTATATAATCACAAATTACTAAAGAATACAAAACACAAGTTTACAGCATGCAGTCACTTGCCGAGAAGCTGCATACCGGGGAGGCACAAGCGGTGCTGCTTGTTGCATAAGAAACAGGCGCCGAGATGAGGCCTAATGCATGCATCCCAAGCAAGGAGAGAGAGAGAGAGAGAGAGAGAGAGAGAGAGAGAGCAGGAGGGAGTTATTCATTAAAACATGAGTCTTGCTTCAAACCCACTGGGTCATATATCTCGCGCCGCCTCCTTGCTCAGCATGCACAACCTATATATTTATATAATGTGTTGCGTTGCAGGAGCAGCAACATTACTATACGTATGTATACTAAGCGTTATATGTATTATAAAAATAATATAGGTACCTGTATTATATATTATTTAGTTCTTTTATGTCATATTATATAAGTTTTATAATAAACTCTAGATAAATCATGTTACTTTAATGTTTCGGAAATGTAATAAACATACCTTTGCAGCTAACTCCCTCTTGTTCTTACGTCGCACAATTTAAACCAGCAGATATAGTACATAATTAATGAAGGGATAGAATTATAAATGTTAAAGATAAATTTGACTCAAAATTTCATGCAAGTATATAACATTTTCCTCTTCCACTCAAATCTCAATACATCATTAGCTGACTTCGAATTATTTGCAGTTGAAAAGAATTATTATCATAATTACGGTCCATAAATACGAATGAAATTTTTGTTTGGTTATACGAAATTCTGCATGCAGGAAGTTTGCAAACTTTAGTGTCTTTAATATGAATTATATTTAGAATTTATATAATCTCTTATTAATTGATAACTAAACATACCCACGCAATTATTAGGTTATTATGTACGTACTACAATATATTATATCTGAATGCATTCCTTTTATGTCTATGGTCATGGTCTAGCTAGTTTAACTAAAGAAGTAACTGCAGAAGTGTGATATTTTGAAAATTTTGACTGCCGCTTGAATTTTGCAGCACGTTCCCCTCGAAGTGCAATCTCTGGTTCGCAGCTCCAAGGGCCACAGGCGGAACGGATTGTAATGGCTTTTGTATCAGCTCGAGCTGCCTGCTTGCCTGCCTGCGTGCGTGCCCGGCGTCACCAGCGAGCGTATATAGCTGCACGGTCACCTCACTCTCGCTGCTAGCTAGCCAGCAGGGGTGGATGAGCAGAGCGGACACACAGAAAATGGGATTTATAAATGGTCGGGCACGCACTCTCCTGAGCAGTATATAACCGTAGCACGGTGCAGTAGCTCTTACTGTGTGCCTGCTAGCTCTCCGCTCCCTCTATCCTCGCTTACTATAGCCGTGCTCAGCTTTGATCAGCTTTTCAACTCGCCTCATCTCTCTCTCTCTCTCTCTCTCTCTCTCTCTCTCTCTCTCTCTCTCTCTCTCTCTCTCTCTGCACTCACTATATTCAGTATATTCAACATATACATACATATATATTGCGGCAGCAGAAACAGTAACATATATATATATACATATATATAGGAAACAGCATGTCACTCTCATGACCTAATCTAGTTATAAAGTGTCAGCAATGATTTAAAATAAAATTGATACAAACCACCCTTATTCCTCTCTTCGGTCTTCAGTAATTAAATTTATTACACCATACAGGCGCACGCATATTTAATATACTGTATATTTCATTATGTGTTAGCATGCAGTTAGCAATGTTACACGTTAACACCCAAACTGAAATTTGGACAATGGTCTTTAATTTATATATAATTAGATTTATTTATTTATTTATTTATTTATTTATTTATTTATTTATTTATTTATTTATTTATTTATTTATTTATTTATTTATTTATTTATTTATTTATTTATTAACTCTTACTAGTTATAGTCGATTCAATCAATTTTATCAAAAAGTGATATGAAGAAATGATATATATATTATGTACTGTCCTTTTTTTTATCATTTATTTTATTTTATTTTATTTTTTTTCAAAATTGGTCCTATTTTTGTTTTTGTTTTTTGTCTCATTGAAAAAAGTATCAAATTAAATGCCTTGAAGCCTGCTATTGAATGTTATGACTTAATTATAGCTTTATATTACATGATTTTTATTTTAATCACCAATAACGGGGAAGCAATGGTAGTCAGTTGAATATTATATAGTTATATACTTCTTTTTTTTTTTTTTTTGCAGAAATGAGCGAATCTTTGATTATAAATTACACTCAAAATAATGATGCGAGAAATTGTAGTACAAAGATGTAATACGCATTCGTAAGTTAATATATAATTTTCAAATGATTTAATTGTAGGATTGTCTATGTAAACTCAAAACAATTAAAAAAATAATATATATGCTGTAAGAAAATTTAGTACCATCAGCAGTAGGGAAATTTGTTATACAGCTCAAATAAATTTTATATGGGTTTTTTACTTGCTGATTTGTCCAAAAATATAATTTTTATGATATATTCAGTTGTAAGTGAAATGTTTGGACTATTTATGTATTTTTCAAATCCAGATATATATATATATATATATATATATATATATATATATATATATATATATATATATACAGTAAATAATTCTGTAATATTTCATTTAAATTATTTATATCAGTATTTATGTCAAGAATATGCTTTGTTTTTATATGCATTTCATATAAGCAATGCTATTTTTAAATATTTTCTTCCCTGCATGCACAAATCAGCATCACTAAGGTTTGTTTTAATATTTACTTTACGTTTTCAAGCTACAGCTTTTTTTAGCTTCCAATGTTTCTTGACAAAAAGTATAAACACATAAATTTCAAGCTTTTCCTCTTTTTTTTTCTTTTTTAAACTATCAAAGACCTTATTTTATTTCTCACCGATGTCAAACTTTGCTACTTACCTGAAAGTCAAATAAAAAAAAATCCTTAGTTAAAATTTCTTTCTTTGTAGTGAGTAAATGCTTTTAGAGATAAAAACTAAATTGACCTCGAGTCAGTTCATAGGTGTCACAAGGGCGTTTTTCCTCTCTTCACTTATGAAAAGCCTGACGGTGCTTCTGGTTGAACTGTAAGCTCAAACATTACGCTAGCAAATTTGTCTTTGTAAACGACATGCAGAATTGAGCACAATTTTGTTGGAAAAAATAGTATATCAATATGAGACTGCCTAAAGGATAGTTAAAATTTGAAAATTTCCGATGGAGGAGGGTGAAAATGTGAGGACGCACAATATGTACACTCGTCGCTTTAAAAAAATTCCAACTTGCAGCTTTGCCATGCCCTGTATTATTCTTACGGGACAAGGCAGCAAAGGGAAATTTTCCGAGGCGATGACGGTACTTGGCAGTTCTAAAAATAATTTTCCAGTTGCCATAAACTTGTCATGCTGGTGTGACGGAAGTTTCTGGTATTTACTGTGTTAGATGAACAAGAATTTACACCATCATTAAATCTCGTTTACTTTGAATATAATCATGAGAAAGACATAACTTGATACATTTTTATTTTTAGAATAAAACCTTCATGTTGATCAGAATCTGCGAAGAAAACACACAGTAAAGTTTCAAGTTGACACTGGCATAAAAGGAAATATTTAAGAATTTTACCAAATTCAAAAAAAAAAAAAAAAAAAAAAAAAAAATCCAATCATACAATTTTTGCTTACTGTGGAATGATTTATAGGTTTATAACATTATAGGAACGAAACATTAGTCAATAATTTTGTTCAAATTTACATTCAGAATAAAACTTTTTAGAATTTTAGCTTACAAAGTTGAGTATCTAGCAAAGAATCTAACATCACAGTAAAAAGTTTTCCTTGGGGATATATAGGTGAGGTGATAATGCGCTAACTTGGGGGTGGAAAGAGGGTTGAAGATGCTACTACATAGGGGACGCTTGCTTGTTGGAGGGTGGAACAGGAGTGCTCGCCGCCTATCACGTAGTGCCTGCCACCCTCTATTTGCCAAGCTTGAACGCGCGCCCAACTCCTTCTTCCCAACCGTGGTGGCAGGAATAAATCCCGAGCTGAAGCATATGTGATGGGAAAGCTGTGGGAGGCCCGGGAAGGGGGGGGGGAGATCCAGCTGGACATACAGACCCCTCCCCCCTCTCAGCCACTGCACTCATTCAATATATTTATCTTGATTTCTAAAAAGACAATTAAAAACTTTAATTATAATAAAATTTCATGAAATTTAAACCTGCATCCTGCATGTAGCGAAAAACCTGTTAGAATGATTAATTAAAATTACTTTTAACTATTTTTATATTTAAGATTAGTTTATATCATTAATATCACTATAATATATAATAATAAAATTATATAATTTAGTTGTGGATGAATGCAAATGCAATACAGTAGATGAGACTCGAGAAGTAACCAATAAACATGGTTTTTATACTTCTCGTACAGTTTTAGCCATGGCACAGTAAGTGGAAAGGCTTGTAATATGTACTGCACCTATCGCTCTGCTCTCTTTTCTACTCTTCATTGAAGACTACTTACTCTGTACTACATTTGGCCTATATCGGTACTGCAACTATATAGTCTATAATAGTATAAATATAGAATATTTCTTCATAATATATTCATGTTAAAAAGTTTGTAGTGAAATTGAGTTTGAAATTAAACTGTTAAGCTATTTTGAAAAAATATTTTAGCTGCAGTATTAATATTTTGCCACGTATTTGTTTTTTTTTGTGTATGTATGCATTGTAACAATGTTTTTTTAAAAAAAATGCAGAAATACGTTTTAAATTTTAATCAGCTTCTTCAAAATCTTGTATTATTTTAAAATATGTCTATAGTGATTAAGGTTAAATTCTTAGGCAAAATTTGCTAAAAAAACTATTGTATTGTAATTGTTTTATAGAAAATTGTGATTGAACTTTCGTATCAACAATTAATACAGCACTTGTGACTAGATTACTCTCTTGAACTACACACTACTCTGAAAACTTCAGAGTTAATGGGAGCGATTCATAAAGCAGTTAGTCAGGTTTCTAACCATGTTCAGCTTAACCACGTTTAACTATACCTGTTTTACGTGTTGAACCACCTAATTAAACGTGTTTAAGTTAAACGTGGTTAGAAACCTGGCTAGCTGCTTCGTGAATCGCACCCATAATGTGAACTAAAAAAATATTATGACCTAAAATTTATATTACCTTTTGTAATTTTTTTGGATTTTTAGAGCATTTTTTTTAAAAACACACACAAAAAAAGTACAATCTTTGACGACCACACCACTTTCTGGTGTGAAATCTCTACAGTATAGTCTATTCAAAATATAATGTTATAAGCCGGTCGGTGGCACAAAGGATGGTGCTCGGTGCTTGGCTGTTGCTCGGGAGTCTTGAGTTCGCTCCCAGGTGCTGGTGGCTTATACAATCAATGTAAATGCCTCAGGCACTTTGAATGTTGGGCTCGTGCTTTCCGAGTGATGGCGCTTGCATACTCTTTGCTGATGATAAGATCGGTATGTATATAAGGCTTGACAAGGCCATGCATTGCTCCGGCTAGTCCTGGCCGCAGTTGTAATAACTCATGTCATACAAAGGGAATTTCGGGACAGTTCATAAATCCACCGCATAACAATATCAATTTACATCTTAAACTGTGCTTCATTTAAAAAATCCCACCCTAACCTTTATTTGCAGAATGATAATGTTCATAATTACAATACCAGGAATAAATCCAATGTTGTTACAGACAAATTGAACTCTAATTTATACAAATCTTGTGCAATGTATCAAACGGCCAAAATATATGAATTTCTGCCAAAATGCCTAAAAGATATAAATGATTGTAAATTGTTCCGAAAGAAGCTAAAAAATGTCCTTATAAGTAAAGAGTTCTATTCAGTTAAAGCTTTTGAGAGCAATAAATTGCCTGAGAGTATTGTATCCTTATGATTTAAAACCTGGTTCATATTTTTTGTTAATATTGTGGTTAATTTTTTTATACTTATTTTTTTCCTTTGTTATATTTATAAAGTGTTGCGTTTTGATGTTATGTATGTTTGTTAATATTAAGTTTTTTTGACATGAACATATGTTGTCTTGTACAATCGAAAAAGTTCGAATAAAGAAAATAAAAAAATAAATAAAAATTTCTATTCAATCAATTGGACTTACCTTGTAATGTGTGTGATATAAAACCAATTTGCATCCTTTGATTTAAGGAGTGACGCTGGAAAGGATCGTCATCTCTATTTTAAAATAATTTTTGAACTCTAAATATATATACTAATATAATATATATACTATATAATACTATATACATACAGATCAGACACAGATAAAAATGATCTTTTTTAGTTTGTACATAATCTCCAGTATATTAAATATAAATATATTATATATATATATATATTATTATATATCGTAACCTAATTTTTGGCATCTTAATTATTACTTTACAGAAGTAAAAAATTTCAGAGTGGTGTTCCAATTTCTCACACGTGAGATGAGTTTTAAACGCAAGGTTAAGTTCCGAGTTGAAGGACCGTTGTCGAACAAACATGTAGGCATAAGAAGAGTATATATGCTTCCTCAATAATAGGCGTCTAGATAGCCTCTTAAGATAGGCAAAACAGCGTGTTGTCGCAGTGTTTTATTTCGACGTGGAAACACTGAAAATTGTTATGAAGACAGCTACAGCTATTAAGATACTACTCAATGCAAACAACTAAGTCTTTAGCACATGCAGTCTCCTTCTCCCGTCTCCTTTGTATGTGCTATTTTTTTCGAGTGCATCCCATCAAATCCAAGACCTACATACTGAAGACTGCAGTCTTTATGATTAAGCTGGAATGGGGAAAAAAAAAAAAAACTTGAAGTTGCAAAAGCTAAAATGAGCAGAAGCAAAAAAGAAACAAACACAATATAAAGAAAGACCATAGGGAGTAAAAAATAAGAAGTAGAAGAAAAAGGGGGGAAAAAATGAGCATCTCCAGTGGAAACAGTAATGACTTTCGTCATCGTCACATCAATAGCATGGGGAAAATGCGGGGGTAGTGTATAGAGAAGAAAAGAAGGAAGAAGTGTAGATTGTACGTGTGATGATGGCGGTAGCTCTTGCAGCCTACTTGTCCTGAGTCTGAATATTGTGAGGACGGTGAGAAAAAGAGAGCGAGTTGTTTGCAGGCAAAGCGCGGATGAGCAGTGGCGTTGATCACTCGCACGCATGACGATAGGACAAGTAAAAGTGTACTGAGAGACACAGGAAAATGATGCGGGTGCTGCGGCAGGAAGTTAAGGTGTCTCTGTGTGTGTGTTAATTCGGCTGTCTGTGTTGATAGCCCCAGGCAAGCTATACATGTTGGAGGCAAGCAGCAAACCGCACCAGCAGGCGAGCAAGTCAGTCTCCCATTCATCATAACTTACGTTAGAGTCAGCTAGATAGCAATGCTGCAGAGCAGCCGCAACCATGGATATAGCACAGCTCGAGGCTAACCAAACGATGAGATTCAGATTTAATTTAGACTGTTCTCTTTACCTGATGTTCAAACATGAGTCGGACATTGCTATTTGATTTATAGCAATGATATATACTTACAGCAAATGCTACTACATGCAGCAAATATCTATATATATATATATGTATCTATTACATATATATATAGTAGGGAAATTATATTTGTGATAGCACTGATTGCCTACTCACAGTAAACACAAGTTTCCTGTATAACTTCATCGCATGTCATTCAATATGTTCAATTTAGCAACTTTAAGTTATAGTGTGGACTAAATATTAATATTTTATCGTGAAAAATGTATTTTAATTTAGTTTAATTGAACTTAAATGGAGGAAATAATTTATTTGTGTGTGATAAATTAATATGGCATCAAAAGCGAGAATGCCAGATGACAAACAATTGCACTTTTTTATCTCCAAAGATTGAAAATAGTCTTTATGGTAGTTTTCAGTTGTCTTGTTTTATATCTGGTGGCCTCACAGAGCTAACGTAAAAATATTCATTGCTTATTATGAGAATCTGAGAGTATGTTGATATTACAAAAAAAGAACACAGCAACAAAAACCTTAAAATACTTGATAACTGTTAATTCTTCGAAGAAGAAAATATTATTCCTCCCACTCTAATATAAATGGAATGTGTATACATGCATGTTTTGCTTGAAAACAAATGAAGAACATTAATTTTACAGCACCAAAAAAACTTATATTATCAATCAAGAAACAAATATTTAACTATTTTTATAACGATATCATTAAGCAAAACATTGCATAATAAAGTATAATACATGCATGTGTTTGATGCTATAATAAGCTACTATTTTGTGAAAAAATAAATTTCAAATTACATAGATTTATAAAAATTGCATAGTATAATAGCTATGCTACTATAAATCTGTTAAATTTTTTCTTTGGTAGTGCTTATTAATTTTTTATTCAAATTTTAAATTCATACATTTCATATATACATTTTTTGAACGTGTCATGTTATTCATTTACTATTTTTTTTTATATTTTTTTACTAATGTTGTATAAACATGGACGAATACAAAATTTTAAATTTGTTAGTTTTGGTACAGCCTCGTGTATTTGTATCGAGTTCTTAAGCCACGGAATTCAAATTCACTTCCCTGACTTATTATGTTGAAGTTGCACGTACGTAACACCCGTTAAGAATTATCAGACGAATGTACACAGACAACACAACAGTGAGCTGGTGGAGTTTCCCTGAAGATCTCTGTAGCTGACTTCGAGACTTGCACATGGCCATCCAGATGCCAGTTTAAATATAGAACCAGCAGCTCCTGCATACAGAATATAAATTTTATATACACTGCTTGGTTGATGCCTGGAAATATGATGTACTTTTGTATATACTTGGATTATTTTACCATTTAAGACTTCAGATTACTTGTACTAAAAATGTAAAAAAGTTTTATCACAAAGAAATATGCAAGATTTTTTTTTTATGAAACCCTAATTACTATTAATTCTAATTACTCATTAATTTTGAATCCCTGAACTTTTCGAAATCCGAACTTCAGCGTTTCGTAGTCTGTTCTGGAACGGAAGCAGCCACGGCCTAGCAATTCATCCCGGCATTTGCCTATGATTAAGGGAAATGTGGAAACCTCAGCCAGTATGTACGCTTAAGTTTTTTTTTATGCCTTCAGATAAAAAAGTCACGTCAAACAATATTGATCATTATAATATGAATAACGATTACGCGTATACAAAGTTAAAAAAATTAAACATCATGTACTAGATAGTTTATCATCGCATATTAACATATAAATGAGAAATTATATTCTGTGAAAAAAAAAAAAAATACAACATGTTCTATATATGCATAGAATATTACATTTTTAAACTATTCTGAATGCAATGTGGCTGTGACTATACTTCCCAATAAGCTCACATGTTTAATATGCAATAATGGTGACAAAAGAATGATTTCCAGCACTTTTTGATTAATTTGATCCGTGCAAGCAGAAAGGCACAGTGGCGGCAAGCTGTGTTCCAGAGATATGTATATACAGCATGCCGCCACCATCCTCGCTACGCACGGTAACGTAAACACATATGCCGCCGCCGCGTATTGTACACACAACAAACTTAAATTGCTTTTTTTGTTGAATAACATAAAGTTTTTGGCTCGGTGCAATAACATTTGAAGAGCAACTTTAAATGATTTATTAATATTCCATTATAATTCATTTTCGATTAAGTATAGTAATAATATGTATTATATATTTGATAAAATAATTTCATTTAATTTTCATTTCACGCAACTGCATAGTTACAGTTGAAATGTGGACCAGCAAACTTTATAAATTATGTTAAAGATTTAAAAATTTGAGTTAGTATTTTTTTAAGTACATTTTATTAACTTAAAAAATAATGTATCAGGCAGTCGACATGGAACAGAAAACAATAGATTTATTTGCTCCGGAAGTTTGAAGCTTTTTACGATTTGTATTCCAGTTTTGAAATATTGCAGAGAAGTTTGCAGTAAACTTATTGAATTACGTGTGACATTTTAGCACTGAAATAAAGTAAGAAATATTAAAATATTATACATAGAAAATTTCCTTTCCAGATATATACTTTTGGAGGGAATTTTAGGTTAATTTGACTGTACTCGTTCTTCAAGAAAAATATTTCAAAGTACGCCCGTATCGTTAATGCTTCCTTTATATTATGCATGGTCGCAAAATGATAAAAAAAAATCAATGTTTATATCTCTGAAAATACAAAAGAACGTCTTTACACTATGCTCCATTACAGTTATATAATACATGAATTAAAAAGTATTATATTATGAATTATTAAAAGTTTAATCACCATACCTATTTGAAATATATGCGTATTGTAACTTAAAATTTTTACCTGCATGTATACACACAACGTATTTTTATTTTTCATAAAACAATGCAATGCAAAATTTAAGTGCTTTTTATGTTTCTATGAGTTATTTCCTCTATTAGAACCCGGGGGTAAATGTAATTTTGTAGCTTTAATGTAAGCATTGAATTATCCAATTTTAAAGAAAATCATCAACGAAAATAGAAGATATAAAAATGTAATATTTTCACGTAATTTTTGCTTTTAGAGTATTTTTTGAAACTGAACCTCGTGATATTTATTTTTCAATTTTGCTTCCTTCATACGGCTGCCCCCCCCCCCCCCCCACCAGAAAAAAAGGAGAAAAAATAGCAATACAAGATGAAAATAATTCATAAATATTAAATTTACTTTTGAAACATGATGACCAATGCATCACAATTTCAAAATATATAATAATAATTGTTTAAGAAAGTTGTTTATAAAGATAATAACAAACATTGGCTTCAGCAATTTCCTCTTGTAGGTTTAAAGAGGCAAGGGCCTCTCCACAACTCAATCAATCGAATGACTTTTCATCTGAGTAGATTCACCGTGGCGACAGGGCGACATGCTTGGGACTCAAGTTGGGAGAGAGGCAATGTTGAGGCGGCAGCAGGCTACAAATGGATTTATGTGGAAAACGTAACGCTATACCTCCTTCGCAATGCTCCTATCGTTGGTTCAGGTACTGTACGTACACTCATGCAATCCCCATATCACGGACTCCAAAGATCTTCTCTTATATATACTGATGCCACAGTAAAATTAATTTGACATTCTCTCCGTCTCTCCGGAAGTAGTCAGAAAAAAGAGGATTTTGACCATAGAAATAATGTTCGTATTAGCTTTTGAATCGTTTTAGAGCAGCTTACAGCAGCAGTGTAAAATTATGTTTGCAAATGTGTGAAATTAATCTGATGTTCACATAAATTAATCGTACCTGCATAGAAATGCATCGTGATGCTAACACAGATTCATGGTTTACCTCAATTTCATGAGTTGGCAGGGAGTGAAGTTAATGCAACCAAAAGTTATGCTTTTGATAATTACGCTTTTACCAAAAGCTAACGAAAAAGAATATTTTGTCTTTTTTTTTTTTTTTTTTCATTTTATTTAGATCAGTACTAATTTTTGTCAAATCTAAAAAAATAAAACTTGATTTAACATTATTATAGCATAATTAGAACAAAATTAAACTTGTCAATGATAATTCCAGTCTCCATCATTGAACAAGCCAAAGTAAAAATCATAACTAATTTGGTTCGTTCACCATACTTATTAATTATATTTATGTTTTATTTATTATTACTTCTCTATTTTATCTATTTTTTTATATTTTAAATTTACCACTGTCAGGCTAATCCTGCTTTCAATGTAATGCTAGCACACATATACACTCAAAATAATGAATGGTGCACTTGTGTTAAAAGAAAGCAGCAAAAAGCAACTGAACAAAAAATTCAGGTCACTTGGAATTTTTTTTTCCCCTTCTATTATTAAAATCGTCAGGCAGAGATTTAAAATAGGCTATATCAACTCAGCAATTTGGGGGAAGGGGGGGGGGGGGGAGAAACATCATCACCGCGACCACCCGCAGCTCAGATACTTTAAGAGGGCTGCATTATCGGGCCGCCATATTTACCACATTATCCTGAGAAGTATGCAGCTCGCAAAACATGATATGCGCTGGCAGCGAGTGGTTAGTTTTTTATTGATAAAACCATAATATATATATATATATATATATATATATATATATATATATATATATATATATATATATATATATATATATATATACGTCTATATAAAACGTCTTTCAGGACTTGATCAGCCACACACAGATCGTTCTCTGTAATAATTTGCGATATTGCGATAATCATGGGCATTGAGTGTAGCACCGATAGTTGGCAACACTGACGTATCTTCACCATGTTAATTTTTGATCATTGCTCCTCGGAGTAATTTTTATGCTAGAGCTAAGCTGATTGCTGTAGTATCAAGATAATTAGTAGCCCAAGTGCACAATTTGGCTAAATAAAGCCTGATTTAAAGAAAAGTATTTGTTTTCTATTTTAGAAAAATGCATGTAAATTTAAAAAATTACTAAAAAATACTTTTCTTTGAATCAGGCTTTATTTAGCCAAATTGTGCACTTGGGCTACTAATTATCTTGATACTACAGCAATCAGCTTGGCTCTAGCATAAAAATTACTCCGAGGAGCAATGATCAAAAATTAACATGGTGAAGATACGTCAGTGTTGCTAACTACCGGTGCTACACCCAATGCCCTTAAATTGTATATTCTCTTAATACTCGGCCATCTGTTACACGTTTTTTAGCGTTCGTGTTCGAATTTATGTATAAAAATTGCATAAACTAAACTGGTCAATCCTCCTCTTAAAAAATCTTGTTGGAAAGTTTCCAAACCCAACTATAAATGGAAAGAATACAAAATATATTGTATTTTTTGTTCTTATGGACAGAATATTCCGATTTAATTTTGCTTATTTTAGTCACAACAAATTGTTAATTGCATTTTGGAGCACCCGAAAATTTAGTATTTAATGTTCTCGCTATACAGTATATCATTCTCCTTCAATTACAACTGGCGATATTGAGCAACGTGTATCAAGGGCTCTCTTCCAATATGAAAGTACTTGTGAGTACTTTTGTGACCTTACTACCCCATTTTTCTGTCCATAAGTAGAATTTATATATTTAAAAATAAATGTTTTATCGTGGAGAGAAAATAATAAGAGAAAGGACAATTTTCTTCATATACTTTATTTATACAGAATTCAACTCACTTTTTCTAAAAATATATTTTAATATATTATTATATGAATGTGAAAACCACGATATCAGAAATGAGAAATGGTTATGCCAAACCCAAATATCAGCATGCAATATGTGGAATGCTATATTAAATTTTTCTTTTCAATTCTTTGAATAGAGAACAACTGAAATTTCTATCTCATCATTTTCTTATATGTGAGAAAACTAATAAATTTACTGTCATGTTTTTCACTGTATAAAATAGTACAATTTTTGTTTTCATACTCATTAGTAAGAAGTTTTACTTTTCTCTCTGTCTCATCACTCTGATTATTTCTACTACTGTATCATCATAGAAAAGTGTGTTGTTAAGTAAATTGATGTAGCGATGTGAGGCCGCGAGCTCTGGTGCGCGTATACTGATGTGAGATGGAAGGAGGCACTCGTTGTTCTATCATCACGATTGTTTGTAGCCCGGTCATAGCTCTTCCCTGCCCTTTTCCCACTCTCTCGCTGTTACAACAGCAACTGTCAGTTCCTGCTCCACTGGCATGCATACAACATGACACCACGTGCCGCCCACATACACAACCCCGAGTAGTTCACCTCTCCATATGACAATAACAACGAAAAAGCTGTTACTCTGATGACTCCGTGTAAGCAAAGTAAAATAAAAAATAAATAAAAGAGCAATTTTTTTTTATTCCTGTTTTGCTCCATGAGGAGGGAAGTAGATTGTAGCAGCTCTTCGTCATCGCGGCCGCTTGCTTTCCGCTCCATTGCATCTGAAAAACAAATATTTATTTTAGAGTATGACAATGACTGGAACAAATAGCTTTCTAAATTTTCGAAAACACTTTGAAAATGTGTTTTTATGTGTGTGAGTGAGAGAGAGAGAGAGAGAGAGAGAGAGAGAGAGAGAGAGAGAGAGAGAGAGAGAGAGAGAGAGAGAGAGAGAGAGAGAGAGAGAGAGAGAGAGGAGAGAGGAGATTTTGCATGATACATAATAATAAATTTTTCCCCTTTTCTCCAACTCTCTGGTCCATCTAAATCTCTCTCCTCCCCCTCATTTCCCCCTTTTCTCTCATCAAACGTCATTTCAAATTTTCATCGCGTTTACGGTTTTACGTTATGTAAAATAATATACCCTTTTAAGCTAGTCCGCTTATTGTAATTAAATTCTTTCCTCTGAGTTCTTTGACTTAATTATAACTTTTAATAGTATTAAAATGATTTTTCAACTTTATATAAAGAAATCGTTATTTTTTTATTGTTATACTGATGAAAGCTGAGATATATAATGCATACTGAAGTAAAGTAATAACAACTGGAAAGAGTTGTTGACCAAGAAAAAAAATGAAGCAGTTCACTGATCTGCTTCCAATGTTAATGCAAATGTTTTAAATTTGATGAATTTGTTTGACTGAATCGGCTGGTGGCTTACAGGACTTCGGGGCTCCGAGGCGAGCGGCGAGCGGGACGCCATCAGTGAGGAGCGGCGGGCCGTGCACTGAACTCACCTCACAGGTAAGAATCAGGGTGAACTAAATCTCCATAAAGCCGGTATTAATATAGATTTTGTTACAAGAAAATTTCAACTTCTTTGCAAGCAACTTTTTAAAAAACATATACATGAAATTACTTACAGCAAGAAATTTAGAACTTATTCTAAAAAAAATGTTAGAATAATTCTTGTACAGTACATAAATCGCTTATAAAGAGTTTAAAAAACTGTAAGGAAAAACTCTGCGCGATAAAAAAAATTGGCTTAACTATACTTGCAACTGAATAAAGCAAAGAAACCAACAAAGTTTCCTGAAACGAATAAAAGACAACAACAAAAAGTATATATAAGACTTTCTTTTATCGTTATATAAAGTTATTTCGTGCCACAAGAAGTATTAATAAAGAGCTGAGTTTACAAGTTGGGACTTGGTCGAAAAGTGATCAGAAAATTCTATATAACAGATACTTTTGTTACTTTATCCAGTGAACACTATAACCCGTATTACGTCGACTTGAAGCACGCCATTTAGGTTGCTATGATGTACAGAAAACGTGAGAAAGGTGCAGAAAAAATATACCTTGAGACTGCACTTATGCATTTTGTTAAAGGTCCAAAATCGGTGTCACCTCGCTGAAGTTTAGTGACCTTTGAACTTACTGAACTTAAAGTTGTTTTTATTGAGAGGAAAGTACATATATTTATCACTTACTTTGTTACCTTTGTTGTTGAATATAATGTAATACAGCTTTATAAAATGAAATTTTTCTCTTTTTGCATCTCCGTGATGAATATAGAATATGAACAGAGGAAAAATTCCACAACGCCCCAAAAAAATATAAATGTCCAAATTTTGTCATTTTCAAGAAGTGTGTGGTCGCTCAACTTTCTGGCCCTACTTAATTTTTTCTTCCTCTCAATATTTTCATAATGATGGTGGTAAAAAAGAGAAAACGTTTATTAGGATAGTAGCCTTATATACAAATACGTGTATCGATGGCGCTGTTCAAAAGTTATAATAGAAATACACAGAAAAAGGTTTTGTAATTATATCAGTTACTGTATGGAATAAACTTCCATATACTGTAAAAAATTTATTATTCAGAACAAAGTTTCCCAAAATATGTAGAACAATATTATCTTGATAAAAATTCTTCAAGTTAATTAATTTTAGTGTAACGCAAGCTTATGCTGTACATAAAGTAGTTTATGGGATAGTAGCCACTTATAGAGCCTTTGGTGATTTGCTGACTGTTCCCACTCAGTGCCATATTTTTTGTATGTACTGTTGGGAAATAAATAAATAAAGTTGCCTATTGTGTGCACCAGTCCTGACAATCACCCCGCACTGCATGCTCTGAAGGAGCCACTTTGTTCTACCACCTCCTCAGTGAACGCAATTTGACTCCTCCTCGCAATATTGGCGCGCTGCTATATACAGTGTGTAGGTCATGACTTTTTTTTGACATGCAACAAATATTGCTCGCTATTTTGGCCTCGCCCAATAAAATTTTATCTCTAATGTGGATTTTATGTTTTAAATATTTTTCATTTGTCGTATTAATAGTAATAGTAATGAAAAGTCTTAATTCATATTGCTGCGAGCATTTAAAACTAGATTACACAATTACTTCATTAAATTATATTCATACCATATACAATAGATCATTACGAATCTTATAGAACGTATTGATCATGCTTTTTCTTCTTTTTTTCAATAAAAAGAGACAAAAATTTCACGAATTTTGTTAAAACAAAAATTGGAAATATAGTTCCTTATTTGTTTATATAGAAGTATGAACAAGAGAGAGAATATTTTCAAGCTTAATATATTTTATACAAAAATGCCTACGAAGCAAAAATACTACTTTGGCTGATATTATTTCATTCTTTTGCAGCATATAAATCTTATTGCTTCCTCAGTTGCCTAGCAGTAAGCAATTCTTAAGACTGTATATTGTATAGATAAAAATCAAATTTTGGCGGCTACGGATGATATGAAGTGGAGACACAGTACGGTAATGTCATCTAAGAAACGACCATAGAGTCAGTATCTTTTATTATCTTTCTAGTTCACTAAAAAGAAACTCAATAAGGAAGTTCAAGCTATTTCAGTTTACTTTGAAAATTAAATTTGAAAAGTGTACTATATATATAAAGTTTGATTTTTTTTTCTGCAAGATGAATTCAATTTTGACCTATAAATTTTAGAGGGGAGAAGGCTCTTTGTTGAAGAACATGATAGATATAATATTAAGGGAGAAGAGGTTGTAGAAGGGGGAGCCGCTAACTGCATTAAAATGGAAATTTTAGTTAAGTGGGAGTTTCTTGTATGGAAGGAAGAAGAGGTTGTTGTTCGTGCTGATAGAACAAGTGCCGGCTGACTGTTGGCTGGCCCGAACATTGCCTATTACTCGAGGGGGCATTAGCGAGACCGAGAGTGTGCCTGCTGCTTCTGTATCCATAGAGTACATATAGTGGAGGATTCACACGTGACACTTGGTGTATTGTTATAGGATAGAAACATCACAGAGTGTATCAGTATAGCCTGACGTCTTTGGTATTGCCTATTTACCCTAACTAACTAGCTAACTAAATAAAACGTGGAGCATCGTTAAGTTCAAACCACTTAATACTGGTCTGAAATACTGGCAACCATTAGATTATAATGAATCAATAGTGCCAAACCATTTCATTTTTAGTACTAATTTAAAAAAATTACAAGCGAGGGAGGCATTATTATACTCATTCATGAATCTCATCACATTTCAGCCCTCTCACTCGTAATTTAGCACTAAAAATATTTAAATTGAATACATATATATATTAATTGGTTTTCAGACTTTTGAGTAAAGTAGCAAGTCAATAACTTGCAGCGAACACAATGTTTCAGGTTTCAGAGCTAGACTTATCTTGCAATCGTTAAAGATTAACTTTATTTGACACTGCTATTTTATTATTAACTCAAAAATATTCATGATTAAAAAATTCCCTCTCAATGATTGTACTGGTGTTGGCTTGAATTCTCAGGTGAATAAAAACCTATACAGGCTCCGGATATTTGTATTCAATATTTGTATTATTAATCGTGTAAAAAATATTACTCAATATTTGCTTGCACGTGGACATAAGGCCGATGGTGGAAATAGCGAGTATACGTACAGGTATTGCGAACAGACATAATGATTTGCGGTCAGACGCATGGATAATTTCATTATCATTTCAGTAAGATGCATGCAGAACACAAATTATATGTAGAAAAAAAAACAACCACTAATTTAAAGTGCTGCAGTATTCATCTTAAAAAGGCACGAGAAACGAGAACTCAAAATTTGATTGTTAGAATGCTTATTTACGAGATTCACGAGGATGAAAAGAGCTATTAATATTATAACACTGCATTTTATATTCTGTTGGTATGTTGACTTTTAATCATAATATCATTTTTGAAGCAAATGAGCAATTTCCACAATTATTTACTTACGCAGTTTAAATTTATTTTGTTGATATTTACTGTACGTACTGCATGCATATACTGCGTTGCCTATGGACTATTTTATTTGTGTCAGTGTAATCGTTCTATTTGTTATTATAATCGGATTACCTAACCTGTAGTCTGTTTTCTGAATAAATAAATAAATAAATAAATAAATAAATAAATAAATAAATAAATAAATAAATAAATAAATAAATAAATAAATAAATAAATAAATAAATAAATAAATAAATAAATAAATAAATAAATAAATAAATAAATAAATAAATAAATAAATAAATAAATAAATAAATAAATAAATAAATAAATAAATAAATAAATAAATAAATTCGTATGCAATTCTGTCACAACACAGTAACTTGGAACATGCATGCTTACACATCTTAATATATTGAGATCTGAGTTTCGGAGTGTGATCGAATTAAGAAAGTGATAAAGTGCAAAGTCGTGTAGTGTTCTTTTACTTGATGACTTTTTTTTTTTTCATTTTTTTTTTTTTTTTTTTTTCTTTTTTCGAGTCACTCGTCACCTTGGAAAATTTTTCACTTTCAGCCTTGTAGTGGTCTGCCGAGACCTACATAAGACATAAGAGTATAGGTAATCAAATAATTATTAAACCACGGCTCTCCCTAGCCCCCTAGCTTCAAAGCCAAGACTGACAAGAGGTCAAGCCCATATATTATACTAGCTGTGATGACGACATGCAAATCGGGTATATATTAGTGCTGTCGAAATTTTTCGGATTTTCGGATTCCGGATTTCTAAAGCTCCGGAATCCGCTTTTTTAGGAGATCCGAAATCCGAAAAGCGGATATCGGATTCAAAGCGGATATCGGATTTTATCGGATATCGGATTCAAAGCGGATTTCGGATTTTATCGGATATCGGATGCAAAGCGGATTTCGGATTTTATCGGATATCGGATTCAAAGCGGATATCGGATTTTATCGGATATCGGATGCAAAGCGGATTTCGGATTTTATCGGATATCGGATTCAAAGCGGATTTCGGATTCGATCGGATATCGGATTTGTAAAAACTTGTAAAAAAACGAATACATGTATTTTGACTCGAAAAAATAAATATATTTTGCTGTGTTACGTAAACTAAACTCAATAAAACTGTAAACACTATATAGCTGTTTGTAACTAAATACTGAATAAAATAGTTTAATTAATAGTATTAATAAATACACTGCTATTACGCTATTACTGCTATAACATAGAAAATCTGTAATAAATATACGTATTTACTAAATAGTGTAAATAGAATGGATACTATATTAAATATCGATTTTTGCTGATGAATTAACCTTTCAACCTTATGTCCCATATATATATATATATATATATATATATATATATATATATATATATATATTATGTATAATTGCAGTACATTGTATAATTAATGTATAAATTGTAATGTATATGATCATATATATATCTATATATCTAAAAGTATCTATATCTACAGGCTACATGTTCACTATAACTATAGTATCTGTATCTACTATATCTATATATATATTATATATTATAATATATATATATATATATATTTATAGCTAGAATTTCATTTACGCATTTATATAGCCATTTACTAAAGAAATGTATAATTTTTATTTATTTTAATATTTGTAATGCGAATTTGATTCTGAGCTATAATATTGGAGGATTTTCGTTGGCTATATATATATACTATATAGTATAGATAGTATAGAAAATAAACTATATTTAATATTCATATTATTATTTATATTAATATATGATATAAAAATATATACTATATATATTATATAAGCATATTATATAAATATATATTTAAATTTAAAATATGCGATTATGCGAATGAATATACGAGCGGTCATTATATTCAGGCGCGCGGTGGGCGATGAGGGCGATCGCCCCCCCCCCCCCCCAAAGTTCCCAAAATATACATTCAATGTGTTACCACCCCCACCATCCTCGCACTCAAAATTTTAACATTGCGGAATAGGGCAATGCGAGCTGGATCCGCCCCTGATTATATTTAGAAATTAGATTATTTAGATTTTAAGCTATTTACTAGTTTATTAATTTATAGCATTTCATTTACGCATTTATAGAGCCATTTACTAAAGAAATGTATAATTTTTATTTATTTTAATATTTGTAATGCGAATTTGATCCCAAGCTATAATATATTGGAGGATTTTCGTTGGCTATTTTTTAGCTCGCATCAGGTTGGGCTGTGCAGGTTCCAAAACTTGCTGCTAGTGGAATTTGTTTGCTTTATAGCTGCTATAGTGCTTACCAACCTCGTAATATCATCATGTGTTTATTAGGGTTCAAAACTCTCTATTATTTTTGTCATGAAATTTGCAATCAAATTTGTAATATATAAAACATGAAAACTAAACAAACGTAACGCAGTTTAAAGCACTTTAAACATCCTTTATTTTATGGTCCTTTACTTTAATTTTCAATATTTTGTAAACAAATTAAAAAGCACCAATATTTAAAAATTGTTAAAATTTTAAAAACGTACCGTATTCCTGCATCATTTCGTCCGCTACATTCGACAATTTTACTATTCGACGTCTACATCAAGCACGTGCAGTGATTCTGCGGAATTTGGTCTTGCATTTTTTTGCAAGCTAGTCTGTTGAAATTTTAATAGAGTTGAGTTTAAAATTATACTTGTTTCGTTCTTATACAAGTTATTTAAATATTAATGAATAAAAACTAAAAACTGTATTCCGATTGAATCCGATATCCGATTTGAATCAGAAATCCGTTTTGAATCTAAAATCCGCTTCAAATTCAAAATCCGAAATCCGATTCAAATTCGGAATCCGATTCAAATTCGGAATCCGTTTCAAATTCGGAATCCGATTCAAATTCGGAATCCGAAATCCGATTCAAATTCGGAATCCGATTGAAATTCGGAATCCGTTTCTAATTCGGAATCCGAAATCCGATTTGAATCCGATATCCGTTCGCAAAGATCGGATTTTGAATCCGCTTTCCAATAGGAATCCGAAAAACGGATTTTCGGATTTCGGATTTTTTAAAATCCGGAATTCGGATATCAAAAAAAGCGGATTTCAACAGCACTAGTATATATATAATAACGAACTCGATTATCCTCAACTATTTTGGTCAAACCTCGGAAGAACTCAACAAATAATCAAAAATTCAATACAAGATCTAATTAAAAATTAAATTTATTTAAGAATTTTAGGAACGAAGTAACAAATTTGTATATTAAAATAACTTCTCATCCTGTGTCACGTCAATTTACATTACACGGATGTTCAACAAATTGCATAATTGTCAGGAGTACTACCGCCATTTTTGTTTGACTGACACCAATAACTTAGGTAAAGATGAGGGTCTGGGTTGGTTTTAGTAAATTAATTTGAGTCTCCCTCCGGAATTCACCGGAAGTGTACACTCTCAGGACTTGATTTCTGTATTTCAATTTTGAAACTTTACAGAGAGATGTTTGAGAATTTTAAAATTGAAATGCCAACAAAAAGTTATACTATGCATGCTTTTACGGCTACTTCCGGTAACAATGAAAAAAATTCTAACTGTATGTAATAGTCACACCCGCTCTTTCATCTGCTAAAAGAGTGGCTTTTCACCTTCATTTTCATTGACTGACGTGCCCATCCAAGGCCACCTTACCTGCTAAATTCTATGTTCTCCTAATAGAGAACAAACTCAAAGGCAGTGAAATTAGTGGATTTTGGCGCTCAAATTAGCAATATTTTGCCCCATCTGATGGCAAAATCGTATTAGTCAAGCATAATAATTATCTAGAAGTCGCATTGAAAATATGATTTTTGGCTTCTGCTAGACTTTTATGTGCTCCTAGTAGGCTTGTATGCTATAGCGACTCTATTAGCGGGAGTATTACGTCACTACCATGACGTTTCGATATCAGGTGAGCAGGAATCCAAAGTTACTAGCTCTTATGATAGAGACTAACTTTGGAATCAATCCATTCAATCTCATTGGTTAGCTCGTCGCACTCGTCTATTTTAACGTGAGCTGCTCCTGCTGCTTGCACAGGTATGTGTACTAATAAATAGATAAAAAAAAATATGATAGATTGTTGGTCCACTTTTTAATTGTTGAAAAAATAATTTAACGTAATTAACTTCGGTGATAATATGTAATTTAATCTTCTAGCTTTTATAATAGAATATATTTATCACCCTTGGTAGTGAATGCAGTGACACTAAGTCGTCACAATTAAATACAGCATTGGTTTTGTCAAAAGTCAAAAGTCACAATAATTGCTGGTATATAACATGATTATAATATAGTGAAATAGAATACATTCAATATGAATACCTAGAATACCCTTTGCACGAAAAAGCTATTTACTAATGATTATATATATATATATATATACTAGCTTTTTTACGGAACCCTTACTGGCCACAATTAAGTGACTGAATTTAACCTCCCGGCTCTTCGTAGACCCCTACTTTTGTGGGTCCCTTCCAAACCGGGGCAGCCATGGCCTAAGCAATCCATCCCAGCATTCACCTGGTTGTGACTGAGGACACCATGGAAATCTCAGTCAGGATGGTCAGCAATTGATGGAGGATGCCATCAATCACCTCCCGGATGCACGAGTGGGTGTTCTTTAGCAACCGCTACTTGTGAAAAGTTTGTATATAAAGCTTAATCAACTGACGTGAGATTCATCCTTAACATAATTTTAATTACTTTAATAATCCATGACCATTGAGACATATAATTAAAAGTCCAGTCTTAAGTTTTAATGAAACAGTATTAGAGAAACAAAATAAGTATATAATTTCATTACTGTTCATTATTAATTTGTTCACTTGAATCGCCATTGAAATTTTGAATATGGCATTACTGGTATCTTTATACTTTTAAGTTTGTGTATAGCAAATATCTTACAGTTAGTTTGACGTCAGCTGAGATGACTAGCGTGGGACTGACTTCAAAAGTAAGCCATCCTCCAGTTGACAATTCTGTACTTCACTCTTTGTGAGTACCTCTATTAAGATAGTAGCAGTCGAGAAATCCATGGCGTGTCCTCGACGATGTTGCGATGTTTTGTCTCGTCTGCGCTTGAAGATAACTCGGACAAACTAGGCTAAACGTCGTCGCAGAACCAACGAGGAGCCTTTTCATCCAAATAAATTGATTTTATCATTTGTTCATTTTTTATCATATAATGAAAAATAATTATGTTTTTGTGCAGCAATAATAATAATAATAAAAAAAAAATCAGTAATTTTTTTATTTTTTCTATAAGTTTATGGCTTTTAAGTTCAGTAAATTCATATCTCAACGATATACATAAAATGATGTTTATAATTATCACCTATCACCGGAATTAATTTTTGTCAACTTCTTATAGCGCAGACGGTCGCATACATGTGTTGTAACATGAGCTTAAAATTGCATCACTTTTTTACTTGTTTGATTAACATACAAATTTAAAGTAAATACTGTAACATGAACGCCTTCAGTCAATCACATTGCAGCTGCTCAAACTTTAGCAGTTATTTATTTTGTAGTGTGTAACCTTAGTTTTCTGTAGTGTACTGTAATTTGAGGAGAATATATAGAATTAAGCACACGAATAAACAACCTTGTCTTGTAATATGATAATATAATACAGATAATACATTAAAACAGCATACGGCACATGTCGTTCTTTAATGAGATTGGATTGTATCTTGTAAAATTTTAAAACGATATAGTTAATCATTAATATTGAAATCAGTCATAGCGTGTAGCCCTCAATGATAATCAAAGCCACCCGTTAATTCAACCGTTAATTGTAGCAGTAAACATATGAAAAATAAAACAATATTATCTTTTATAAAGATCTGATAAAAAATATTTTTTTAATAATAATTTCTGAAAAAGAAAAATTATGGAATTATAATATTTCAGCAACTAAATTTATGCTTTAACTTTTTTGTTTCGAGCTTACATTTTGTTGCACGTGCAGATAAAATGTACCGAGGGGGAGGGGGAAAGAAGGAGCAGATTTAACAGCCAGCCACCCCTAAAGTGAACGGGGCAGAGTATTTGTTCGTACCGTTACGTCTAAACTGCGCATTTTGTGACTTTCCTTTTCGCTTCTCATACTAGCGGAGTTTCAATCAACCACGCAGAATAATTCATTTAGACCTTCAACATGTTAAATTAAGATAAATTTGTCAAAAGTTTTTAAAATATTAACATGGGTTATTTGGTATCCTCTTGCAAATCTTACATTACATTAAAAAAAAAATGTAAAGATATATATAAAGATTTCAAAAATTGTTTAAAAAATTTTTCCTTAGTAATTTTTATTACTTTGTTAAAACCTTTTTTCAGTGATATTTTTAATAAAATATTTTTGCTTTGTATGTTGCCTTTGGACGTGTCTTACCCATGCATCATGAATGTTTTATTTATAAATTTAATTAATATAATGCATAAATTTATTTGAAATTGGACGAATAAATGCCATGCATTTGAATTTGACTATAGAATTTGATAGATAAAACAGAATTTCTAATAAAAAACATTAACTTGCAACGATGAGACGACGATTTAATGCATATATTTTTCCTCTCTTGATAACTAATTTATTAATTTAATAGTCAACTTGTATGATTTTTTTTTATTCCACAACTAAATAGAATGTCAGTCGGTGAAACTGTACAGTTTGTCATTAAGAGTGAGGAAAAGCGATTGGTGCAGTGCTGCAGTGTGTGTGTTTTGTTTAATTTGACTAAAACTGTGTAGACATCGTGCGAATACATCAAAGTAATTTAACATTCAGAAATGCCGTAAATTCTACATCTTCGCTTTAGCTCACTTTTTTTCCCTTTCCTTGGCTTTTCTTTATTATTATTATTTTTAATCCAGTTGCTCTTCTTCTTTTCTCTCTACTCGCACTTTCAAATCAAAATTTTCATACCAAAAATATCCTTTCATTCTTTTTCTTATCATTAATATTTGCACACCAGACTTGAATACTATACAATCACTTTGTGTTAAAAAAATATGAAAACGACAGTTTGCCTTTGTGGTTATGATGTATATAATATCCATGTGAAGTCGTTAGTCATGAAGTATATATATAATTATATATATACAATTTATTGCTATCATGTAATATATATAGAAACCTCATACATAATACGTTGCTTTCCAATTGAAAGTCCTGTGTTTAATGTGAAAGCAGAACGTCCGAGACGACGGCATTTGCTCATTAGGCTGCAGAATCGATAGAGATTTTTGTATGAATTTTGTTTGCTGTTGAAAGAAAATATATCAAAGAATTTACTTTAAAATTTTCTAAAAACATGAAAAGAAGCACATTTTCCGAGAATAATTTAAGCAGCAAGAATGCCTGATTGTAAACAAGTTTTTTTTTTTTTAAATCTCATGGTCCTTTCAATACTCCCAGGTTCATTTTGAAATAACTGTGTAATTATATTCGTACAGGTTGCTAAATTTATAAACCAAATCAAATGTCAACCATTCATATAACTTTTAATTGAAACCCGTAATCTCACCCGTAATATACATATTACAATGGAAATTGCGTTAAATTAAAAGCTCTCTTCTTATCACCTCCTTATCTTGTTTAAGTGTAGATTCTGTGTGAATAAATTGAATTAATTAAATAATGCAGTAGGTTTCGTCCAGTCAATGCTGCTTGTTTTGTCGGCTACGGAGCAACTTTGCTATTGATGAATCATACTATGTACGATGTTTACGATGTTGATTAACGACAATGACGGTGAATTAAAATTGATAAAACTGACGTTCCCCGATCACGAGTTAGGGTTTTACTATATATTTTTATGTAATATGTCTGTTTTATGAATAAACAAATTACAAAAAATAGACAAATAATTAGAGTTATCGCATGATTCGCTTACTGTTAGTCATACTGTAATATGCCAATGCACAACATACTAACAATGGTCAAAATTGTTTCTTTAACAATTGTCAAAAGCATCTTGAGTTATTGAATTTTGTATTAATTTAAAATTTAAACTAGTCAGAATTCTTTAGCTTTGAAAATAATTAATTGTAAACAAAATTTGGTTATATTGTAAACTTGTTCACACAGTAACATTAAAAATGCAATGCAAAGAAAAACTGTTTGATATTATTCCATAACATTCAGTATATTTGTTAACTAATGTTATTAATAATAATGTCAAAATGTGGCGTCATCGCAACAGTTAGATTACTCATGTGAGAAATATTCAGTGAAGTCCACACTAGTTTGGTGTGTGTTGTTTGGCACCAGATCGTTGGACTTGTGATGGGGTGCGTAATTGCGGTATGTGTTGGGGAAGGGGCAGGCTTGCGAGAACGGGGCCATCGTGCCTGCTACACACAAGCAATTAGTGCAGCGGACTGCAGAAAAAGCGTTCCTGCACTTGAATCTAATCTCACGCAGCAGCTATATAGGCGATCTTTCATTACATGGGAGGAGAATAACAGACGAAGAGAGAGAGAGAGAGAGAGAGCAGGAGGTAGTTTTCTTGCCGCCGCCTTTATAGCTGCTGGCTATATAATACAAAAAGTAAAGGCGCTATGAGATGAATTATTATAAGAGAAAAGTAAAAAAAAAAAAAAAAAAAAAATGACTGAGACGATTATATTACATGATTTTTTAATATAAAATAAGATTTTTGTTATTTAATTAATTTTTTTTTCTATGCATTTTTTTTTTTTTTTTTTTTTTTGCAATATTTAAAAAAAGAAAATGTTATTGAAATGTAAATGCATTGAAAATTATTGGTCATAAATGGGCGCGAATCACGAAGCAGCTAGCCAGGTTTCTAACCACGTTTAGATTAACCACGTTTAACAAGGTAATTTAACCACGTAAAACAGGTATAGTTAAACGTGGTTAAGCTAAACGTGGTTAGAAACCTGACTAACTGTTTCGTGAATCGCTCCCATTATTTATAATATCCGTATACTTCCGTACTAATAAATTTCCACAAATTTCGTAATTCACCCAAAACGAAATCAACATTTTATATTGTTGTAGTTTTATGATACCAAGAAATTGTACAGAGTTAAACAGGGAAAAAAAATCAAACTAAATGTAGTAAAATAAAAAGGCGTGACAATGAAATGCTTACAGTGGGAGCGCTCTGTCGTCGGCCGGCTGTTTGTCCCTTAGTCCCGCGCTTTATAACCTCTTTTCAACTTTAATATTACAGCTTGAGTCAACAAGCAGGCAGGCGCCTCATAATTTAACTCGACAAACCCATGCGCCTCGCTCTTTTACCTTCCTTCAACTTTACGAACAAGTTGTTCAAGTGACATTTATATAGTAAATGTTTCATAGAAACTTGTGATGGTCTATATACAGCTCAAAATTTTTACTATAAATATTGTTAACAATTTTTGAAAATATTAGGAAACCGTATAGTGGATTTTTACACTTCCTAGCAATTATTTAATAATTGTGTGGAAAACACCACTACTAGTATAATATATACTGTAGCAAAAGTTTGAAGCAATATTATTTGGAGCCACATTGAGCTTCTGGCTGAGGCGTTAATGTACTGTACATCGTTGTAGTTTTAGTAATTACTTGACTGTCGTTTTGACGTCATATAAATGTAATGTGAAATTCACTTTATGTTGTTCAGGCAGCCACCTCAAAAGGGAGTGTCCTGATTGGGCCCTATCACAATAATTTCACTTTTTTTGTTCTCCTTCATTTCTTTCTTTTCTTTCCACACTTAATTTAGAGACAAAGTTTTCAAGACGAAAAAAACTTTTTAGAAAGTACTTGTTTAAAATTATAACGCTTACTTGCGTTCTTTTGTTGAAATAAATGTCTGTCACGTTTATTTTTAAATACATATTTTTATTTTTTAAGTAAGAGGAAAGATAGAACTTTTACTTCTCTTGTATCTCATTAAACGTAAACCTTTGTGCAGAAAAACACTTGAAAAATAAAGTGTCTTGCTTTTTAAGGAGGAGAACATTATTGAGGTTTGATATCAGCATTGTTCATTGAGTTTTTAATTCGAGTATTTTTCTTTTGATAATCTTTTTATTATTAAAAAATCCTTTGAAGTTAATAACGAATTCTTTATATGTCTTAAACAATAATAATTATAAATTTTTGTGCTTTTTCATGTATTTACACGACTTTGACAAAAAAAAAGAAGTTATATTAACGGAACTGGTAGCGAAACGGGCGAAGCAACAGCGAATAGTTTGAAAATTCCACTCATGAAGAGAACGTTTCAAATAATCCATTTTTGTTTTGCTCTATGCAATTATTTTTTCAATCAAGTGAAGCTGTTTCAAAGGCTTGCGTTAGAAGATGTAATATACATATAGTTTGACAGGCCAATAGTAGTTTCGTAAATGTGTAACAATATTTTATATTATATACTACATAATAACAATAACGTTTTCTCAGTCTAAAGAGCGTGGTAAAAAAATTACAGACCAAATACAAAACAATTAATTAGGTGTCGGTTTTAATTCAGAAGAAATTAAAAATAAAAAAATGAAGAGTAGGAAGAGTATTATATATAATTTAAATAAGTCAAACGCTGAAACATGCTGTGACTTCAGTGTATAATTTTTTTCTATAACATTTAAATTAAGAGCTAATTTTATTTCTTGATAACTTATTTTAAATCGGAAAATTAGCCGCTCTGACATGGGTATCCAGTATATTTCTTATCCAAACGCATTAATGGCTGCCTCTGTTTATTTTCAATTTCATGTATTCGGGTTTTAAACTGACGCTCTCAATATATCAAATTTATTCTTCATACGATAATTTGTCTGATTTACATCACTGTGCTGCGTATCAACAGCAATTAAGTCTCTTTGTTTTTTTTATTAGCCAGTTTCCTCAGCGTCAGCTTTATTAATTAGGTTTGGCACAATAGTTAGTTTCGAGCAGGTGAAGTACCAATCGATGCTCCAGAGTCCAGTGTACAAGAGAAACTTAATAAGAGATGCTACACCGCCGCCTACACGTTGCTTCGAGGAGTCAAACGCATCACACAGACCGCGCTCATGCGGACTGAAACGAACACACAAATAAATTATTTCAACAGGCTTTTTAATCTTAATTAGTTTACCCTTGTACATGTAAATGTTGCAGCTAGTGTATGCTGTATATGTCATGTGAAGTTTTTTTGTTAAATATTTTAAATTTTGTACTAATATCAATAGCTAATATTATTTATTTTTTCAACATAATAATTTATTTTTATTTATTTTTTTTAGACTTCTATTATTTCCAAATTATTATAAAAGCTGAGAACATAAAAAATAACACTATATATAGAAGGGTTGGAGATTTACGCGTTGTGATGGTGATTGGTGATATAGCAAGTTTAAATTGCAATATACTATTTTTATCTCCAAATTTGACAATACAGCAAATGTTCAAGATTTGGGTCGCACAACGTCACTGAAAAATCGTTCATACAATCCTACTCCAAATGGGTGATTTTCAAGAGCTTTGTGGCTTAAATATTGCGCACTTGCTTTGAAATCCAGTGTAAGTCATCTTTGTTGACGCCACAAGCGTCACATCGTCGTTGCAATGCAATTCGCTTGGAAGCAAAGATCAAAGATGTATTGAATCTAGAACCATGGCTGTTTCCCAAGTAAATTTAACTTGAGAAGAAAATCGAACCGAAATATTTAAAACTAAACGAAATGCTCCAAACCGAGTCATGATAGACAGCAAACTTGACAGCCAACTCATTTTTCACCTTTAATGGCCTTCGTTTGTTGAATTGGCGCCCGCTCATACAATGAATAGCTAAAGAACAAATAATAAAAATGCCAAGGGGTATTACAAAAAAGGTGTTCGGTGTAGCTTTGTTCATTTAAATCTGATACAGAATATAATGTCTATTATACAGGGGCATTAATGTGGAAGTTTTAGTACATGTGTGTATCCCGTATATACAGTATAGTACATTATAAAATCATTTTCCGGTTTGGGTATATATTATCGATTAGTACCTATATATAAAATTAATATGAACAGAATATAAGTATGTTTACATTAATGTGTATAAATGAATGTTGTTGCAATACTTTTAATATACAAAATATTTACATTCATAAGTAGCATTGATCTAAGTATAAGTTTACATAAATGAACATTTTGCATAAATATGGCAGCACAAATATTCTCTCTCCCCACCAATGTGGTCAGAAGGAAAGGAGGGGTGGGCTAACCACAAGCGACAACGGGACAGCCCCGTAGCAAGCTGGAAGAGGGTGCTGGTGGTCACCACGAGCAGGGTTGGCTGGGTGTACGGGGCTCGGACGGACCGGCGGCTCAGGGATGGCAGCTGCTCGCACCACTGCAGAGAGTGAGGGTAGTGGAGGGCCGGCACTCACCGGGCAAAGCGCCAAACCGGTGGTGCTGGCTGCGTTGGAATCAATATTATACTGTAGTACCAGAGATCAAACAAAAACATCGTACTAAAGGGGGAGGGAAAAAAAATCAGCGTAATATAATTTATGCGGTGTTAGTTGAAAGTGATATATATATATATATATAGTTTGTTGTTTTTTTTTTACTTCTTTTACATTATGAAGCAAGTTCCTTCAATTAATTGAACTATAATTATGGCTAATAATTTTATAATTATCATAATTAAAATAAATCCGAATGTAAACAGTTTTCATCCCATAAACTTATATACAATAATTAGTAGAACAAACTTCATTTAAATTTTATTCTGTATAAGATATACTATATATATATTCACTTCTTAATTAATTTTTTGCAAGGACCATTAGCATTATTTTTTTGTAATAATTAAAAATGAAGACTTGTAACATGTTATATATTTGGGATTCAGTTTGGTAGCAATTTTGTCAACTGAGAGAGATGGAATGAAAATAGCTTCAATATAAACACAAAACAAATCTCGGGTTTCCATGTTGTCAGCAGTCACTTTGCTGACACATAATCCCTAGGATTAGAGCAGATGCTGACACTAGGAGTCGCTTTACTTTGCAAAAGCGACGCGCGCAGCCTATATAGAATAGAATAGAATAGAATAGAATAGAATAGAATAGAATAGAATAGAATAGAATAGAATAGAATAGAATAGAATAGAATAGAATAGAATAGAATAGAATAGAATAGAATAGAATAGAATAGAATAGAATAGAATAGAATAGAATAGAATAGAATAGAATAGAATAGAATAGAATAGAATAGAATAGAATAGAATAGAATAGAATAGAATAGAATAGAATAGAATAGAATAGAATAGAATAGAATAGAATAGAATAGAATAGAATAGAATAGAATAGAATAGAATAGAATAGAATAGAATAGAAATTTCTTTATTAGGCGATGTTTGGCCTGACAGCCATTCTTACACATAACCTCAAATACAAATTAATAATATTGCATACATAAGTTTTACTGTTTACACATAAATAGTCCAATAGCATCTTGAGGTACGTAACTTTTATCGTAGAACTTTTTATCACACACGTTTCACTTATTATATCACAAATTTTAATCACATATGTATATTAATACTTTTCAATTGATATTATATATATATAAAAACCATGACATAAAAAACATCATAATGCGACTAAAAGATTATTAAAAAAAACACAGTTTTACTCTATATACTCTAATACAATTTAAGGTACGAGTACAAACAGGCTAACATGTGCGTGGAATGGTACATAATCCAACCTGAGTAGTTGCTTTTTTTAAAAATAATAACAATTACCTGAAGCTAAAGTAAAAAAAAAAAAAGTAAGAATTACAGAGTATTTAGTCTTCAATTTACGTAGTTCGCTTACAGCCGAAATTACTTTATTTTTATTATTATTTTTTTTTTTTTTGTATTTTATCATTACGTGATTCTAACTCAAGCAGTCTCAAGCTGGTGAAATTCTGTGAATCTGATGACATGCATGCAAGAATCCGATACTTTAATGCAATATAACTCATTTTTAATCGTATGAAAATTACTTTCAGAATCCATCCAATTGTGGAGGATAATTACATTCATGCATTAATATAGTGTTTAACTCTATATATAGTGACATATTTTAGTCGTTTTGCTGTCATATTGTCTAATTTAGATATAGTGAATATAAAATATTCATAAATAGGAACTCACCTTCATTTTGAATAGTGGCCCTTACCGTCCAACGGAGTAGCGTTATAAAACGGTGCCTGGCAGCTGGAATTTCAATTAACTCAAGTGTTGAAGTGTGCTGCAATATAGAGTGAGGCTGACGTGGCGTGGGTTAGAGCTTCTCGTTAATATCGTGAGGTCACGTGGTGCAAGCTCGTACTGTACACAAGTACTCACAAGTTCAACTGATGTTACACTGCAACTAAAGTACATTTTTTTTTTCTATTTTTAAGCTTAAACAGCTGAAGGGAATAAGATACTTGTAATGAATAATTTGTATATTATACATAATGTGTTTTTGAAAGATGACTGTTTAAAACATAATATTACATTATTATACGTTTGCAGCATAGCTAGCGTATCAATAACTAAGACATGTCTCAAGAAAATTAAGAGGAAAAAAAAAAGCCCAGCAGGATAAGGACAAACTGGAGATTGGATTCGTTCGAGTCCCGTCTTAGCGAAACTTTTAATCCTTTGATAAATTTCTTTTTCTTATCTGGCAGGCAAACACGAAAGGTCTAAGTTTAATCATACATACGACATATTATACGTATAATTACTTACAGTGTAGTTGTATGTCACATAGAAAATTGTCAGCGTGTATTAACAATACACTACCAGAGTTTTGTTGAAGTATTAATTAATTTTCAGTTGGAGTACGTTATTAAGTGGTAAAATATTTTTTAATGTGAACAGTATATCTTTTTATCTCCAATTTTTGACAAGTAATCTATAAATTTAAAATTATTCCTGGTTAAAATGCTTTACAGATTATCAACATAAAATATTTAATGTTAAAAAATGTCAGTGCAATAATTTACTACGCTTTTTATTTTTTTCCAATGACAGTAAATTTCTTTTTAAATCATGCATTATCAACATTATGATACGCTATATTAATACCATAATAAATTTAGACGTTTGTTTTTAAAAATCATAAAATATTTACCAAAGGTATAATTATAATTATCATAAATTAAGAGTTTTGCAATTTGAGTTACTAATGATAGTTAAATATGAGGCTTGCACAACACACTTATGCAACTTTAAACCTAAAAAAGTTTTGGAACCGAAATACTCCCAGCATGTAGGCATGTGTGATCCAGTATGTAGACAGAGATTTTTAAAAATATATTCACAGGATAAATATTGAAAATGAAAAAATAATAATAAAAAAAAAAAAAAATCTTAGGTTATATATTTATTTATGTTACTACTAATCCCCCACGGTCAACCACCGTTTTCAACCCTGAAACTAACCTCACATTAAATAGCCTAATTCGTTGCTTTTGTGATATTTGTCCCTGCACTGATGTCTGATTGCTGCTGAGCTGCCTGATGCAATTGGCGTTCATCTGCAGACGGAGGGGAGACTGGCCACCTCATTTTGCAGCAATTTGTGGCTGGCTCGACTGTATGCGCGTCATTACCCTCAACTACGTACCTTACTCTGAAATTGAATGGCGGCGTTGGCAACATTATACTACTCCACAATGCGGACGTTGGGCATGTGCTCACTTAGCACCGTCGTCTAAACCCCGCGTACAATTAATATAATGCGTTTACCATTAACTAGCTTTAATTATCCTTCATGAGAGCATGATCCTTTTATAAAGGATTAAATAATAGTTATAAATTAAATCATTTATAGCCATTATACATTGTTCTAAAGCATGATTATTATGATTTTATATTAATATTAAAGATATAAAACAAAAATCATCAACTTATCAGTGTCCAATTAAGTAATTTAATTCAAAAGCAATTTGAAATTTGAGCTGTATTTTATAAGGGTGTTGGGAGAAAAAGTATAACTATTTCCATTAAATATTTTTTAAGATGTTATAGTTTCATGTAATTTTATTTTTTCGTCTCAATTATTAGTAATGTTTTTAAAATACATATTTTTTTTGTAGCATTGCTCAATGCTACAACGTACGTATAATGTTACATGATATATAATGTGATATGATGACCTGAATACATCCATTCGCAGGCAGACGGAACATCAGGCGTGTTATTATTATTTTTACAACTACATCAAGACAAAAGAAAGTAAAAAATACTATCCATGTTTTCTTCTATTTAGAGTGAGTCATGCTATCACATGACATTCATTAAGTGGGCACTGTGCAAATTCAAGTAAGTGCGTTATTTTTAACAAACTAGTTTTAAGGAAGAAATGAGAGGCACACATTCATGCATCATGCATCACACATTTCATACATCATCAGACAAGCAAAAAATATAAAATGTGAGAATTATATTCTTTTCAAGTGTTTAAAGCTTCATCTCTTACTATTCACCATCTTTTTTCAATAATATGTATATTATGTAGTAATATTGAAAAGCAGGGATTCATTCTCTACTGATGCCTGCACAAGCTGCATTGAGATGACTATGCTGGTGCTGAGAGGAGTTTCCATTAAATAAAGTGTTCCTCGACTGTATATGGTGGCATGTGTGCAGACAGTAGCTCGAGTAGATGGATTTGCATGCAATTTCAAGCACCACATTGAGGACTTTGCATGGAGCACGAAATATACGAGCATTGATCGCATGGCCATGCAAAATCTCGTGCAACCAGGTCATGCTTTGTTTACAAAGTATCACACAAGCATTTGTATATATAGTTACATTTTAATATTATACTGTACTTAAAATACGAAAGTTGACTTGACTTTTTTTTCGTGGTGCATTTCAATTTATTTAAATAAAATTTAAATAATCAATACAATTATTTGATACAATTTATTTATACTGTAATGATTTTATAATCATATTATTTGTCAATTATTTAATTTATTGATGCATTGACTTATGTAGTATCTGCATGTGGACCGAATATTATATATAGTTATTTCCCATATACTTACTTAATAAAGCAACAAGATTTGGGTTAGTAAAAAATAACTCAAAATTGTTGGATGACAGAAAATATTGCATAAAAATGTTCTTGAAGAGACATTTGCTATTTATATTTAATTCTCTTTTCACACAACTTCAGTGTATCATTGATATGAAACCATTTCCAGTGCTTGATGCTGAAAGAGATCAGTGCCCGGGCAACTGGACACTTTAATCGGTTGTAGGACAAACAAACCAACGTGGACTCGTATTATTCAGCTAGGATCAGTGTATGTACTCGTTTTCTCTTGCTCCAACCAGTGAAATGGTGCTTGCTATACATCTATTCTCAGCGCTAGTAGGGTCCAGAGACTGCTCGCTACCCAGGCTTCTGTGTGAGGGTTCATGTATGGTGGGGGAGGTGTCGGCTATATTGACAGTGGACAGCCTAGTGATTCCTTGTCAAGTGAGCCCTCCTTCACTCCCACTGTCCCACACATATTTGCTTATCACAGCAACCTAACCAACGTTACCATCGTGACGTAATGTAACATAAACTCTCTTTTCACGCAATAAAATTATCTACGTTCAATTTTTGTAAAACATGGAATCATATATTATATTTCATATGCCCCATGGGCACATTTCTTACTTTTGACTTAATATATTTATGTAATATATGTATTCTGTATTGCCCATGAAAGAGATAATAAAATAAAATAAATATATAGTTTATAAAAAGAAATATCACATAATGGGGGACATTCACAAAGCACTTTAACCCCCACTTTAGCCCCGATTTTTAACCCTGGTGCTAAACATGGTACTAAACCAGGGGCTAACCATGTTAAGCTCATAGCTTAGCACCATGTTTAGCACCAGGGTTAAAAATCGGGGCTAAATTGGGGGTTAAAGTGCTTTGTGAATGTCCCCCATTATGTCTTATAACATAAATATTTTGGGAGTTATACACAAACCTGATTTAGAGCTATGGCCTCAAGACTCGTGCACGTTTCTATAGCAGTCACGTGCGTCAAACAGAGCTCTGTGAACTTGATATTGTGTATTAATTAAAATAAGTGAAATGGACAACATGCATGAAAATTTTTTATTGCAGAAATGAATAGAGGGTACCAAATTATGCTACTCTGAATTTTTTCAGATTTTTTTGAGACCCGGAACTATTTTTAAATAATTATTGAAAGTCCTGTGATTTCAGTTGGCACCCCTGCAGCCTTAATAAAAAGGATGGAGACTGGACGCCTATTGACGCCTCCAGAGGGCGTGGCCGCACTTTCAATAATTATTTAAAAATAGTTCTGGGTCTCAAAAAAATCTGAAAAAATTGAAAGTAGCATAATTTGGTACCTTCTATTCATTTCTGCAATAAAAAATTTTCATGTATGTTGTCCATTGTGTATATTAAAAAGTCGAATTTATTTAACAATTTCTTTTATAATTAATATAATTATGCATATAATGTATCTAATGTATATAAAATATAGAAATATAGGCATTAATGCAAATTGCAAAATAATAGCACATGATCATGCATAATTATATTAAAGAACACTTCTAGAATGAAAGGTATCCGTACCTGCCTTGCTAAGGAAGCTTCAGCTGCAAGAGTGTACAGACAAAGGTATTTGCAATTTTGGGAGAGATAATTAAGGCTAATGCTAAGAGTGAAGAGTCAGTCAAAAAAACGTTCATATAAGTTCACCACAAAACGTGGATATATTTCTGGATAACTCCTTCATTAATCGCGTTCAATATTTTAATGTTAGTGGTGATTGTCATCTGCTTTGAAAAAAAAAAGTAACATCCCTGGATATATTATAAATTATATAATCAATAGTTCGAAGGTAATTTGTTCCTTCTTTAACTTATTTTCCTCGTCATGTCATTGCATTGGTCACTTCCTTGAACTTTGATACCTGCCCTCTCTTAGCATCTGCTGCAAGCGACCTTTGAATTGTTCAAGAGATCCAGTGATGTTACATTTTTTTAGTTGAACGCAGTGTACAGTTACACTGTTATTATTATAGTGTCAGTGAACATGATACAAGTTAGATTTTCCAAGCTCATTTCAAACGTCACAGAACATTACTACGCCATCCATCCCGTATGGATCTTCCTCATCCTCTAGTTCAATTTGGCGTGCTAGAGAGTAGCGGCTTGCATGCGGTCTGCACGCGCAATGTTCCGGACCACAGCCGCGCGCGGTGCGGTCCAGCCTTCGAACGTGCCCCGTGACCCAGAAAGTGTGCGGCAGACAGTCAGGCGAGCATGCTTTGCATTCTGCCCTCCTAAAACTGCTCCACATGGAGTTGACGTAGACACACTCTGACGTCATCTTTACCGGCTTCATCACAATAACTCCCTAACTGCATGTTAGAAATTGCACTTTTTGACTGCAATAAATGGATATTTAATTTTGTGTTAAGGGAAACAGCCGAGAGAGAAAAGTTATCAATAACAATGCATTAGCTATCAGGACCAATTTCATGTCATGATAAAACATTGTAATAATCTAATAATAGAGGAGCAGTATAATAGGAGAATAGAAGAGGAAAGTTAGTTATGGGAATAGTTTGAACGGAATATCAGGCCAGAAGGGGCGTTGTAAATGGAACTTTAATATCCTATACAGTTGCAATCTATGTATTATCTACTTATCTATGATATCGTTTTCCATTGCAATATTATTTTTTATTGTTATATTTTATTAATTGATGTAATTATCTTTAATTTGGTACTCATTATAATGTATGCTACAATACTAGTTTTCTAGAATACTCTTTTACGTGTTTACCTTAGTATTCTGCCAATGTTTTCTCCAAAATCTTTGTCAAACAAATGTTAATAAATGAAATGAAAATTCATTATAAAATACTTTAAAAAAAAAAGCTTAATGCCGTGAAATCATCTATTATAAGATGTTTAAATGATCATTTAATATCCATATTCCAAATAAATTCCACGTGTCACGGCGTTTTTGATAAAGACAACAGCCACTTGTTTTCACAGTAAGTGCATGACAATTGCATGAAAAATGCTTCTATTAAAAGTCTCCCCCACAAGTGCACCATCATAATTTTGCTTCCTGCGCTACTTCTTTGAAGCCTTTGTTTGTGTAGTCCCATGGCATAAAGCGAATATGACGTCATGACTCTGCTCTAGTGAAAGTGTTATATCAACTGCAGCAGACAAGTGCCGAGATGGATTAAATAAATATAATTTGCCTGGGAGATATAGTAGCAATGTCATTCTAGCTTACTATTTGTTCAATATTGTTTTATTTGAAGTCATTGTGGTTGACAATACGAAACATTGATGCTGATGTCAAAGATTACTATTTTCCGTAACCTTTAATATCTCAAAACAGCGGAAAAAAGTCTGGTAGCTACCTTATAATTATATAGTTTCTCATTGCACCACAGGCAAATACACATATAAGAGAGAAAATAAAAAGCACTCTTTCCTAGCTTTTCTTGGTTTTGATTTTCATTTCATGAGATATTTCATTTCAAAATTATATTTAGCTTTATTTAACTATATAAGCGTCATGGGGTCTCAAGCTAGGTGAAACCAGCAGCTTAAATGCATGCATTCTCACAATGTACTGTTGAACTATTATTTAACTAATTTTTTTCTTGTTTATACTTATCACTAATGATTTAATAAAGGGCAGGTAGAATAGTCTTGTTTTGTTTGGATTATTTTTTTATTTTGAATTCTTGATTACATTACACATAAAATGTGCTTTATAACAATATTTTTTTTATTTAAGTATAGGCAGATGCTTTGAGAAAACCTAATAAAAAATAAAGAGTAACAAAATCATTGTTATTGATGGCATGCATAGATCATAGCTCTTTCAATCAATGACACAAAATAAAATTAGCTTTGAACATAGGAGTGTACTGAAGATGCGGGTGTATAGTGTGAATATACATATAAAAAATTATTTTCTCAATTATTACAATTACATTTTTTATGTATAGTATCGTCTAAAAACATTGAAAACAACATTGCTTATCTTAAAATAAAAAAATCCTGTGTCCTACAGAAATTTTAGTTCCACTTTTTTAATGAAAATTTTAGTTTCAACTTAATATTAAAAATAGAAAATAACACATTTTTTTATAAAACAAGTATCAGTTTTACTTCAAATTCAGTACTCTACAATTTTATAACATTAAAGGTTAAATTTTGTTGTTGTTTTATTTTAAAAATCATTATATATGTTTACGACGCTTTTATTTTATTAGACCCTGATTTGATCAGTCAAATCCTAAAGCCATCAATATGTATCATGCAGAACTGCATATAATTTATGCATACTACATATTACATATTACATTATGCAACATATGTAGTAAAGATAATAAACAATTTATCATATTAAAATATTAAAATTAAAAATATTAAAAAAAAATAATAATTAAAATATTAAAAATAAAATTAAAATGTTTAATGTAATTATTTAATATGTAATTAATGTAATTATATATATATATATATATATATATATTATATATTATTTTTAATTTTCTAATTTTTTTTATTTTTAATTTTAGTATATGTTTATTATCTTTACTATATATGTTGCATAATATATGTATGTATTATTTTTTTTATTATATGCAGTTCTGCATGATACAATTTGATGGCTTTAGGATTTGACTGATCAAATCAGGGTCTAATAAAATAAAAGCGTCGTAAACATATATAATGATTTTTAAAATAAAACAACAACAAAATTTAACCTTTAATGTTATAAAATTGTAGAGTACTGAATTTGAAGTAAAACTGATACTTGTTTTATAAAAAAATGTGTTATTTTCTATTTTTAATATTAAGTTGAAACTAAAGTTTTCATTAAAAAAGTGGAACTAAAATTTCTGTAGGACACAAGATTTTTTTATTTTAAGATGAGCAATTTTTGTTTTCAATGTTTTTAGACGATACTACATAAAAATGTAATTGTAATAATTGAGAAAATAATTTTTTATATGTATATTCACACTATACACCCGCATCTTCAGTACACTCCTATGTTCAAAGCTAATTTTATTTTGTGTCATTGATTGAAAGAGCTATGATCTATATAAATATAAATATATATAATATATGATTCATTGAAGCTGCGCTGCTTCAAAAATAAGCAGCTGGGTTGTTTTGCTTGCAAGCAAACGAATTGATGTTGCAAGTCAAGTTTTGAGTTCAGTATTTTATAAGATTTATTTAAAATTTTGAAATGATTAAAAAGTTTATTTTTACAACCCTTCACATACTATGCAGCCAGCAATAATTTTTGTATAATTTTGATAGTTGGCTATCTGATGATGACAAAAATTGGTAAAGCTGGAAGATGTCCAAACCACCGAATGACTGCACGAGGATCCAGGCTAGCAGCTGGTGCCTGGCTGCTCGTACATATAACTCCCAATGAGTAGTACTAGACCGGCAGAATGGACGGCACACATTGAGGTCTCGGTAACGATCAACCACTACGTTACGGGGCTGTTAATACCATAATGGTGGCCCTAAATCTTTAATATCATAATTATATTAGCTACAGCATAGCGAGTCTTGATTTTAATTTACTGAAATAATTCATATGATAATTTTATATTAGAGACTCTGAAAAAAGCAAAAAAATATTCAATTAAGTAAAAACTACATTTAACCAACCTGTTTATATAATTATAACGAAGAGTAACTTACTGAACAACATATATTATGAATAAATTTACTCGTTAGAGGAGCATTATTGTTTTATTTTCTGCACAGTCTACAATATTTTTTTTCTTGTTTGTTTTCTTCCTTATGTAAGTAGAAGAGCATTTCCTCCGAATCATACCGATTGAGTCTTAAATTAATTTAAGTTGGTAGAAACTTTATAAATAAACAGGACGGTCATATTAAGAGAAGTCCTGTAATACAGGCGTATAATATAACGGTTTGAAAGCTGATGTGATTGGGGAAGGGGTCGACTGTTTTATTGGCACGGTGCTCAGACACCTCGTTTCCTGCCATCAGCTGCACAGCTTGGTGGGTTAAAGGATATGTGTGGATGTTCGGTACAAGTCAGAGCATGAGAGAGAGACAGAGAGTGAGAGAGAGAGAGAGAGAGAGAGAGAGAGAGAGAGAGAGAGAGAGAGAGAGAGAGAGAGAGAGAGAGAGAGAGAGAGAGAGAGAGAGAGAGAGAGAGAGAGAGAGAGAGAGAGAGAGAGAGAGAGAGAGAGAGAGAGAGAGAGAGAGAGAGAGAGAAAGAGAGATAGGGTGCGTCAGAAATGTGGAGCAGGGATGTTAATAGACAGCAAAGGCATATCCGCTCACAGACAACACAAAGGTAAAACTAAAATTAAAGTTCAGAGTTGAAGTATCATGAGAAAGTAGAAGGACGAATTAACAGGGATCCAATGTCAATACATATAAGGAATTAGGGTATATAATATACAAACTACAAGCTCATTACACCATACATATTATTATATAGATTCATTTTTAATAAATATATCCTTTGTTATAAAAGATACATTTTGACCTTCAAGAGTTCCAATATTAATTAACACAAAGGTCACCACTAAAACCGCAATCAAATTTTACAGTATATAATAATAAAATCGAGAATTACGTAAAAATACTTTAATTCAGAACCTCGAGCTGCAATTCCAAAGTCAACTACTCTAAAGATAAGCCATATCACATTTTATTATTTATTATAAAAAATATCTGAAAATACTGAAAATAGGGTTTGTACATTATCAGGTTGGTACTTATCAAGAAGGCAAGCAAATGCAAAAAAATTGCTGGTATATAGGGAGAAGCTGGAATGCTGCTGCTGCTACCACCTTTGTAGTTTTATTTTCCCTTGGCTTAATGCAAGAATGAGATAGGTATTTAATACATTATATTATATATATATATATATATATATATATATATATATTATTGTCATATAGGTGCTAGAAGCCATCTATGGTTGAAAATTTAAAAGAAATTGGGTTGAATCTATTTTAAAGGAACACGAAAACGCACGAAAATGGCTGGTGAATTTATTGTGAATCATTCAAATAAAAAAAAAACAAACCAAAAGAATGAAATATCATGAAGAAAAAAAAAATAAGATAAAAATACTTTGACTACTCACTATTCGTTTGTACCTCAGGGACTGAAGACAAAATAGGAACGTAAAACAGAAGTACGATCGAGGAAGCATTTAATGAACCATCCCTTGCCCCAATCAAAAGACAACCCACAGGGATTTTAAATCTTGAAAGAAACAAGAGGAGCAGCGATGTCTAGTCTAAGCAGGCTGTCTGCATGTTTCTTTTTTCACTTTTGTACGAAAAAAATAAATAAATGTATTATTTCCAGTAGGACAGTGAACAAAAAGGGGGAGAAGAAAAAACAATAATAAAAAAAACAAAAAACATTTGTCTTTACAATACTAAAATGCATACAAGTTTATGGCTTCATGGGTTGATTCAGATTGTATTATAATACGTGGAAAAATTTATTATATTTTGTAGTTATCTAGTGTTGCAAAATTTTATGTGTGTCAATATATTTAATTGCAGTCCTAATGAAGTAAAAATATTTTTTTATCCTTTTAACGTGTTTTTTTCGTGATTTTTAGAATGAATAATAAAATACATCCTGTGATGCATCATTTCTGTAGAAAAAAATATTATTTTCATTTGAATGATCTTGTTGACGATAAATATTATAATAAAGGTCTCAATTTCATCCTAATTTTAATCAAGCGATGTTAATTAATATAATATTTTTGTAATTCATGTTACATCCAAAGATGGGATGCGTTTCTCCTTTTTCTAAACTTGGCATACAAAACACCTACCTCTGTTCAAGGTGTATAGAGGTTTATAAACCTCTATTCACCTTGCCTCTGTTAAGGGTAACGTAACACGTCCAATGTTAAAAAACTTCCCACACGTGAACATTATGTAACATATCTTAAAATGTTCTCCTTTACATCCCTTATCACTTATCAGTAGCTAAAATATCAGGTATACAAATTCGAGCTAGTTTTTTAGTTATGAATTTTCAAAGTTAACTAATTTAACCTATATAGAGAGAAGTGAAATTTCCATGTTATATTAGTCAACTTCAATAATTATTAGCTTAATTAAAAACTAGCTCGAATTTGTATACTTGATATTTTAGCTGCTGACAGGGGATGTAGAGGAGAATATATTTCAAGATATATTTCATAATTTTCTTGTGTGGGAATTTTTTTAACATTGGGCGCGTTATCTTACCCTTAAGCTTAAGTACAATACTGCAGTTTGAGGAAAGATGAGCGCAAGTGCAATATATTCCAATTTCATTGTTTTTCTTCTCCAACTGTCTGAGAACGGATTGCCATTTCCTCTGCTGTTGTGAAGAAGATGCTCACAAGAGCTTGGCTCGTAAATTCTTACCTCTTCGGTCTTGGAACTTGCACCAGGATATATAGTTGCGGTACGGTCACTGAATTCGATCAGTAAGCACACAACAAGACGAAAAAACTCTGTTTCATCATTAAAGGAAGATTAATGATAGGCCACTTTTCTGTTGTGTAGAGTTTTTCTGTGCTGGCGTTAGTGATTTTTCACGTAATATATCGTGCAGTAAAACCAAGATTAAATAAATAATGGTCAATTCATGGAGGCAACCTTTTAGCAAATTTAGTTAAAGTCAATATTTGACTTTCAATTTGTCAATTTGTCTTTCGTGATTACTGAATCACGCTTCCCTAGATTACATTTAACCTTGTATAAATTTATATGAAGTTGTGTCCTCTAAATCAATTACAGATTAGATTTATGTAAAATTTGTAAATGGACAACCTTTATGAACTTTTGTATTGCATTTTTGGATAGAGGACCTCGAGTTATGTATTGTCAATTTTTTTCAGATATTTTTGAACCTTATAACCTTCATAACCTTATACACCTTCAAAATCAAGGTGAAAGATGCTGTGACATCATAGTCATGTATTGTCTTTTCCTATGCTTACGTGTTAAATATTTGCATGACCATGACGTCACTGCGTTTTCCAGCTTAATTTAAAGGGTGTTAGAGGGTTAAAAAAAATTCTGAAAAAAATTAACAACATGTAACTTGAGGTTATTTATTTATTTATACTTAAGTGTTGCAGATACTAAAAAAATCATTGCAAGTCTCCCAAATTCTCATGCTAAAGGACTTGATGATATACCATGTTTTATTGTCAAATTATCCACTAATTTCATAGCTGCCCCATTTACAAAAATAATTAATAAATCTTTTTTAACTGGTACTTTCCCTGCTGAACTTAAAAATACTTTAGTATATCCATATTTTAAAAAAAATAGTAAAAAAGACCCAAATAATTACCGTGGAATAGTTCATTTATCTCCATTTTCTAAAGTCTTTGAAAAGGCTTTTTATAATCAATTTATATACTTTTTATTGACAGTGCAACCTCCAGACCAGCATGGCTTTACTCCCCATAAATCTGTAAATACTGCAATATTTAACTTGTTAGATCCAATTTACAACTCTTTAGACTCTCGTGCTGAAACTTTGGGGCTTTTTTATGATTATAGTAAAGCCTTTGACACCTTGGACCACTCAATACTGTTAAGAAAACTTGCTGATAACGGAGTTGGAGAGAGAGCGTTATTATGGATACGCTCATTTTTGTCAAATCGGGTACAGAGGGTGGTAATTAATCAATTTCTGGATAATGGAAGCAGCAGCAATATTTATTCAGATTCAGTTGTCGTTAATAAGGGTGTCCCTCAAGGTACCAACATCGGTCCACCCCTTTTTAATCTTTATACAAATGATATGACAAAATATGTCAAGCAGGGTGTACTTGTTAGATACGCTGATGATACTAATAATATCATATGTCATCCAGATCAAGCTACTGTTTTAGTTAAAGTTAGACAGGCTGTGGAAGAGATTGAAAATTGGTCAAATAATAATTTGCTTACATTAAATGCTTCAAAAACAACCTTCATTCATTTTCACCCTTATCAAAAAAATATTGCGTTCAGTCCTCTTTTAAAAATTAATAATTCCGTAATTAAATCCACTCAATGTACTAAGTTTTTAGGTCTTCATTTATCTGAAAATTTGAACTGGTCTGATCATTGTTCTGCACTTAATTCAAAGCTACGCAGAGGGGTTTATTTGCTTCACTCCCTACGTAATACCGTGTCTGAATCGGTGTTAAAATCTATGTATTATTCATATTGTTATAGCCACTTACAATATGCTGTTATTTTTTGGGGATACTCATCTAAAGCAACTTCTGTCTTTGTAATGCAGAAACGTCTCATACGCACTATGTGTGGTGTGCCTTTGCCTACGTCATGTGTTAGCCTATTTAAAAAGCTGGATATATTGCCTCTTCCATGTGTTTTTATATATGAGTGTGCTAAATTTGCCAAGAAAAATCCAGAGTTATTTAGCAGTAACATTAATGTACATAATTATGGAACGCGGCAACGCGAAAATTTACACATAAAACATCATACATTGTCATTATGTGATCATAATCCAAGCTATATTGTCCCCCTTATATTTAATGGTTTACCTGATTATATAAAAAATTCTGGATCATTTGCATCTTTTAAGAAAGAATTATTTAAATATCTTATGATGAATTTGTTTTATAGCGTTAAAGATTTTTTACAAAAAAAATAATGTGTTATTTGGCTATCTAGTTATTGTATTTACTTTATGTTTGTTGTTATTGTTGTTTTGTGTATTTTCGTTTTGATGTATTGTGACTGTATATGACTTGTTCTATGCTATTTGTATAGCCTAAAGAACTGAATAAATCTATTAAATCTATTAAATCTATTAAATCAAATAAAGCATTAAAAATTTTCGTGAAGGTTGTCCAATTTGCAAAAAGAAGATTAAGTAATTTAATATAATATTTATTAAAAAAGTAACATAAAAATGATTATGGATCAGATTAATATATTCGTTTGTATAAATTATTCAAGTTTGGGATTAATAATGAAAACAAATAGTCTTAGAAATGTAAGACTACATAATTATTTTGAGTTAATTATTTAAAACTCTTCACTCTATAATTTATAAATAAATACTTAATATCTATAAATATTAAATATTTACTATCAGTTTACCACCTACAAAAACATAAATCCACCATCAAGTTGAAAATAACAAAACAATTACATGCTAAATGAAGCATCAGTAAAACAAAAAGTCGATGCTGTATTGTGTACGGACTACCGCAGTCATGAAACAGTGAATGTAAGCTGGTATAGCTGCTGTCAATGACTAGAGAATAAGAGAATTCTGGACACCAGCTGCCGCCTACGTAAGCTTTATAACTGCGGGGAAGAAAATTTGCATGCTCTTTCGCTGCCCCCCTAGGAGGTTCGCTGCAGGCCCGAGGGCTGTAAATCACCCAAGTTGATGTAAATGAGCAAAGCAGTCAGTGGAGTATAGCCAGGAAGGGGTGGGGGGTCTCCCCGACCGAATGGATTGTAGCACAGGGGGATGTTGTGGGTTAGTTCGCAGCCTACCTTTCTTCCATCCACTTCTTACGCCACCCCCTTCTTCCGAATGAAAAGAATTCCTCCACAGATTCTCTTTTCCCCCTGGTTATCCTTCATTGAAAACAGCACTGTGTCATTGCATCATCTCTCTCATATTTGTAACAAATTGTAACAAATGAAGATAATGATATCCCATTATATGCATAGCCCATATGGTACAAGGATAGAAGATATGTTGAAATATCTTTGTGTAACGGTAAAATTGAATTTATCTATTAGTATAAACGATGATGCGTTGATGCGTCCTTTTACATTATCCACAAAAACATCACTCAGATTGGTCATTGTGGGGTAATGTGACATTAACTTTGTTCTACGTTAAGTAGCTGAGCCTAACCAAAATGTTGCTGAGCCATCGATTGTTCCAGAGCAGTTCTCTGACCGACAGATCGGCATAAAACGTCAATGTAAACATTTGTTTAAAACAAATTATTAATCCAATACGGCCATTAAATTTGTCGATCAGGAAAATTTTCTGGGGCATGACCATGATTGTTGATGATTGAGTTGAAACTTAGTGCTCACGTGGCTCAGTAAACTGCTTGAATGAAGTATATAGTGGCTTCTTGTTTGACTCTGCCGGCCGATGGGAGGTCCCTGGCTGTAGCACCGCCAGCCGAGCTGTCAGCAGGCGGCGGCAGGAAAAACAAGCACGCGTCCTCGTCGTCGGCTGCTTCACTAGGCTACTCCGTAAACAAGCCACGTGGCGGCTTCTAACTTACTATATACTCTTTGGCCACACACAAGTTAATCAAATTGAACTCCTATAGCATTTGAAAAAAAAGAAAAAGAAAAGAAAGACGTAAAAGAAGAGTAGTCAATAAACAATCGTGTAGTAAAGCAAATGCAAGCAGAACTAAATGTCCAAGATCAGATACGAAAAATAATTATGTGTTATAAAGTTATTGTAATTACTTTAATACGATACATAATTATTTACTGCAGTGCTTTTATTGTTGTGAATCACGCGCATTTTTATTGTCTGAAATTATTAACTATTTTGTATTGTTTACAATCAAGAAACAATTAACTCACATCTGATTCTGGAACCGACTTTTCAGTCTCTATATGCAAGTATCGATATAAACAGCATCGCTCTCGAAGCAAACTTACACCTGCAAGACAAAAGGAAGTGGTCAGCTCCACAGTATAATTAAAGGCTTTTACCATGCATGAGGACAATATGAGTGAAAAAGTAACTATAATGGACAATTTTCATGACATTTTTTTATTACAGAAATTGATAGAGGGTACCAAATTATGCTACTCTGAATTTTTTCAGATTTTTTTTTTAGAGCGGGAACTATTTTTAAAAAATTATTGAAAGTCAGTTTTATGACGTCACGGGCGTTTAGCGCCTATCCTTTTCTTAAGGACAGACTTCTCGTGACGTCATAAAATTGACTTTCAATAATTTTTTAAAAATAGTTCCCGGTCTCTAAAAAATCTGAAAAAATTCAGAGTAGCATAGCATAACTTTGCACCCTCTATCCATTTCTGCAATAAAAAAAATGTCATGCAAATTGTCCGATTGTCCAAAACAAATGTCTATTCCATACCTTGACGATATTTTAGTGCAACGTTGACTCAGAATACAGGTGCCATGTATAAGCACCACGTTCGCCACGAGGTTAGTTTTACTGCGATACAAACTTTATTTACATGTATTATAAGATCTTTAAGGTGTACCAAAGGACGTAATGCTTATCTGAGCATTATTTTGAGGCAACGATGTTATGTGAATATCTCATTCGGAACATTTGCTTATTTAGACATGTTGGGTGCAAACTGTTGAAAAAATATTAAATTTAATGAATTAATTACAATATTGATTAGCAATATTTGTAGCAAACTTATATAGAAGAAAATTAATTTCATTGCCTATAATTTATCTTAAATTATTACATAATACTTACTTTTCAATAAAAAACAACAACAGTGATTCATTGATTCCACTAATGGATTCGGATATTTTATAACGAAAATATTTCAAAAATTGAAACAATTTTTGAGACTCAAGTAAACCAATGCAGCATAATCAGAATTGGCAAAGAGCAATAATGAACTCATCTTTGTGGCTTTGGCGGTAGTGATGCACTCACTCTACACTCACATCCATAATATTTCATTCGATAAATAAAAATATTGTCTTACATCTTATAGATTTCCATTAAATTCATTAATCACCTACATATCTGTATGCCTGCAACTATGTGTGACATTACACTATACGCATCATTTGCTTTGAATTTTAAGCTAAGCATTTTGTGGCTATAGAAATAGTTTCAAAGTGTTTCTAGAGTTACTACATAGAACTAGAAGGAGTTTTAAACAAGTAACGTTGACAGTGATTTGTAGAGTAAAATTACATTAATTAGTGTCACTACTACGATTATCTGAAAATGTAATTAGCAGAAATAATGTGTGTATATATATTATATATAACACTGTCATAAACATAGTAGTTGATGAATCGGTGGAATTTTCCTGAAAATTGTCGCATGAAGATTTATGTCACCGCTTAGGAATGGCAGCATTTCTTTCTTCTCCTTTACTTTTTTTTTTTTATCGATACTTTCCAAGTTGCGCGATTTTTCTTGGTTCTCGTGGCAGTTCTTACTGCGGCTGCTGTGACGGAGAGGAAGGTGAGGGGTCGTCGCGGTGCCGGCAGATACCAGGGGGAGATTCTTCAGCCGACCATAATGAGCAATGTAATGGGGAAGCCAAGAGCGTGTTTTTCCTTCAAGGTATTTGGAAAAGAAAAAATGTTTCCAGAGGGAGTATAAACTCACGTGTTTTCACTGCAACGAAACCACGCAATACCAAAGTGTAAAGTATCTCTTTTCAAAGAAAAATAAAAAATACACAAAGAGGACTGTCCATGACCTAACGAACTTTGACATACTTTTCGTTTTTAATTAAAGGATTATAAATATACTGCTATCTTGATATTTTATTTTCAGAGTGGATCTTCAAAGTTTACTTTTAATTTAATGTTGAAAAACATGTTGATTAAAATCAACATTACTTACAATACGGGATGCTACTACCTTTTTTTATCATACAAAATATTTTTATGTTGATATTTACTTGAATGTGTTGCAGATTAAGAAACTAATTCAAATTGACTTGCAACCTTATCGTTTGTTGATAACACTACCTAAACATGGCAAGTACTAGCAAGTAATGCTCATTTGTGATAAAACCTACATTTATGTTAACTAGAATGTAATTTTCAATACCAAGTTAGGTAGTTACTTCCGTAACGGGTAATTTTTGCTCCATATCATGAACTCAATAACTCAATTTCAAATACCAAAGCTCTAAAAAAAAACTGTTTGTCACCTTTCTGGAAAGTTATAAAAAAAGAAGAAAATTAAAAAAAAAAGGAGAGTTGGTTCACGGTTTTCATTTTAATGTTAAAAATAAAATACATCCAAATTAACTCACACCATATTTGGCCATCTCTAATTATTTTCAATTCAAATTGTGTCTTTTATTAATTTTATTTATTTTTATATAATAGATAGTTATTAACTTGTAGCGTGATAGTGAAAACAAACTTAATAAAGCAAATTTTATATTACAAATAATAATCTGCATGATTTTATGGGTCCATTGATTCGTAGTACCCGTTTATAATGTCATCCATCCATCCGGGCCCATCTGTGAGCGACTAGAGTGGCTAGCAGCTCCGGTAATAATGACAGCCAAAATTACACACACGCTTTTTATTCTCCTATGCACAAAGTAATATACATTCACTCAATGAAATAAAATTCTTTTGAAGATTTACTGCACCCATTCGTTCCTTTTAAAAAAAAAAGTTGACAGGAAAATCCCTTTTACCACGATGCATACATACGTGCATTCATGTGAGCCGTTCTACACATAGGATAGTCTAGTAGTGTAGTGTACTATAGCTATATAACGTATTTTATTGAAAGCTTACAGCCCTCTTTATATACATTCCATCTATCCCATATAAATTTTTTTCCCTTTCTCTGCAATTTATACATAACGCACATATTATATCTCATTTTCTTGACATCATGACATATGTTTGCTAAAAAAAAAAAAGGCGGGGTACAAATATAAAAATACTTACAAGTTAGAGAGGAAAATGAGCGTGAAATGTAGTAAGTGTTTGATAACATCATCTGTGTCAACATTGCAAATAGCAATAACATTGCTGCTACTGCCTTATTGGCCTTTTTATAAAATTTATGAAGTATGAAAGTGAATGAATTCATCCAGAACACTAATGCATCCTTAAAATGACGAGTCTGCTTGGCAATAAAGCTTCAGCTAAAAGGTTGGTTGTAAAGACAGTCGCTCCCCAGGGGACAATTTTGTGGTTGGAAATGAGGGTCGAGTGTTCTCGCTAGACTTTCTGTCTTTTCTTGTTGGCCCGTCTATCTGGCAGACTGCTGCTGTTCACTTGAGGGTGGGCGATGAGGCAATGTGACTCCTTCCACCCTTCCACCTGCCATTGTCGCGGCGAGAGATTGCCGCCGCCACTGCCGGCGGTCTGCCGCCTTTGTCGAGGCTTTCGAGTCTCCAAAAGATGTCCTGACTTTTGAGAGAGAGGGAGATGGAAAAATAAAGAGAGAGAGAGGAGAGAGAGAAAATTCAAGAAAAACATTTCTTTTTTAAATTCTCCAGGGAGATCTTTAAATTGCTGTTGCTTCACTTTTATAAAATGAGACATCTAAAAGAGGTTATAACACAGCCAGTAGTTCTTGCTTCTTCCGCTTGTCGCCACCAGTAGGCAAGCAGATCCTGTGGGATGCTGAGAATTCAGAAAGCAGACAACACGTGCAAATATCTTAGCTTGCGCTGCACTCTGACGCCAACTGGTCGAACTATCACCAATTTTTGATATCCCCTTGTGCTTAGGCAAAATGAGTTACTTAACTACTCAACTGGTTGCAGAGCAGTAAAGGGGTTTAAAAATATATTCATGTATTAATTTTTGTTTTTCAGATATAATTACACTTAATATTTTCAATATTTAAGTAATGTGGAGGTTAAAAATATCTTTATTTTACCCAAACTTTTAATCCATAATATGTTTTTTTCTGATTTTCTTTAAAAATGTAACATAATTTATTTTGTTATAAATAAAATTATGAGATTAAATTCTAAGTAAAAACACAGTGATGATAATTTTTATAACCTTCATTTATAACTTTCAAAAATGGAAATTGTATTCGCACTTAAACTAGTTTAAGCGTTTTATTATCTCATTTGTATATAATGGTATACATACACTAAAAAATTAGGGATTGTCATTGCGCCAATGATGATTCCAAATGTCACTTTTGGATTCATTTACAAGACTTATATATATGTATATATATAGTATATATATTGAAGATGATTTTGCTACAAAAAATGTAATTTTATAAAGTTCTATCTTTGAAAAAAAAAACAAGTCTAAAGAGTTGAACGATTGTGAAGAATTTTCATTTTAATGCAGGACATGCGGGTACCATATTTGCTTTGTATAAATTAATGTTATTAAATAGAAAAATGATATTTTACTACTTTATGTGCATTGATGCTTCTTATAGTGCCTTGTAAAATATCCTATTTCACCATTTTATTGTTATTATTATTTTTCACTGTTATTTTTTGCATCATCAAATATAATATATATTATGATGATACAAAAAATAAATAAAATTAAAGCCTAGAAATTTGTTCTACAAAAATACGCAACATCGAAGGTCGTTGTTAATTACATTGAAAAAATTGAATAATTTTTTGTTAATATTGTGGTTCATTTTTTTATGCTTATTTTTTTCCTTTGTTATATTTATAAAGTGTTGCGTTTTGATGTTATGTATGTTTGTTAATATTAAGTTTTTTTGACATGAACATATGTTGTCTTGTACAATCGAAAAAGTTCGAATAAAGAAAATAAAATAAATAAAAAATCTCTCAGATGTTATTTTCTATCGTTAATCACCATCGATTCCTCTACATATTTGGATATGTCCAGCATGCCAAACCTTAAGCCTAAACTACGAGCTTTTTGGAAGTCGCAAGAAAAAGTCGCATAGATTCGGCGTACGCCGAGTTAAAATTTTAGGTCTGAAAAACGAAGCCAAAAGTCTCGGCGCGTGACGTCACTGCGCATTCGCCGCATCAATCAGCTGACGATGTAAACATTAACATTTTGCGTGTTTTTTTCGACAAAATTTGAAGATAATTCGTTTCTTAGCAAAATTTTGTTAATTTAAAATGAATAGGCAGGTAGATGATAATTTCTTTGCCTGCTGCAGTGTTCACGAATTATTTTAATTGCAGGATTATTACGAGACGCAAAAATCGTCGTGTGGGATATGGTACAGAGTTCATGCGTGTGAAATAAATTTAATGTTGAGTTTTATATATTACTCCACTAGCTAGCTCTGTAATAATTAATTAGTAAGTCCACAATGATAAAAAGTAGCGAGGTGTCCGTTCTGACGGTTTCCTCAATCCTCATCTCGTTCACTTCATGAATGCTAGGACATGTTAACCCATAATATATGCTGCAGGCGCAGTGGTCCCCATCCTTTCCCTCCCTTTTTCCTATAATACACCGATTACACCACCTCGAGCTTCAAGCTCGTATAGGAATGTATCAATGTATCCCTGTGTAACTAATAATAATTTGTCAATTGATATAAATACGCATTATATGGCAATATGGGACTATATACCTATAATAATAACCATACAGTAGGTTGTTCTATGAAGGATATAATAAATATATTGTAAAATAATAAATAAATTAATCTATCAATTATGTATATATAATAATTCAATAAGTGAATGAATAAAAATATATACGAATAAATTAATATAGCGCGGCTGCTGTACGGAGACCTGGTAAAATTGAAAAAACGTAGGTGTTTGTCCTTACTGAGGTTTTCCACGGTTTTCTCAGTCTCGATCACCTCAGCGAATGCTGCATGGGACGCGTAATAGGCCGTGGCCACCATCCTTTCCCTACCTTAATTATCCCTACCATTACCCCACCGCGAGCTGTAAAAGCTCTTAAAAAAAGGCCTATTATTTTATATAACTTACAATTAAATCAATTGAATATTTGTGATATATCAATTTCAAAAATTAATGAGTGAATGAATAAAAATATATACGAATAAATATAGCGGCTGTAGCTGTATACGAAGACCAGGCGCGGATCCATGCAGGGGGGTAGCCGGGAGGGCTGCAGCCCCTCCCGAAATTTTGAATTTAACATGGGCACTATAGGCATTTTCTCCACTCTCAATTTTTTTCCTTAACATTAGCCTTATTATGGAGATAGCCCCCTCCCGAAATTTAGTGCTAGGCGATCCGCGCCTGACGAAGACTGGGTATAATATAAAATGTATATAATAATAATATATAATATTATGATCGACTTACAAAAAAATTATATAAATATATTATTATGCCATATGTGATATATTAATATAAAATGGACTGTTTAAAAGGGTAAAATAACAACACTCATGTTAAAAAAAAACTCACAAAAATTCTGAAAAATAAAAAAAAATTAAAATTTTCTCCTCTACACCCCCTATAATACGATCTAGTTTTTGAGTTATGAATTTTTAAAGTTGACTATATACTTTAACATGCAGAAATGGAACTCCAAAATTAAATTAGTCAACTTTAAAAATTCATAACTCAAAAACTAGATCGTATATATACCTGATATTTTAGCTACTGATAGGGGGTTTAGAGGAGAAGATTTTAAAATTTTTTGATCGAGAGGATTTTTTTTTAACATTGGTGGCGATATCTTACCCTTAAAGCCCGGGAAGTATTGCTAAAAAGTTTTGCCGAGGACGGTTTTGAACCCAAGCCCCTTTTAGGTTCTATTCTTGTATTAAGAGAGGCGTCACTTTCTCTGTACTTTCATTAATTTTTTAAAAATAGTTCCCGGGCTCTAAAAAATCTGAAAAATCAGGGTGGCATAGCTTTGCACCCTCTATCCATTTCTGCAATAAAAAAAATTGAGATCGATACTCCATTGATACAATATATTATTTGATACACGTATTGTATTCTTATTATTCTTAGAAATGCGGGACTACCTATAATATTAACCATATATACAGTAGGTTAATTGTTCTAAATAATAAATATATAATATATGTAAATACAATAAATAAATGAATCTATCAATTATATATAACTATTTGATAAGTAAATGAATAAAAAAATATATGTAAAAAAATATACGAATAAATATAGCGGCTGCTGTACGAAGACCGGGTGTAATATAAAATGCCTTAAATATATTATGACTTACAAATAAATTGAATATATATTATGTAAAATATTGAATACATAATTTAACATAAAATGCATGGACTGCTTTAATTGGTATGGATGGTAAATATATGAATTTGCAGGGTTGAATTAATAATATTCTAAGAGAAGAGAAAAAAAAATAAACAATGTTTGCTACATATTTTATATAATATATTTTATTCTCTTTTTATTTTTTTAATAATTATATAAGAGAATACCTATTATACACTTCAATTAATTGCCGCCGCAATCAAGTTCATTTCTATTCTATGATCTTTATTTTGCCAACTTAACGTGAAATATATAACGCTGAAATTAAGTAAAATTAATTGTTTATTATGGTTCCGATCTATACAAACTTTGAACTAATTAAATGCTTAACACAGCCTGCATGCCATGACCGGATAAAAAAAATTATTTATTTTTTATTATTATATATTATATAGCGTCACCATTAATTATATTTCAGCAGTTTTAGTGTTTTTTTTTTATAAAAAGAGCATCAGTTAATACGTATATATCTTAAATTATCTTTTGAATAATTAACGTTTTAATTGCAATAGATTTGCAATGATCACGTACCCCCGTTACATATGCCGCAAAAGTGCTCGTGCAGTTTTGATTATTTGAATTTTGGTGCGCTAGTCCTGCGCTTTTCTGTGATTGGCTAGCGTTTGGCGTAAGCCGAAGAGGCTGCGCCAAGTCTTTTCAGCCTGGCTTCGCCAAGCCGAAGCCTCTTTGCGACTTTGCTTTTAGGCGCAAGTTCGGTTTAAGCCAATCAGAGAGCCGTATAATTGGAGCAAGCCAAAAATGAAAAGCTCGTAGTTTCAGCCTTAATTTTATTTTTGGTATGCTTTTTTTATTTAACTATCCAGAAAAAAAGCCACGAGTTTTTATCGTGTCTTATTTTACATATTTGTGACAAAAATTGGCAATCAGTTTGTCAAGTTGAAAAAAAATAGAACTTAAATTGGATCATAAAGTGTATTGCAAATGATTTATTTTTTTAGTGGATACATACATGAACGAGTGAAACTAAACTTTTTTTTCTTTTATTAGACAATAATTATATTGAAAAGGTATTCGTACAAAATATATATAAAAAAAACTATGATAATTTAAGTACTTAACAGAGATGAGCTATACTTTCAACCTCAATGTACATTTAAAGGGGAGAGAGATTATACGTTCAAGGAGAGAGAGACTTAACTAACCCCAAAACATTCTCTTTCATAATCATCGACGCGTGGTGTTGAGACGCTTAAACATCGAGGTATAAGAAGCTGGGATGGCCCCAAGCACTCGACAGCAGGTAGTACGAAGATCACGCACTGATTGATGCAGTGAACGATGTATTTTAGTTGAACCACATGTAGAAACAATTATTAATAAATGTCGAATAAACAATTCTACAACCAACTTTTTCAAGAAAATTTGCATTCTTTTATATAAAATTATTGATTATTTATACGATTATAATAAAATATACAGAAGTAAATTGAAATACTGCGAGTTTAATTGTTCATATTTATTCATATTTTCTCTGCATTTGTGCTTTGTTTTGTCATTTGTACAATGAAATGTAATTTTACAATTCATATAAAACTGAATTTCCTTTGAAACTAAAAAAATCCAAATATTGCGCATTAACTGACATGATTTTTGTGGCTAATGTGATAATCAATGGAGCATAGGAACTAAAAAAAAAATGGATAAATGAAAAGAGCTTACCCTAATGGAAGCCCCTCCCTCCTCTGCGTCGATTTTTTTTCTGGGTACGTGCTGGAAAATCAGAACATATCACATATCACCTTCATTTGGAAAGCAGTAACTATTAAAATATAACATAATTTGCAGAAAAAAAAATATCTGAAATTATATTCAAACGACTTTGATACAAACCTACTTCAAAATAACTTTATAAATTACAATTTTTATCGAGCAAATGGTTACTGCAAACAGGGTCTACAACTAAATAAATACAGCGTCGAGTGTTTCAATGTTTTGCTCCTCCCAAAGCTCGGAACATTCAACCTCTCTACTAGTGTTCAATGACGTCACAACATTATACACAAGTCAGCTTGCACCTGGACATCTCAGTCAACATAGTGAAGTTGCAATGTAGAACAAGAATGGCCACCTGCTACTAGTATCGCCACAAAGCGACAGCACAACATGCCGATTTAGATAATAACGATGTTGACAGTCAGCTAACAACTCTGTACCACAACTATTTCAGCCAAATTAATATTTTGTTACTTAAATACAGAAAATCTTAATTGATACATTGACTTTTACTTTAAATTTTGGATAATTTTCGATAAAAGTTATACAAAATTCTTTCCATATGTCAGTTATCAAGTTTTGAAAGTGAAGATATGTAAAAAGAGAACTGTAGCAAATAAATACTTTAGCAAATAAATTCCTAACAACATGAGGTGCTATAGAATCATAACAAATTAAATTTAATTAATAAGTATTTTAATGTTGTAATCTTAATGAGAAATAAAATTACTATTACTTTAGTACTTTAAGCATAAATTACAAGAGAAGTGTATACATTGTTTACTATCCAGAGGTATAAAGTTTACTCGTCTGACGTCACGCGTGTCTTCCACACGGATTTATTTGAAGATAAAGGAAATTTCGTGACGTCACACAAGTGATAGACTGAATAGACTTAAGGCAGCAAAGAAGTGGTCTTCAGGGTTAATTTCCTCACTCCATGAAAGACCCAGCGTAGAAAAAAGTATGAATACATTGAGGATGGGTCCAGCCTTTTCCACCCACCGTGCCATATGGCATAAACCTCCTTTTGGAATTTTTCTGGTTACGTCACTGTTTGTATCAGCTGTGAATTTTGATATAATATATTCTCTGCTTCAAGTCACACTCTGCCGTATGAGTGGGTGGTGGTGGTGGCAGCCGTCTCTTCACCACTTTCTTAAATCTCAAAGCTCTCAAAAAAAAAATAATAAATAAATAAATAAATAAATAAATAAATAAATAAATAAATAAATAAATAAATAAATAAATAAATAAATAAATAAATAAATAAATAAATAAATAAATAAATAAATAAATAAATAAATAAATAAATAAATAAATAAATAAATAAATAAATAAATAATGATGTCAATCTGTAACTCACAGGTTCTGTCCTAAATTTTGACCACATTCTCCGTAAGATTATTATATTTTTGTTACGTTGTAGACAGTTATATACCAGTCATTCTATTAAGATTATAAGATTTTTAATTTTGTTTTTGAAAATATATACACTGAAATACACTTGCATCTCGTTTGAGACTTTTGAGAGTATTTATTTGCTGATATTGGAACAAAATAATATTTTCCTGAAATGAAACAGGCTTTTTAATGTGCAGGCACCCTTAAGTACCTCACCAGCAATTTTATTTTTGTATATATATATATTTTTTTTTACTACGTAATACTACGTATTGTTTCTACCTTTACTTGTGACTTCCAATTCCATCACTAATGATTCTACTTTGCATGTCGCTGCACGCCCCAGTATATGTCTTAATTAATATCCTTTCACTGCGCTCATTTATCCACTCTGTTTTATTATAGGGTTTCAATCTATCATTATTATGATTTTCAATCGATAATTAACGAGCAATTCTTGTGTGCAGTATACCTAACAGTCTTCTCCAGCCTCAAGTGTACTCACTCATCTTTATTACGCATAATGTTAAGCGATGCGTAAAGTAAGTTGGTGATATTGCGTCCTCTTCTTTCTCTCGTCATATTTTGCTCAAATAGTCATCGTATACTTGCTTAGCGTGCATATAATAATTATTTGCTGTATGATTTTTGCTTGCTTGCTCATTTACTTACTTCTTTGTTTTCCTTCCTTTTATAAACAGAAGAAATTACAAAGAGAAAGCAAATTTTGTTAAAAAAGGAAATTTTTAATATTTTGTAATTAATTGATTAACTGTAAAAAAAATGATTTCTAATTAAAAAGATTTTTCAAAAATATAAAATTTTATTTTAATAAAAACCCTGTTACATGGCAAAGGAAATGTTGAGTGCATATTATATACATGAGCACATTTTTAGCTACAAAGTGTCAGCGAATTTGTGTATTATGAGCAGCTTGTTTATTTTTGGTTGCATTCCCGACTTTCAAATCAGCAGTGCATTAAAAAAACTCGACTAATTTTATACGTACTGTACATATCCATTAATTGTGACCTGACCAGATATTATGATCAATTTGACTTTTATTATTCAATCTTACACTAGCAGTCCGGCCAGTACAATGCACCGGAAAAAAATTGAGTTCGTTTATTCTGTCGTGGATTTTATTTTCCCTCTTCCATTAGATTTTTTTTATAAAAATATTTAATATTTTTGTGCTTTTACCGATGAGATATAAAAAAAAATCCCAATTGTATATTGACTTTAACCTGAAATGCAGGTGTTTTCACATAACGTACCGGTATATTTCAGTACTGCGTATTCTGACTCAAAAAACAAATATTATTATTATTATTAAAAAGCAAAATTCTAGAAGAAAAAATATGTTACTCCAAAATAACTGCCTTGTAAGCTACTAAAAAATTTACAAATACATAATTCATGCGCTAATATATCATAGAGCTGTGGTACCAACCTAATGTTTAATATATACATACATGTAACATATAACTGTTCTTTATATTCCCTAACTAACAAAATATTATATATTTAAAAAAAAAAAAAAAAAAAAAACGATTCTTTAGTTTCCTTACCAACGGTGTAGCAGGAACATAGCAAAGACTAAATTGAACTATATGATGCTATAGTGAACAGAAGAAGACATGCCAGCTGATTGCAGTCTGCATGGTAATGGAGAGTTGTGGGCTAGCAGCCGGGTACAGTTAAATTAATTTAATATTCTCGCCGGAGAAATACCCGAAATATAGAGGTTTCTGTTCTTCGTATTTGAAGTTTGAAATTTTGCAGAGAGTATTGACTTGATTTAGACATGAACATGGTCAGAAACAAAGCCTTCTCCGGCGTCTGACTTCTGGCTTTGCGGGAATTTTAAAGAAATGTGACTGTAATTGGTGGAAGGATTTATGGGATATTGATATTACTACCGGAAGTAGCCGGAAGTGCTTCTGGTTCTCATATTCTCCATTGTAAAGTTTTCTCAGGTAAATCGGTATACTCCTCGACTTTACAAACTTTCAAAACTCTTATCACTAGCAGTTAAGCCAACAAAAACTTTTCGTTACTTCAGGTGTGAATATGTTTTGACTCGAATTTGGCACCAAAATGTTACCAAAATGACTCAGACCGAGATCCGGACCAACTCCATATAATATGTGCCATGCTGCACCAAACTGTAAAGTTTTATTTTTAAATTAATACAATTTGAAATAATATAAAATGAATTCTGTTTTTTTCACTGATAAGCCAAAACATTTTCATAATATTAGTCCGCTAATAATAAACACGTGGAAAATATATTGTTGCATTAATTTATAAAAATGTTGTGTGTTTAATGCTATTTCTATTTTAATTTTTAAATTAACCGTGGCAACAATATTATATAATTTTATATGAAAATAATATTCATATTGATATTGGTGCTTTGAATAGCAAAATTCAAATATTTAACGAAGCAAGAATGTTTTTGTTAAGCATGGAAATTGTATCAAGTAGTGCGCATGATATTGCTACTTGAGTTGCTGCCTGCCGATATCGTTTCTCTGCAAAGAGGCTGCGTGTGCGGCACTCTCCCTCCATCGCATCCTCATCTCGTTCGTTCGTGTTCCCCCCCCCCTCCCCCAACTGCTTTGCTTCGAAACAGCGAGACGAAGAGGAAAACGGAGTATAGTAAACTAGCTAAATCTGCCTCAATGTTTCACTTAATTTGAATATCAAATTGAATTTTTATTACATATTTTCATTTTTTATTCCCATGTATAAAATCAGTTTACGAGATTGAATGAAATAACATTTTAAAAAAAAAAAACATGTTTACGTTATTTTTTGGTATAGGCTCAAAATGCTCGATTTGTGGGCCTTGGAATGGGCGGGCAGCCTGACGAATACTCATTCAAGCAATTTGCAGGCCCAGACGTCAGAGCCTTGTTAAAAAATTTGTTGATTTTGCTAGACTTATAGAAAAGTACCAACCTGTTCTAACACCCATTTTAAAATAGAAACCTTTAATTATTAAAAATGAGTAGTTTTTGTTTAACGTTGTCGACTTTGAAATTGTAGCACGAGGTTCTAAATAAAAATATATTTACATAATTCTAATATATTTATATTTATATTAGAATTCTAATTCTAATATAAAATTTGATGGCAATTTTAGTGGTGACCTTTAAATTAATGTTTATTGGACCCTTGATTGTCAAAATTGGTTTATTTTAAGAAGGATCAGAGTTAAAATGTATTTAGTACAGTGTTTAAAGTTTTAGACAGCTCAAAATATAATCATTTTTTTATCCTTCAGCCATTGGTTGCTTGTACTGTTAAATTCAAGGTAACTAAGATTTAAATTATCATATATAAATAAACATATAAGAAACAAATGCATAAAATTTAATTTATTTAACCTTGTGTATACCAAGTATTTTTAACTTGTTGCTTCAAGAGAATAGAAATTTTTACTGCATGAATATTGCAAGTAAAATTGTAAACTGTAGGCTCTGATTTTTCATGATTTAACATTGATTTATTTAAAAAAAAATTGCACCACAGTATTTTATACCATTTGTTGTGAAAAGTTAAATTCACGACTTTCAATAAGTTTGTCACCTTTACTGTCCTTCTTCAGCATACTCTATTGTAAGCTTTTCTGCTAGGCGATATGCTTGTGCACATGAGAAAATATTTTATTATTTTTGCACCAAGTACCCTTAACTATCATAATCTTGAAGAGTGAACCGACTTTCGGCGCAGCAAAATTTTGCCCAAATGCAAGAAAGTTCTCAACCTGCTTCGCATTTAAGCTGAACAAGTTGCATAACTTCACGGCGCTAAAATAGGAAAACTTTTTAAACTGAAATTGAATAACCCCATGAATTCCGCCTTAAATGTATTGATAGAATTCAGTTCTTGGTTAAAATTGTTTTTATATATAAAAAACAATACGACATTATCTAAAAATATCCATACACTTAGTTCAACTTAATTAAAAAATATGTAATGATAAAAATATACGATAAAATATTTTTGTAAAAACACATAAGAAAATAAGCTTTGCAATTTATTAATAAAATACAAACGATTCACTTCAGGTTGTGTTGCTTGAAAACATGAAACAATGATTTTATTTTGTAATTTTAACCATTAGACCACTACCTTCAATACACGTGATTTATATTAAAAAAATAGCTTTATATTAAGTTAATTAAATTGAATTTGTCATTCCTCAGACGTTAATTAAAAATTTGTTCGTACTCAAGGAAAAGTGCTCACGTAAGTGGATAAGCAACAATGCATGGACAAAGGACAGTAGAGAAGGAATCTCATAATGAAAATACCACGTGGCCTCTGTAGCAACACCATTGATCTGACAATTGTTAGTTGACATGGTAGCATCCGACTTCAGCCGAGACTAACCGAGAAACTACGACCAGAAATGTATGTTTCTCTACAGTATGATCAAGCAAGAGCGATAGAGAATAAGAGAGAGAAATATATATATATAAAGCTTGTGTAAGGCAAGCTGTCTGCCTGTTGGTTCATATTGCTACGGATAGTTAAGGCGGACGGTACTGTCAGATTGCGCGCCACCAAACACACGCGTTCGTATATAAGCAAAACATCGTATATTTTTAAAAATAAATATATTTGCATGGTTCAAATATTGTCACATACTAAATTAAAAACAAAAGTTTAAAGAAAAATATTAAAGAAATTTAATAATAAATCTCCAACGTTAAAATAAAATAAATAAATGTGATAGGTGTACTTACAAATAATACATTAAATAAAACTTGTTAATATTGTGACTATGTCATTGTAATTACTAATTACTGCGTGTTTCATCCGTGTGATAATATTGTGAACCACTTGCTAAGTTGTCTTAATTAAGCGAAGTTAAATTGGTATGGACCATAAGTGAACAGACTTTACTGATCAGCCTAAGATTTTTTCTTTGAAATGAGTGTTATCTGCCGCAATTTGTTTTGCTGTGGCAACCCTCGCTGGCGCCTGTGTCGGAGCAACACCATATTTGAGGTAGGTCCAGCCCCTGTCACACACGTACATGTTTATATACATAAATCCCTCTGAAACACAATCATGTAACAGTTTTACTTACAACCTGGTATCGTGTAAGTGTAGTGAAGTTATTTATAAATGTAACTTTGTATATCTTTATAAACATGAATAAAGATTATGTTAGCCTGACAAAGAAACCAAATTTAATGTTATCCTGTTTAATATAAACCATGAAATTAGCTGAAATGGGTAAAAAAAAATAGTGTTAAGATTAATAAATAAATAGATTAATAAATATATTCTATTCTGTTCTATCCTATTCTATTCTATTCTAATGAAGCACTATCAAAATTTATTGCTATATTTTTAAATATATTATACATAAAATGAAATCTTCTTTGCATATACTTTCTCTTATCATAATTTTCTTATGACCAAAATTCTATTTGAAAAGTAGTGCAAGACATGCAAAAGAAGTAATTACAACAAATTAGATTTTCATTGGAAGTCACTTGAGGCTACTTACCGCGGCGATTATAGGGTCCATTTGTGTTGTATTCTACGACTGCTGATCCTGAGCAGCCGAGAGCTCGTACAAGCGGGGAGGAGATGGGGGCGCGTATGAAGTGACGGCCGTCCAACAGGTAGAGTTGCCTCTCGCGGCGCACCTCTGGCCTGAAATATGACGTATTATACCGTAACGTAAAACATATTTGTACACCATGTCGTTTACCGGGTTAGGTCAATTTTGGTACCTATTACCTCAGACTTGTTGCAAATATATTTAGGAGGAAAATATATAAGAACGTGTTGTTCTCGTCTCTTAACTTACAAAAGAAATTTGTATTGTATTCGTTATCTCCCTGTTTGCAACGTACTAATTTTACCCGTGAAAATTTTTCACTCTTTTAAGTTGTCTTCATGTCAGTACACGTGTGTTATCGTTGGCAGGTGAAAGAGTGCAGGGCGAGTTGAATCAGGATGGAAAATAGTATGCTAATTAGAAATATTATGCGACACTAAAAATATTTGGAACGCACATAAAGTCTATAACTAATAGTAAGTGTCTTAAACTATAGATATGATTATTGGGCCTATAGTTTTGATGAGTTTTGCTATGGAAAAATTAGGAGAAATTGCTAGAAATAACAACAATAAAATTATAAATTAGATTGTAAAAATTAGAATTGAAAATATTTCATGCGATAATTTCATAATCTTTGCCATCAAGGACATAAAGATTGCAATTGCATAGATGTGGTCTGAATTTAATCCAAGCTTAACTTTGTTGATTTTAATTCTTACACTCAATAATCGAAATCAACAAATTTTAGCTTAAGATCAGACTCTCACTTTGGCCGTAAGTTGCCACGATTTTTTTTTAGAAAAATTTATAAATTTATCAGAAAATGTACCCTTAATTTCAATATTAATTAAAAAAAAATAAATCCTCAGATTATCCTTAGATCATTCTCGGATAAGTGGTTGCCCCAACTTACGGTCATCGGTGGACTTGTTTGCTATTGAACATAAATATACATATTATTTTATTAGACTATTAGAGACGAAACATTTAGCAAAATAGGGTTTTAAAAGGATAAGAGCAACAAAACCCCAAGTGGATTGTTCCATTAGAGGTATTACCGACTCACTCAAGCTGGACAGCCGTATCCACATAGAGAGCAGGGCAATACACTTTCATGAGGCTAGACACATATCCAGAAAGTTATATTCCTATTGCAACATACTGCTTGTAACTCCTTTTAGTGGCATTGCATTATGGCGATCAGTTCAATCTCAAGATTGCATGATTCTATCATCCAATTGATTCGTTTGTTTGTCTATGAAAGCAAATAACTTCAATTGACCGATTAGCTTCACGGAAGTATAATTTGATTATTTGTTTGGCTGGCTCTGACCAGACTAGGACAAACGCAACAAGCAGTCAGCAACACCAACACTAGATGCGAATCACATTGTCATTCGGGCAGGCACGGAGCCAAGACAAATATGTACAAATTGTATGACAACATCGTTTACCAAATGGATTTTATCAATAAACAGTATAGACGGGATAAGCTACTCTTTAAATCAGTCATCTTATACTTGTACGTAGTTTCCAAGGACAATAACCCCTAACCTTAGCTTTACTAGTTGCTAATTAAGTGAAACTTAATATGAACTGTACATACTTTTGTGTGTATTCTCTCTCTCTCTCTCTTCCTCTCTTTTCCTAAAATTATACCTTTTTTCGAGAAGGAGGTGGAGAGAAAGAGAGAGAGAGAGGGGGGAGGAAGGTGAAGTAACAGAAAAGGAGTTAATCAAAAGAAAGAAAAAAGTTCATTTTTAGACACTTAAAACGACATATTTTTGACGTAATAAATTAAACTTAAAATTAATTAAAATTGTCATTTCACACGCTACTAGCTTTCTTAAAACTATACGAACGTCAGCCATTAACAAAGTGGTGAAACTTATACTCTCAGCAAATTTTTTTTAAACTTAATTTGATTTTGACATGAACGGTATTGCTCTACGCACTGATCAGTCTTCCAACAGGCTTAAATTTCAACTCAACTTTTTGCCTCCATGCAAACAAATGTTCGGTATGAAGCGGTAAAAAAACTGTTAACGTAATCGATATGACTTGGTAACTAATTTCATTCACATATAACAAAAAAGGAAAAGCGAGAGTTTAATTTAGGGTATATTGACTGCTATAATTGAACGCTTGCAGTTCATCATGCCCATTGACGTTTGATAGTAACTCATTTTTTACCACCTTCACGTGTCATGAGGAGTTATCAAAAAACTCATTTCCAATAGACCTTCTCACTTTAGTTTGAATAATAATACCTATCTTAATATTAACATTTTGGACATTACTCCTGTTCTGGTAATGGAGGTTGTCTTACAGCCTATAGAGTTATTTGCTGTTTTTGTTTACGAGGGAAAATAGCATAGCAGGTATACGGACGATTAGAAGAGTAGAAAAGAGAAAGTGGAGGTCCAACTACTATGGCATTAGATAGGAGAAATGACAAAAAAATCAATTGAAAAAAAAAAATATAGTTTTGATTGTTCTTTAACTATGATGCGTTTTTTTTTATGCTATCTATCGTTTATTGGTGTATTTTTCCAATTTTTAAAACCTGATTTATTTTGTTTAATAAAGTATACAAAGATCAATATGTAATTTGTTTATATACTAGTCTGTGCATTCTGGTCCTCCATAAGGCAGCCTAACTTACAGGGGCATGACGTCAGCGCCACAAACTTTATAGAGTCGTAATGAACTTAAACGTTTTTACGATGCATAAATAGATGTGTTCTTTTAACCTCTCACCAAATTGCGAATCTGTCTTAGTCGTCTCTTTCTCTCTTTGAGCTGCAACTCCAGCAAATCAGGCAGGGATAAAGTTCATGCGGTCACAAAAGGTGTACGTATCAAAAATAAGCTCAATCAACATTCTTTATATATGCAAATATTGTAGTTTTTACCTGGATGGAACAATTTGAGAAGTTAAGGAGCATTTGCATTAATTATATTTGCACGCAAAAATGAAAATAAAATCTCTTGAATTTGGTGATCCCGGGTTGTTGACGATGGTGTTACCCCAGGCAGTAGTCAAGAGGGCAAAGGGGTACCTCAAAACACTTCCCAAGGACTGCAGTGCCTGCTGCCTTGAGTAGCCACAGTAATTTTGGTGGAGGGCCTGGCATGACGTCACCAGAACTGTTACGCTTCAAATTTTGCTAGGACAGCAGAGGAAAAGTTCATATATAATACTTGCAAGTTAGCGGTCAAGAAATGTGGTTCCCTCAGTTTCACCTCAGCGAATGCTGGGACGCGTAAGCATGCAGGCCGTGGCCACTATCCGTTCCCTACCTTATCCCTACCCAGTACCCCGCCGCGAGCTGTAAGCTCTTAGGGGTGTATCCTTGTAAAAAAAAAAATAAATAAAAAAAAAATATTATATACTTAAAGGTCAAACTTTTCATTTTTTCATAAAAATTAACATATTTTGAATTGTTCAAATGTATAACGCTTTGCTTATATAAGAATAATATAATATATATATATATATATATATATATATATATATATATATATATATATATATATATATATATATATATATATATATATATATATATATATATTTATATATATATATAATTGTTGTATGTATAAGCGTAAACATCCTGACCTGTATGTTCATAATAGTGATAATCATTCATATTGCACGCGGAACAAAGGCAAAGTTTCAGTTGAAAAGCACTGTTCTGCTTTGCTTGAAAAAAGTTCTTTTTACTAAACTGCAAAAATTTATGACTTCCTGCCAAAATCATTAAGAGAGATAGGTAGCGATGTTCTTTTTAAAAATAAACTAAAATCTGTGCTTATTGGCAAGGAATATTATTCAATAAAAGAGTTTGATTCAAACAAATTGCCAGAAAATGTATGTTGATAAGTAATTTCTTATAATTAGAGCTTTTCACGTACTCAGTGGTGGTAGGCTGCTAATAATGAAGACTTGGTCGCCAAGTGCTGTTGCGGCTGCTGTCGAAGTCTCGCCGCACACGCGAGACACACGAGACCTACCAGCTTCATTATATAATAGTGCTAACCTCATGCTCAGCTGGTACTCTTGCTCGAATGCTTCTCGCTTGCTGTACTTGTTTCCTTCTTCGCAAGCCCAAGAAGGCTGAAATTGTAGGAAGTGGGAAGGAACAGGGAACAATGCTGTTAGCAGTATATCGTAATGAGCACCACCATATATACAGCTGGGTCTGTGAGCTGCTGGCGCTGGTGTTAATCAGCAAAGCGCGCTTTGGCAGGAAGGAAAGGGCGGGTGGAGAAGGAGGTGGGAGGAGATGACAGAGACAAATGAAGCAACTTGATTTTCGAACCTATATTAAGGCAGCAAAATTGAAGAGCTTCTTAACGCTGCGACAATCTTGCTTAACTTTGAGCTACTTTTTACTTTATTTTAACGTATGAAATCTCACAAAAGTACACACAAGGTTATATATAGTGTGTTTTCTAATAAGTTAGATAAAATATTATTTTAAATTACAAGTTTCACACAATGTGATGGATCACACAGAAGTGACGGTGGCATTAAAAGATATATAAGGATTAAAGACTTCAACAACAGTTGTAAATTTAAAATCCTAATATTGTGTCAAAAATTACATTGTATATTATAATTCCAACATCTGGAACGCAACCAATGAAGCAATCGAAAGGTTTTGTCATGTATTCTTACATTGCTGACACGTTGTAAGAAACAATAGTAAATTGCTTACTGTATATTTTCCTCTCGAATGATTTCGATCTCTCTCTCTCTCTAGTTTGGTATACACAATCCATTAATCCAGTGCTGTCCCTGCGAGGGAAATTTGAATGGTGAGTAAATTATATATGGTCCCGCCGCTATGATTGATGACGTGCAATTTTGTATTCATACACGTAATGATATTTTGATAATACAGCCAGGGAATAATAATTTGTGGTATCATTTTAATTCAATTGTTATGGTGGATTAAAAATCTAGACTAATGCAAAAGTCAATATCATACCAAGCGTGTTAAAATTCCTACACCATCTGTGACATTTAACATGGTTCTAGCTCGTTCTGTTTTTAATGTCTTCAGTCACTGGTAGAAAATTTGTATCAAAAGGTCTCATGGGCTGAACAAGAAACAAAATACCCCCGAACTTTCTCAACGAACGCAAAATATGACGACTCGAATATTATGAAGTCTTTTCTTATTTTTTTTTTCTGTGAAAGTACTGCAGCTATTTTATAAATAAGTTAAACAATGGACAACCTACATGAAAATTTTTTATTGCAGAAATGAATAGAAGGTACGAAATTATGCTACTCTAAATTTTTTTAGATTTTTTTTAGACCCGGAACTATTTTTAAATAATTATTGAAAGTTCTGTAAGTTAAGTTGGCACCCCTGAATCCTTAATAAAAAAGATAGGACTGAGACGCCTATTGACGCCTCCAGGGGGCGTGACCGCACTTTCAATAATTATTTAAAGATAGTTCTGGGTTCCAAAAAAAAACTGACAAAATTCAGAGTAGCATAATTTGGTACCCTCTATTCATTTCTGCAATAAAAATTTTCATATAGGTTGTTCATTAACATGCATGCCACAGAGTCTTCAATGAACTATTGAATTTAAATTTTATTTTTTAAAAATGGCGTAAAATTTGTTGCTATAATTACGTTTTTTATATATATATATATATATATATATATATATATATATATATTTGTTTTTTTTTTTGTTGGTTTTTTAAAGGATGGAATGTAGTTTCTGACGACCAAGCTCACATTCGACGTCAAAATATTTTTTTCATGCAAAAATGATGATGAAGTAAAAATGGTTTCAGTATATTTTTTAATTGTTTCTATACTTAAAGAAAAAGCCACAAGAAAAAGCCACAAATCACATGCTGTAATAAAAATAATATAATCATGGAGTTGAGACTTAAATTCATTTATTATCAGCAGGTCAAATTAACCGGACGACAGTTTTTTTTAAGTATAATAAATTATCTAGCATCTATTTCATTTATGCATTAATAATTTTATACAAATTTAATCATCAGCACATTTGAGATTTTTAAGAATGCAGCCTCGGCTTAACTGTAACTAGGGGCTGCTATATGCAACCAGTTGCACAGATGTGTATGCAGGGTGGCACACACCCAGGCGCTACGAGAAAATGTCCACCCAAACTTGTATTGTAATGTATGTGTTTTCTGAATTAAAGCCTTTTGAATCTGAATGTCCAGCAGATGCCGTTTCAAAATCAACAATTATTTTACTGTTATAACATTTCATGGTAAAATAATTATTTTATGTGTGTAAATATCTAAAATGCAGTGCTTTATAATACCATTATTATAATTTACTTATAACACCTATTGACATCCTTCCCATTTTTGCATAAAAATTTCAAATAAATGTTGATACATTTTTATAAAACATGCAATTAAAGAAGCTGCATAATAATTATATTATATTGCAACACTAATGTGTCATATAGTTGTACAGCAATATTTTAAAAAGAAATTAGTAGTTTAACTATTTTCATTTTTGTATGTATTGAGTAGCACGTCACCATTCATGAATTAACTTGCTCATGAAGCAACAACAAAGGCACATCGTCCCTGTCAAGAGCATGTCACACACACGACCCTGCAGATAACACGTCAATCAAATATTAACCACCAATTAAATCAATTTTAGTCGTAAACGTGGATAATCCATAAAAAAAGATCAGATTCAAAAAGACAAACTTATTTCAAGAACCGTTTTCCTCTAATAATAAATTAGAATCGTCTCATTATCCTCTTTTTTTATATAAATGTTTATTGAGCAGGAACCACAAAATACATTTTTCTTTGTACAAAATGGATAAAAACGCTGCCCAATTGGTGGCTAAAAAAGGATATTCCATTCACATAGAGTGTTCAGCCACTTAACTTGACCATCAAATTTTGATTTATTTCCTTTGAATAACCATTGTAACTATTAGCATAAATTATAATAAAATCAACATAATTTTTGTAGATTGAAAATAAACATCTTTTGAATCAATCAACCTCAAAAAGTGTGAAAAAAAATCACAACGTTATAAACTTTTATACTTTATTAATATATCACCAATTTGTTACGAAACTTGAATGTAAAAGAAAAACTTTTAAAAAAAATATACATCGTTTTTCTATTTTGTCCATTTATTAAAAACATTATTTTGCATGCGCTCCGTAGTACAGAGATATTGAAATGTAAGGTAAGGAAACAAAATAACTGCAAGAGAAGCTTACTTCCTCGTGCATAATTACCACACATGATAAATACTCTATCTTGAAACACATTCAGTGCTTATAGCTTTAATTACATATAAAAAAGGATTGCAAAAATGTTCAGCTATTAAAAAAAATGTTGGATTGTTCGATTATGTTGGTGGCATAATTGGTGAGACAAGCATCCGCCAGAACATCAGGACTGGTACATAAGTGATCTGCGATGTATGGAAAACACTTTGCAAATGTGCACATGATGATTGCTGGCCCCCCGAGACCGCCAGCCGCCTCCCCTCTTCGATTCCACTACCATACGTTGATGAGGGGGAGGGGGGGGGGGGGGAGGGACGGCGATCAAGTTGACGAGGTTCAAGCGAGATGCATTGTTTTGTGCTCCAAGCTGAGTGATTGAGATACTAGTACGACTACTACTACACAAAATTGTACTCGTATATTAGGCTGCTACATATAGTCGTCCACCCACCCACCCATACATTTAATTTATACCTCCCCTGCTACTATACAATGCATGCACACTACAACACCATACATATATATATATAGATATGACAATATGAATACAATAATAATGATATATATGCTGATGCTCGGTTGATTTGAAATTTCAAACATACATCATATTTAATATTATGTATATTTTCATGTGCACGTACATGATTATTATACTCTCTCTTTTTTTTTATCGTGCGTTGATAAATTAAAAATGTACGTGTTTATCGTGGTGGCTTGAACATCACGTGTACGGCTGGCACGTGTAAATGTAGAAGAAAAGCAGCAGTAGGCAATTTCTCCCTGCGTGTAGTAACACCGCGTGGATTCCGTCGCGTTGATTACAAGAGGGGGAATTCCAACAACGCAATAAATCACAGGTGCTCGCGAATTCAATTTCCGTAAAGAATAGCAATTTAATTGGATAACTTATTGGACACCTTTGCAATGAATAACGTTTACAGTGTGGCAAATACCTTTAAAATATCTTTCATTTCAAATTGTTCTGTGTGTAATTATAAAGTTTATTTTACCCATATTGCATTGCACGTCGTATTAAAGAAGGTAATGTTATAAACCAAAAGTATATCAATTGTATATCAAGTACTTAAATGTCACAACTGCTAAATAACATTAAAAGTTCTTAACTAAAGATAAGCTCAACAAAATGAAATTTCAAAATAAGTCATTGAGCATGCAAGAGAAATTTAATTTTCATACTCGGTTTTATTTCTTTATTCTTATTTAAGTTGGATACACAAAATATGTAGTAAATTATTTCAAGTAGAAACAAATTTGCCAAAAACATTGAAACCGTTGTACTGCATATCAGTAATACCTACTACCATTGCTTGTTTTTTTATTCATGCATGCACCGTTAAATTACGATCCTAATTTGATCATACAAATGTTTGAATAAATAGTAATGTGGAAGAGGGGCGTGGAGTATAAAAATGTTATATATGAGTGAACTGACATACATGACTTTTACAGCAAGAGAATATTTAAAAAGAGGAGGAAAAAAACATGAAAATCAGGTATTCAAGAAAAAAAAAAAAAAAACTCTTGAAAATTTCTTGTTTGCAACTTCTAAGGTTCTCTTTTTCTTTCATATTCAGTGAAGCATCGTGCGATGCTCTGTCAGGCTAGAGCAGGCGGCACCCTCCTGCATGTACGCTGCTGCTGCTGCTGCTGCATGCTGTCGTACAGGCGAGGGTGGTAGGAGGTGTCCCCGGCACAGGAGCCGGGAGATAGCTGGCTGGCACCCCACCACACCCCCGCTCCTCTTGTCTCAGCTAGACACTATAGCACTAGCTAGCAAAACCTCCTTCCTTTCTGTCGCGTAGTCTTTGCAGGCGGAGGAAGAAGTGTTTCTCAAGAAACAGAATCAATGCCGCACCTGCTGTATGCCTGGCTGCCTGCATGCCGGTTTCTTTGTAATTCAACGTTGCTGCATGGCTTTACTTTACTATTAATGTCCCTTGCAATAAAATGTTATACATCGGTGATAAATCAGAATTCAGTATGTAGTTTCATTTGAACGTTCTACTTCGACTTTATTATGATTAAGTTATATAAATTGTGATGAGAAATATTTTATTTCATTTTATTTTCTGTTAAAACAGTTAAATTACAAATACTATATACTGTATAGTATTGAACGTAAAACTTAATATCAAATTTCAGATCTGCTGAACTTCGTGATGCGGAGTGTAGACTTCATATTGTTATTTCTACGTCTTCTGTCACTTATAAAATTAACAATCATTATACTGTCTTGTCAATAATATAAATAATGTAAAGAAAGAAATCCAGCTGTAATACGATTTGTCAGTTTTCAATACTTAGCAGAGAAGAAAGGAGGGAGTAGGGTACGAGCTGTATATGGGCAGTGGGTGGTTCTCCTTTCCTTTATATACCCTCCTCCTGAATGGTGAAATATTTCCTTCGAATTTTTGTCCTGTCAATATGACGTATAGGTATGTGTAATACTCACTCGTAATTCTATGCATGATTTCATCATTTCTCAATTAATAATCAGTACTTTAGTGATAATAAATAGTGAAAATATAATTGGAAATGACACTTTGAATACTTTTATACTAAATTTATCACAAATAAACTTGTTTTCCCCTCTCAAATTACAACACTCATAAAAATATTCTATAGTATACGATGTAGCAACAGATTATTAAAAATTACACGTTTTTATATAGCCTATTACACCGTGTTTGTGGTCTACATATAAAAATCAACCAACAAATCTATTAAGTATTTTGTGATTTGACAAAGAGATCAGCAAGGCATAAAAATGTCGTAAAATATATTGAGGGCAGGCACAGCCACTACTGGGAACAACTACTATAGCTGCGAGTTGTATAGGCGCACCCCCGGCCTCTGTCGTCGTCTCCCCCGCACTCACCCCGTTCCGAGCTAACACCTTCCACGACGGTGGTACATAAAAAGGGGGAGAACGCAATATGTCACCCCATTAAAGGCTACTTTGAAGAGACCATTTTCTGTGTGCTTTCAAAGCCTTAGCTGTAACTTCAACAGCAGCAGCTACGTCGGAGGCGTTCTCGTAATAGTAGCAAATCAAAATTACGTCTTCTTTATTCTCAGCTTCCCCCTCGCATGCAACAAACGTTATACGCAAGCAATGAACCCAAGCGACTCATTTTACTATTTGATCAGCCTTTTAAAGGAAGATTTTTTTTCTTTTTTTTTTTTTTCTAAACACGTTTCATCATTAAATTATTGCATTTGTTACCAAATTTCTTAAAAGTTTATTTAAATATTTGTACTGCTGATTTAAAAAACTATGAGTGTAAAATAATATTAATTTTTATTACTATGCAAAATTTAATTATCTGATATTATGTAATTGATGGTAGTATCGATTTTTTTTATATATTATATAATCTGAGCACTGAGTGCAATGAAGTTGAAAAAGACGTTGTCATAACAATATATAATCTACACCTTGTAGCCTGAAGAGCGCTCTGGCTATGTTGTTATACACTGATAACAAGGAATGAAAGGTAATACGTATTTAATCATTAATTTAGAAAGCTATAGAGTAATAACCAGTAAAATAATTAGAAGCCATCATCTCATAACTTTTTATTAAATTCTCATAACTTTATAATATAACCCTTTAAAAAAATATATTCATGAACTTTTTTTTTAGGTTCTCTATGTAAAAAAATGAGAAACTATGTGTCCCAAAAGACTGCTGCGATGCTCGGCGTCAACTGAGGTACATGCTACTGGCACATCCGTAGGCACGTCCGCTTGTTGACGACTCGCAGTTTGGGAGAACTCGCTCTTTGCGACTCGGAAACCCACACCAAAGTAGCAGTTGCGCCTCGTGGAAAACAGTTTCCTGTGTGCTAAATTATCCTGTTTTGTTTGTTATGTTTGAGTTAAGTTTCGTTAGGTCAAAATATTTAATAATTTAATCAGATTTTCAATATTATTCTTCGATTGGGTCTGTGTGGTTACCATTTCTTTCAGTTTTACCTTTCTTCCATTATGTCAATGCCATGGCAATAAGCTGATGCCTTTCTTTTTTAATATAGGTCGAGCGTGGCGCAGTGCATTGACCGGTTCTCTTTAGATCACCGAAGTCAGGCTACGTCGAGCGTGGTTAGTACTTGGATGGGTGACCGTTTCAAGTAAAAAATACGCTGCTCCCTCCCTGGGGTAAATTCGTCTCGCTTTCCACCCAGTGCAGTGATGCACTTGTGTGTGGTTCCCCAGGCTTTGGACATTATATCGCTTTGGTCCATTGAGAAAAAGTAGAGGTGTCCGTCCTGACTGAGGTTTTCCACGGTTCCCTCAGTCTCACCTCAGCGAATGCTGGGACGCGTAAGCATGCAGGCCGTGGCCACTATCCGTTTCCTACCTTATCCCTACCCAGTACCCCGCCGCGAGCTGTAAGCTCTTAGCGGTGTATCCTTGTAAAAAAAAAAATATATATATATATATATATATATATTGCAGAAATAATATTTTTAGAGTAACTAATTATTAACGATTACTTTTTTAATGCAAAGAAAAATTGCATGGTTGCCACATTTACTATTCATGATTAATCTTCAAAATTTAATTTCATAGCAAACTCTTTTCATTAATCTCCGTGGTATCCTTCAACCCCTTACAATAAGATTAAATAAGAATTAATTGCGTATATTGCTAAAAAAAAACAACAACAACAAAAAAGAAACAATTACGCCTGTTTGTTATTAATTTTAGTACAAACTTTCTGTAAGATACTAACTTAATTTTAAAATTCAGCAAAACAACGCAGATGCAGGTAGATGATGTTGCCTTTGTATGTATACAGGTGTTGCGTGTGGTGTCACACGCACAAACATCGTGCTCATTCACTCACTGCTTTATGAGGCGTTCGTGCAGCAGTCCAGCAGCACTGCCCACTCCGACGTAAATTGAGACTGCATTTCCAACAGTGCTCTCACATGCATTTCAATTTCACATGTCATGTTGTACAGCACTTTAGTTCAACTCACTCGTAAGTCATGTCAAACTAGAAATAATTATCTCCTTTTACAAAACCGTGGCATTTTAATTATTTTACTTCACCACTTTATAAAAATGAATTACAATAATTGAGTGTAATATAGATTCATGCAAACAACTTTGCTTCAATTTACAAGGTTCACTTACTGTTCACTTACTCATTCATCTTAAATTAAAATATAAATCTTAACAGAGAGGGAAAGCATTAATTAGAGGGAGTCATTGAAAGCAGTAGCTTCATTTTTTTCAAAAAATATTTATATTTTTACATTTTATAACAAATTTGGGTACAATTTGATATCCAAATTAACCCAAATACCCAAATTGGGCAGTATAACTTGATTAGATGTCAACGATAGATTTATAATATGTGATTTTTTTTCCCTTTCTTTTCTTAAAATTTTCATAATTTTTAATCACAAATTGAAATCTGCGTACATGCAGATTTCATGTAGCAATAAAATATTGTCATTTGAAGGTAAAAAAAATAAAACTTTCTAAATTAAAATACTAAATATATGATGTTTATAAATTTTTGTAAATATAAAAATAAAATGATAAATTGCTGCTATTCTTAATATTAATCACTTATAGCCAACAAAAAAAGGAAGAAGAAAATACAGCTTTATAATATTTATTAAAAACTATTTACCATTGTTTTATAAAGTTATTATTTATTACTTTCGTATATTTTAACACTACAACTTGTTTGAGTTTATAAATATTTTAGCTTTTTTTTTTAATTCATTTTTACATGTATATCTTTAGGCACTCTGCTCTGTTTGTGGGCGTTGTCACGCCATGTAGGCGTGGTAAACTTCAACTTTTTTGGTATTGCTAGACTGGCTGTTATTTTCCTTTTCCCAAAATTGTAAATCTGCATCTCTTTGTCACTTGGAGCTTAAGGTCCAGGCCAGCAATCCATGTAGGGTAAAGTACATCGTATCCCGAGATGTACATTAATTGTGATTTATTTATTTTTCTCTGAAATAACCACGTAGAAGAAGATAGAATCAATTCAATCGACAAATTATTTCAAAATTGCTTACTTAAGTTTGCAGAAAAAAATGCATTGCTAAGATAGCAGAATGGCAGATATACATATATATTGTGTGTGTATATATATATATATATATATATATACGTAGAGAGAGAGAGAGAGAGAGAGAGAGAGAGAGAGAGAGAGAGAGAGAGAGAGAGAGAGAGAGAGAGAGAGAGAGAGAGAGAGAGAGAACATACAGAGTATCGTCACCTACAATTTGTTGTCTCCAATGCAACAAGCTCTGTCATAGTTAAGTGAGTGAGAGCTATATAACTCTATATAACTAAAGTAAAGAAAAATAAAATGGATTGGAAAATGTGTTATATATATGAAGATTATGAAGTATTAAATTTCACTATTACTTCATTATATAATAAATATAACCCTCGCTAGCATTCTACACTTGTTGTATCTTGTTTCTTGTTGGTCACGAACACCGATCTCCTATATTGCGTCAACCCGCACCACTCAGATGCTCAAGAAGTTGCATACATTTGTAGCAAATCAAGATGGACGGGCTTGGCTTAAATTATTGGCTTAAGCCCAAACTTTATATTATGTACTATGATCTTTTTCTAATAAAAGCCTTTTAAAATGAATTGAATTTTGTTTTTATTTTATTTACATATTTTCTTTTAATTTTAATATTTTAAAAATAATCAAGGTTGATTTGAGTGTATAAATAATATTTTTATCTGACTTGATTGTAATGTTTCTTATAAATACAATAAAAACCTTTTAATTAAACTGAAAATGAACTGATCGATATGAAAAATGTAATGTGAATTTTGATAATTAAATCTTTTAACTGAAACTGACCGTCTCGTATTCTGAATGCACACTATAGGTATAAACAAGGTAGTAGATTGTATATATATATATATATATATATATATATATATATATATATATATATAATATGTAGTATTATAATTTGTATATCAAGTTATATCAAATTTATATCTTCTATAATATATCTTTTTAATTAGAGCAATGATTCAGCTAGGGAATATTATTTTTATGACCCGACATAAGGACCTCAAACTTTTTATTTGCTCTGGTATCGAACATGGAGGATCTCTTATGGCTGGTATTTCCCTGTGAAGAAGAAGATCTATCTATATGGGTCAGAGTCATCAGAGTGGTCACTATGGCGATACGATGCTTATCTTGGACGTTGTTTCACGCGGAGATGAGTCTATTCATGCAGAACACTAGCTATACAGAGTCAAGAGTTGTGTTGTTGTGTCGGCCAGGGTCGAGAGGTCACTGAATAGTCGCCAAGTTCGCTCAAGTACCGTTTCACTTTACCGTGCTTGCAATCTCGCCGTTCAGGTGTACCCCAGCTATATTCAAAGTCACCAAACTTGTCTGTGACGTAAAATGCAAGTTAAAAAAGATTATTCGTATTCAATCTGTGAAACTTTTGACACAATGCTGCTACTAGGGCACACTAAATACATAGTTTCCTGAATATGTTGCGTAAATTTACTCCTTTATTAAACAAATAGAAAAAAATATAAAAAATATACACTCTGTATAATAATAATAATTAAAAGATTAAAGTATAAATAATATATGAAAACACTTAATTTAAATTCTAACCATCCAACAGATGCAATCTCAAATTATACTGCATGCATACGATTTCCAATACAAACACAATTTCAGTATTATGTGCTCCACGTGACGTCACTGCAAATCGTCCTCACGTAACGTATATCACGTTGGCTTCAAGTGGACCTGCCTCCTATCACGGGGGCACTCGAGGGCTCGTTGCTGACCACTCAACAGAACCGCAATCAGTCCGCCGGTGATATAATGTCTTCTACTTCACACTGACTCACAGGTCAGGTGTACTGAGAAAGCGGAAATGACACGCGCAATTATGTCAAATATGCTATATGTACCATAATCAACAGTTAAACTAATGAAAAGTAGAATATTTAATCACTGCTTTTTTCCGTAGTACATTATTAAGTATAATAAGGACTGACATTATAATTATATATTTTATTATTATTATTGCATTATAATTACCATATCAAACTATGTGCAGAGTAAAATCATACGTGCATGCTATACGCACTCTAATATAATAATAAAAATATGAAAGACTGCATGGATAGAAAGAATATATAGATTAAATTCTAGGTAAGATTCCTAATTTCATAAAAATACAAATTCCAACTAGTTAGTTAACTAGAAAACTAGAAAATTAATTATCAACTTAAAGTAGAGGGTCTATCAGCTGATTTCAAAAAATGAAAACTGAGTTAGTATTTTTTTAAAATAGTTCCAGTGCTCCTACATATGGAACCAAAATTCAAAAGATTCCATCTCACATAGGTTCTCCAGAAAAAAATTCCGAAGTTAGAGTGAACGCTTCGCTTAACATGGGCCTTACCTAAAAATGACCCTCAAATATCTCGATAAAATACACCGTTAGGTGGTATTAAAAAATATGACGATGTTCTATGACCCGAGCTTTAACAGAACAACGAATAAAAAAATGACCGACTCACTAAAATTCCATAATTTTGAATTTAAATTAAATATTAAATTCAATTAAAATATTAATTGTTAATTGGGCTTACAGGGGGCATTTAAAAATTGTAATGTGAGGAGCAGGTGAGGAGAGAGGAGTTTATTTTAAATTTTTATTTCGTAGAACTTGCTTCCTTATTGCAAAAAAAAAAAAAAAAAAAAAAAAAAAAAAAAAACGTTCGCGTTTATCTGAAGAAGAAGAGAGGAAATGCTTGCAGGATCATGCAGGATGTATATTTACTTTAGTTCATAATATTATATTAACATTTATATTTTATTATTACAGAGTTAACAGAGTTTGGTGGTTGATCACATTGTGTATGGGCATTTGCCTTTTTCAATCCACCATTTGGGTTATTTATTCTTTTTTTTTTCTTCTCTTTCCCTCCCATTTTATGTATTTCTTAACCCAACAAACAATTATTATTATCATATTATCATTACTATAGTTTCATATTCATAGGAATCATAGTTAGCAAATGCTCTGCAGAGCTGAATTCTTGTTCTGTTCGACAAGATATGATACCTCCGTTCAAAAAAAAAATCCTTATAATTTCCAATTTATATCTGATAAGCAATTTGCACATCTTAATTTTAATTTTTTAGAATTGAGCATTAGTATTGGAACAAATTAATTAATGTAATAAATTGCAGAAATGTTTTATCAGTATAACTGATATTTAAAATAACATTAAAAATTAAAATTCGATTTTTAAATAAGTACTTTACAATTTTTTTAGAAAATTCTTTTGAGCTACCATCTGTTGGTGGGCCCATGAAACAATCCCCGAATTTAAAAGTGATTTTTCTAGCTACTTTATGGCAAAACTGCGAAGGGGGTTAAAGGGGTAGTAATAGTCTTTAAGATGAGTAAATTGGCATCTTTTTATCAATTACTGATTTTTTTCCAGTTAGTGCAGGCTCTTAGCACCGTCTTCTACGAGACATTCATCGCAGGAATGGAATCAACTCCTCCTCTGTCTGCGCATGCGCGAATTTCTCGGCGCACACACGTTTGAAACATAGCAGCATCAAACTCTCAAATGAGTCTTATACGTCAAAAGAACGAAAAATAAAAGAACGAAAACAATTTATACGAAAGGCATTACACCGAAAACAAAAAGGACGAAAGTAATTTAATACGAAAACATTTTATACGAAAATATAATTAATCGAAATGGAAAATGTGCGAATGCATTTATAACGAAACTTAAAAAGCACGAAAGCATTTACAGCGAAAACATTTTAGCCGAATTCAATAATCACGAAAACCATTTGGCTGATAGTTATTTGAACGAATTGAAAAACAACGAAAGTAAATTAGAACGAAAACATTTAAAATGAAATGAAAAAATCACGGAAACAATTTGGCCGAAAGTTATTTGAACGAAAACATATTTAAGACGAATAAAAAAATAACGAAAACAATTTGACCGAAAGTTATTTGAACGAAAACATTATAGACGAATCAAAAAATAACGAAAACAATTTGACCGAAAGTTATTTGAACGAAAGCATTTAAAACGAATGGAAAAATCACGAATACAATTTGAACGAACGCTATTTGACCGAAATAAAAAACACCGATGAAGAAAAATATTAATAAAAATTTATAACAATAATTAAACAAAAAAAAATTAAAACGAATGCATGCAATAAAGAAGAGTATATACAGAATACTGCAGACTGAGCCATGGCAGAAATGTTGTTCCGAACCTATGCTAAAATTTGGGCAGGTTAACTTTGAGCTAGAAATTTGAAATTTGGGATACGTAAAGCCAATTAATTAGGGTTCTAATTTCTTTTAACATGTGTTAAACAATTTTTAAAATAATTTCCTACTGTTTTAGGGGTTGATTCACGATTTGTTTTTCTTCCGTATGGGATTTTCATGTCAAATTAAGTTGATAGAAAAATTTTAGCCGATTTGCACCAAAATTAGTTTTGAAGGTTTTCAGAGCACGCTGTATTTAATGGCGTTTCTCTCGTTAACTTGCTCCGATTCAAAAAATTTAAAGGTCGTTTCAGGGGTAAAAAAATAAGCCCGTTTCAGTAGCATAATCAAAATTTTGATAGCATAATTTTTTCACGTAATACGGGTCATTATCTCATTAGGGGTTGTTTTCGCCACTTTTTAAAATAACATCATTAAATTCAACGTGCTCTGAAAACCTTCGAAACTATATAATTTTGGTGCAAATCAGCCAAAATTTTTCTATCAACTTAATTTAACATGGATATATCCCATAAGGAAGAAATGCAAATCGTGAATCCACCCCTAATACGGTAGGAAATATTAATTTTAAAAATTGTTTAACACATGTCAAAAGAATTTAGAACCCTTGGCTTTACGTATGCCAAATTTCAAATTTCTAGCTAGCTCAAAGATAACCTGTGCCCAAATTTTAGCATGGGTTTTCGGAACACCATTTCTAGCTCAGTCTGTATATACTTCTTTATTAATTGCATGAATTCGTTTTAATTTACAATTTATTGGTTTAAAATTATTGTTATAAATTTTTATTAATATTTCTCTTCATCGGTGTTTTTTATTTCGGTCAAATAGCGTTCGTTCAAATTGTATTCGTGATTTTTCCATTCGTTTTAAATGCTTTCGTTCAAATAACTTTCGGTCAAACTGTTTTCGTTATTTTTTTATTCATCTTAAATGTTTTCGTTCAAATAACTTTAAGTCAAATTGTTTTCGTTATTTTTTTATTCGTCTTAAATGTTTTCGTTCAAATAAAACTTTTCGGTCAAATTGTTTTCGTTGTTTTTGTATTCGTCATAAATGTTTTCGTTCAAATCTTTTTCGTGATTTTTGAATTCGCATTAAAATAATTTCGTTCTAATTTACTTTCGTCCTTTTTTAAATCGGTCAAATTACTTTCGTGATTTTTGTTCTCGTTATTATTTTGTTTCGTGATAATTTAATTTCGTGGTAAATGATTTCGTTTATATTTGATTTCGATGTATTTGTTTTCGGGATAAAGTCATTCGTTGAAAATGCTTTCGTGATTTTTGTTTTCGTGGTTTTGACGTGATACCCATCAAATATCTCGTTTTAAAGGCTTTTTGATATTATATCTACAGAAATCACAAATTACAGATTTTTCGATATTACTGTATTGTGGTATTATCTCGGTTTACAAAATACTTGTAAATGAAGCATTCCACAGATTTATTTGCAGCAAGAGTGAATTTAAAGTTTATATTAAATTGATAAACTCACGCAAGAGACGCGGGGAGCGTGGAATTTCTAAAATTCAACACTTAATGTCTTATTATACTTTTAAAAAATTATTAATAATTATTATCATTTCTATCCAAACATCAAAGGCTAATTTCATTTTAATGTTTATTATATATATACATGAATAAATATATACATAAATACATAATTCGTGTATATTTTATATATATATATATATATATATATATATATATATATATATATATATATATATATATATATATATATATATATATGTGTGTATATATATAATATTATATATATATAAATATATAAATATTATGTTACACGTACATTTTTATTTTTTCAGCTCACAAATATTTTATTTACAATGTATACAGTATATACGTATACAACAATCTTTCATAAGAATGTTAGAAGTATAATATAATATTAAATTAAAAAATATTCAACTTTTTAATATATCATAATAAATGTATTTTATGTTGTATTTTTTTCAATAATATATATATATATATATATATACAGCATTTCTTATTATATAATATATTATGTCCGCGCGCGACTCTGAATCGGATTGAATGATTTTTTTTTCTTATTTTTCCATCTTTCGAAAGCACTTTATTAAAAAAGCGAATTATATAATATATATAATTATGTTGGCACCAAAGCCCGAATTCGGGCAAAGCCCGAAAAAAAGTCGCACATCTAGGTGTGCCCCTATTAGCGATTTGAGCAAAGCCCGAAATAAACCAATATTTCGGGCTTTGCTTATTAACATTTGATCATTTCTAAGTGCTCAAATCGAAAAAAGCAAACCCCGAAGAGAAGTTTTATTTCGGGGTTTGCTCATTTAAATTTGATCATTTCTAGAAGTAGTGACCAACTCGAAAAATGCAAACCGCGGCGAAAAGTTTTATTTCGGGCTTTGCTCACTGTTTTGATCATTTCTAGAAGTGCTCAAAGCAAAGTGAAAAATAATAATTGGAATTGTGCCGTATTAATAGTAATAATTTGTAATAAATAATAAAACAATACAATATTGTAAATTTAATTAATAATATTTTAATTACATCACTTTTTTAGTTAATTGACAAAAATACAAATTTAACATTAGCATAGCGTGTATATTATTTTTTTTATTGAAACATTTCTTTCTGTATTATTCAAGTCATACTGAAAAATACGATAAAAATATAAAAGCTTAATTCTGTCGCAACATTTTTAAGGATAGAGAGACTTGCGTTTGATGGACTATAATAAATATAATCATCATGTGGAAATTTCATAAATTATATTATATCATGTGCGGGATGTGAGTTGAAAGTTAGAACAATATAACAGAATATTAAAATGTTTCTTGCGAACAAACTTGTTTCATGTTCTATTGACTTTACCCAACATCGTTACAAAATGTTTTTCAGATGCTAATGACCATAATCTTCTCTCTCGCCTCCCAGCGCTTACTGGCTGGTGTGGAGAAAACAGATAGCTAGCTATACGGGCAAACAGAGCAAAGCAGCAGCCGTATAGAGGGAGAAAGAGAGAAGGATACTACCACCGCAAGCAGCTCGAAAGCTTAATTAGAATAATATTTTATCAAAATCTCCATCGTGGACTTAATTTCTCTCTCATTTTAAAAGCATAGAGAATTGTATACCACAAATTTGTTACTATATAGTTCCACTAAAAATCTTGTAACCAAAATTACAGCACTTTAGTTAGCTTATTTTACCTTGTACCCTTATGGCCTTATGCAGTAAAATAAACCCTTCTATATACTTACGATAAGTGTGTGTGTACCCCCACATTCTAAAGCGGCAGTTGACCCAAACAAGAAGCCTGTTTCCCTAGGGGGTAGCCAGTCAATTTAATCTTACCAATATGTTATCGTGCCTAAACGTTATAGGCTGCACGGAGGGCAACAAAACACTGTAAACAAAATTACCTCATAGCTCTCTCTAATGCTTTGATGACCATCAGTAGATAGGAGGTCGTTATTATCATGTCATTAAATTAATTATAAATTAATATACAAGATGTATCTCATAATGCTAATAACGTAGTAATTACAACACACAATGTGAAATATGCATTTAAACAGGGTCTCAATATTGTAAATATTAATTTTGTTCTTTACCCTCATGCTCAATTTAATTTGACCGTAATTTGAAACTACTCTGAATGTATTGAAATTTTAATAGTTTACAACACTCAAAAGTTTTTCTTACTATGTAAATTACCTAGTTCTAAAAATTGCGATAACTGAACAAATTACTTACAAATTACTTAATCTCAGGGCATGCAGAGAGTTTTAATATGTTTAAGTGTACATCTTCAATACTTAATTTTTATCAGCATACTGTGCAATGTCTCAGGATTTGACTTTCTCTCTGTGTCTCATTTCAGATTTGAAAAGTACAGGAATCATCATATATATAATATACTGAGTTTTTCGTTTTTTACTAATATAATTTATAAAAGGACCTAAAATAAGAATATATTTAATATGAATTGAAAAACACGCGGTAAAAAATCCATGCAAAAATTAATTATACGTTGTTGTTGCTGTTCTTTGTTTCATTTCTATTTTGTGGCTCAAAGGTGATCCAAAATTTTTGAAAGAAAAAAAATCATCATTTATACACAATAAATATACAAAAGAACGAGTAATTTAATATACATGTATATATAGGATACTCTCTTTGAAAAGTTAAGAGTCAATAAAATTATGTGTAAAGACAACATTTATCTTGAATTTAATAATTAATTTTCTAATTTGTTTCTAATGATTTGTTATTTGTTTTCAGGTAAGCGGTAGTATGTCTGGCAGTAAATTGGGTGTGGTGGTCCCGCAGCCGAGCAGCTACCGTAAGTCTGTACCTGAAAGTCAAGAGCTCCCCTGCTCTTCCCCCCTAGCTTACTTACTTATATTGAGGGTGCAGCGGAGGCGGCTACGTATATAGCAAGGAGGTATATAGTAGCATCGATTTGCAATCAAGGCTTCCCCCTTCTTGCTCTCCCACAACACGGTACCTTATACGTTGTGAGATTAACTTTTAACCACGTCTAAATTACCTGCCGACTTGGACGAACCAACAATCTTTATTTTTATTGTTATACGTTTTTGTTGATGTACTCATAAAGTAATAATATAGAATGAGACGGCGGTGATATAATTGTGACACTAAAATGCTGCTACGATGGTGTCTTCCTCAAGTGTGCTTCATTTCGAGTTGTCAGCCACTTGCCAGTATGTATATATTGAAAATCATGATGAAGGAGTTTTCAAGTTATTAAAAATCTAATTAAATGGAATAAAAATATTTAAACTCGGCATTTAAAATATAAAATTCAATTCAGTATTATTATGCACATAAATGGTTTTTGTTACATACCACTTAAGGTAGAGATAACGCCGAACAGCTGTTCGACGTAATGCCCTTTGATTAACATGTAAACCTTAGCAAATTGACAATAATTCTGAAATTTTTTTGAGAGGCAGATTTTAGTGCCTGAAAGCCATAGAAAAAATTTCAAAACGATTTAACGAGTCGATTTTTTTTAACTAATTTTTTTAATTTTCAGCATAGGGCTTTCCCATGGAGAGCCAAACTAAAAAATTCATTTAAAAAAATCGGCTCGTTAAATGTTTTTGAAACTTTTGCTATGGCTTTTAGGCACTAATATCTGCCTCTCAAAAAAAATTCAGAATTTTTGTCAATTTGCTAAGGTTTACATGTTAATCAAAGGGGATTACGTCGAACAGCTGTTCGACGTTATCTCTACCTTAAGTTTTAGTGCTCTTAATATTTTTTAAAAAAAAAATTTAATGTTAATAGTAACAAATTCTTATTCTCAATAGAATATAAAAAAAAGCGGTCTCTAAACAAGTTAGTACTCAGAAATTAATTACGTATTTTCTGCTGCACGAGCCGCTAAATGTGCATTTCTTAGGTATACGAAGTTCAAAGTTTGTGCCTGTTTGAAGTTCCCATGGTCCCTTGAGATCGTAAAGGCAGGGATGGATCCACAAAATATAGACGTGGCAGTGTTGGTGAACCCGTAAAAAAAGTATTAAATTAAATCGTAAACAAAAATGATAGTGGATAAACGGGAAAATAACAGAACAGAACAGTGAATACAAAATTATATTATAATACACAACTTTTCAATTAATTTTTTATTTACTTAGACGTATTATTTATTATATTAGAGTAAAATTACACTGTTATAGAGTGTATAATACAATTCCATATGTGCCATATCTCGGTTGACGGTTGAGGTCTGCAATCTGACAGGAATATATTTATATTTGAGCTGCATGTGGTGTACGAAGATAGGCAGGTAACTCGGCAATTCGTATTCCTAGCTGGGAGCAGTTTGTCGTCAGGCACGCCGCACGGTTTACGAGCCACGTGCCAATAGCGAAGCTCGCTGTACTGGTCACTGGGGGGTCCAACAAGGTATGCGTGCGTGGCAGAGGGGGAGGGGGGAGGTCCATAGGGCGTGAGGGTCAGCGTCTGCAGTGAGTGAGCACCACTGCAAGCCCCGTGGGGCACCGTAAGTGAGCCGTGAGTGAGAGCACGCAAGCTGCAGTCGGTCATGCGGCTCGCCGCACGTCGCGCAATTCGACACAGAAGGAAGTCCATCAATGTCAGCATAAAGAAAAAGTGTAGTTGACTTCTCTGAGTAAATCCCTGTAGGAGTCGAATGTTAAGTGATTTGATTTTACTACAGTCAGAAAAATCTTCTTGGACCTAAGTCTTCACCATGTAAAAATATCAAGAAAATATTTATGCCATGGCAATTTGGATCGATCAGCAATGTTGCTGAAATGCAATTGATTCAAACAATATATGATATAACATAGCAACAACAATAGAGAATTTATTTAGTATTTAGAATCAACTCGTGTGTTTTTTTGCATCCCTGTTATAATAACAATTTTGACTATATTATGCTTTAATTTAATCATCAATAACAATAAAACTTTAAGATTTAGGGATAATTAAATTACATCAGTAAAGCCTGTATTACACGATACAATTTTGCATGCAAAATTTATATCGTAAGAAAACTTCAACCCCATATTGTTTGTAAGTAATGGAATTTTCTTGTATATAAGGAAAAATTTTATTGTATGCAAAATTTAATATATCATGTAATATTACAGGCTTAAAAAAGCACTGTTCTGGTCAGATAGCGTGTGGTTTTTATTTGTTTCTTATAATTTATTTCAAGTTGCCTTGGGCCATAGCGTCCAATAATTTCAGTACAGGTTGCTTCTAATGCTTATTAAAAAACAAAACAGATGATCCAGCGTAATCTAAGATTTGTTATACTATATATATAATATAGTGGCACACCGACTTCATTAAAAAGAAAATCACAACTCGAGGGATTCTATGGCATATAATAGTTGTGATTAATAATTTTGTCTCCCCTGCTTTAATATATAAATTATGTACATATATAAAATCAAAATACAAATCTGAACTTTAAATAAAAATACCAGAACTATATATTCCTCCATGTCGGCAGTGTGATTCATTCTTTGATGTGTCTAGGGACGCAGGCATTAGTTAATCCGGTAGTCGTTGCTGCAGCGTGTCACTTCTATTTGCTCTCCCCAGCATATTCTTTCCCCTGTATATATTCTAACTGTGGCTCCTCATCCCGAAAGCCCGAGGCGCCAGTGTCCCACGTGGTGGCTGCTCAGTAAGCAATTATTGAGCTCAGAGCTATCTAAATGCAGATAGACCGCAAGACTGAGATAGGGGGTGAACCTACAGAGTTCGATTGCTTTGTTAATCCACATCACAAGATTACATTTACAAAATAAAGACATAAGGGAGGGGGGAGAGATTTTTATTCTATATCAAAGATTTTTTAATACCACAAAATTTACAAAATTATATTTTATGATTTTGTATATTCTTGATGAAGTGAATTATTGCTTTGTCGACAGTGCTTTTTTAGATTGTCGTTCATGCCTTCTTGTTCTTTTACCTTAATTATTATGGAATAAAAAAATAAATAAACAACAAACAAACACGCCCACTTCCAATTACTTCTCTTTTGTAGTTAATGTCATTCAGCGTATAGCGCAGCCGCTATAAATTTTTGTTAGTAAAAATTCTTATTTTTTATTGTTGTTTTATCCGTGGACAGTTTATAATTTTAGTATATATGATAATACACAATAAACATGTGATATAGTTCATTTTGAGCTTCACTATTAATAATAAATGTTTTATTGAGGAGATATCAGACAAATTAAATGCTAAAAAATACAGTATACAAGAGATAAAAAAAACATATGGACATCAACAACATTTTGCAATACGATCGTGCACTCAAACAGATTAAAGTTGTCTGTCTTGTAATAAATCTCTCGCCTTGAGGTTAGACAACTTGTTCTCAGGTTCAGAATAGGTTGTAACTTGTTCTTGTTCAGCCATTGGCCACGCTGAACAATATATATATATATATATACATATATATATTTATAAAAATAAGAATACAGTCCTACCAAGGCCTGAATCCTCATGAGTAAGTGCTTGTTTAAAGTCATAAAATATTACATTCTAAATGAGCTCAGCAGAAGAAAATTAAACAGAAAAAAAGTGCAATATAAATATACAATAAGCAAAATAACAATGTAACTCGCTATATGTTTTAGTGCTTACCATTCAAGTTATCTTGTGGGTAAGCTCAAAGCACGAGACAGACACTTTCATCCTGTTTGAATGTAATTTGTTATTATTAAATTTGAATCAGCAGCTGCCTCGAGAATTAGACTAAACACCTCTTACTTCAGAACAAAGGATTGCTGCACAGAAATTAGCATAAATTTTTATTTGGCAGACGCAGAGCAGCCAGCCGATTCAAATTGAATGAAGAGTATACTGTATTATTCAGCTCCAAACAAAGCACTTGTTACCCCTGAACCATTTCTGGACAGTGTCACACTCATTGTAGAGTCGTGTTGAATTCTTCTGCAACTCCAAGGTTCTCTCACCTCCTACAAGATTTCAAATCACTCTACCGCACTGGATTTACAGCTTCTATAAATTAGTTATAGAGGTAACGAAAGCTTGAGTTGTACGTACATCGTAAAAGCACTGAAAACGTAGCTATACTTAAAGCTGTTTCTATTATTTGTGGTTAAGACTGTATATACATAATATATGTCGTACTGTCTTTTACAACATTCGTTGTGTTTTACGATCGAACCAAACTGATATTATTAAAAGCACCATAAATGACCGTTAAGTAATGTTCTCAATAAATTGGATTTAATTATTGTACGTGATTTCATAAATGAAAAAAAAAATTGCAACTGGGCATTTAAAAAGCTCTTTTCCCTAGATTTTTTTTAAGTGACAAAATTAAATAATTGTTGCTAAATATAGCGGTAAAAATGTGTGCTAACTCATCGCTTTATAATATTATTTATCCTCGTAGTATTTATTATAAATTTTACAATACAAAAACTAAATTATAACTTAATTCATTTTAATATTTAAATTTTTGCTAAAAAAAGTTATAAAGCAATTTTCATTGTTATATACATCCCACGAATGTATAATAAATTAAAATTATGCAACAACGCTTTAAGCAACTGGGCAGTTGTAATTATTTTCTCATTATATTTGAATCGTCATACTTAAAATGAAAATTGTCCATTTTTTTAAGTGAGGAGAGGAGAGATTAAAATTCTGTTAGAGTAAATTTAGCATGAATAAATGAGAGTTACATGTGAGCATTAATAAAAAGTAGAATCATCTCTGTACACCCACTCATATGACGAGGCTCAAGTTTTTGTTGCCTTGTCATTCTTGTCAATCATGCTGCAGGCTATAAATGCATGTGCGAACATGAGTCACCAACTGTCGCCCTGTTGCCCCTGCTCTTCTTACTGCCATTCGTTCACACATAAGGGTGCATGGTGCTAGCATAGTTTGGAAGAGAGATAGAGGGTGCAATTGCCGTTCTATCTCCCTCTCTGTGGAACGAGAGGGCTAATACCTCAGGCATGTAAGCAAGCATGCACCTCGGGTGCCACACTATATAGCTTACACCAAGTTCAATTCACTAAGGAAGAACCACGTTCAGTTATCAAGATTACGGTGCTATCAGATAACAAGGTAGACTTAAATAATGTGTTTACCTTTAGTTAATATTCATATCGTTTCTAATTTACATTAATATGAAATCTCATAAATTTATTAAACATTATTTATATGGAATTATATATAAAGAGAGAAATGAATTTGGATTACAAAGATGAACTAAATAGTTATATCATATTTATTATACGGTTAATTCTACTAATAGCTCTATGATGTTATCTTTCTTACTTGCTTTATAATTCATAATTATTTATTGCTTTTCGATTGTACAACAATATAAGCACGTTAGATACATAATCACAGTAAAAGTTAAAGATCGTCAAGTCACTATCACACAACAAAAAAACATAACATTGGTACAACAAAACCACAATTCAAAAACTTAAAAATATTATTTGTAATGTATATATGTAACCTGTGAAGATGCGATCGAGATTATTTCTTTTACACGATTATGTTGGTCTCATAAAACTGTATAAATATGTATAATTATATTATAATATAACAAAGAAATTAGAAAAATCACTGTACTATGCAAACTACTGAGTCACAGTTTTAAGTGTCAAATTTGTAGTTGCAAGTCTGTAGAAAGAGTGCTATATATAGGTACAGTACAGGCAAATTTATGTGGTACATGCAAAGTAGGTGCAGTACAGGCAAATTTATTGAGTACTTCTCTCGGAAGTAGGCGAATGTGTGAAGTTGTTCGTATTTCAATTCTGAAACTTTGCAGATGGAGTTTACATTAGAAATACTGACCTATTTATGAAATCTCAAATACTTTTTACTGAAAACACAAATAATAATCTTTCCCTTCTGGAGGAAATTTGGACTGTATGATTTGAAGTGTTGAGGAGAGAAAGTGTTCCAATTTCCCGTCTGACAGCGATGAGCTAGCATGCAGGCAACAGTCTGCTACATGCACGTTCGCCGCCTCACATCACTGGTGTACCGTATATCAGTGGTGCGTAGGTAACGTATAGCTTTTGCTCCCGCGGGACCCCTCGAGCTTTTATATATTATACGTCTTATGGTTACAGTAACATCTTTATCTCCACATCCATTCCCTCAGCAGCCCATAGAAGCGTGCACCATGATAGTTGCTTGGTCGAGGGGCTATTGCTCTCACTGGCCATGCAGCTAGCACCCCCCCCCCCTATTTCTCATATTTCTCACCCTCAACACACACTCTCACCCCCCTCGCTTGCTCACCCACCCCCGCGCTATCGCCCGCCGCTCATATATTATAGCACGTACTTCATCATAATGTGCTTGCGGAGTGGTTGTGGGAGAATTCCGACATGATAACATTGGTCAGCAATTTTATAATAGAACAATTAAGACAATATTTAAATATGAAAATAATTAAATTTAATTTTAAAATATAATTATTATATGTGCAAGAGGATTGTTTAAATATAACACATTTTAATATTAATACTGTCCATTACTTGTCAGTTTCTATCAAAGAAGTGGTATACTTTCAAGGGTTTTTATACTAATGGACATAATAGCGTTTTCGTTGTATGTTTTGTATCGCAATATGTTAGCTCCGTTATAGCAAATTGTACCAATACGCCGTCATGTACAGCTGATATTAAATGACGTATTAAGTGATTTTTTTTTTCCATTCTAACATTAAAAAACATGGAATTTCTACTATAAATATAATCATTTCCATTTTATTTTATTTATTTATTTTTTTATTATTATTATTATTATTATTTTTTTTTTTTTTCTTAAAAGAAAATCAATCTGAGAGAAATGAAGGAAGGTTTTGTCAACAATATTATGTTATTGTTATTTGTAAATTTTATTCTTTTGTCATGGCAGGATATTTTCAGAAGCCTTTGACAAATGTTTTCTTTGCCTCCCACGTCTCGCCCTGCAGCAGCCACCACCAACAGACCCGCCCCACATCCAGGAGGGATGCATCGGCAGCGTTTCTTATATTTTATTTTATTTACCTTTCGGCAAATAAAAACATATTTATTTTTATTTTATAGTTCTTTGTTCAACAGAACTCACCATGGATCAAAGAATTATTTCAACTAATAAATTTTTCATCGTAAGCCATATATTATATAATTTGTCTTATGTCACATACGTGTCACATAAGGCTTTTATTCGCTATCATAACCAGGTACTGCATTGCATTATATAGCTGAAAAAATCATATACATAGATAATAAATATTATAAACAAAAAATATTAAAATTTTAATTAAATTTGTTGCCATATTTTATTGATAATAAATGTGATCAACATTATTTTATAAATTTAAAAAAATGTAGTAATACCAGTAATATAGCAGATCAATGATAAAGTTTTAAATATAAGAAATTCATTTCTGCACAATTTATCACATGCATAAATATATTTGCGTTGTCCAGTGCTATATATAATATAGAGGCTATTGCGGGCGAGATTCGAGACAGCTGCAAGGGGGGCACGCACGTGATACGCACAAATACTCAAATAGAGTCTCGAGCAACTTCTTTTTTTTTTTTTTTTTTTTTTTCTTAGCACAATGCATGCTTATATGACTTCCTCGCATCTGTAATACAGTATATAGATGTGCAGACAAAAATATTGGAGGTCAAACCAAGAACTTTGGTCAAACCTATAATAACAACTCTTTAAGTTACTCTAACAGAACTGTCATTAAAACTCTAATAAAAAGTGTAACATGATATTTTCTACTTAAAGGCAGTTTTTTTTTTTTTTTTACATCGTTCTTTTCTTTCGTCTTCTATTTTATATTTTCTTATTTTTATTTCTTCAGAATACATTTCAATTTTTATGACTAGTTTGAGTTTAAAACGTTCAAGTTGTACAAAAAACACAGTAAGTTAAGTGAGTTGTAACGTGAAACAAGAGAGTGTAGTGTCATGGTTATTAAGTTGAAGCTTGTGAGAGACTGACTTCTTGACTTATATAGAATATGGAGCTCTTTTATTTTACTTATATATAATATGTGAAGTAGCAAGAAAATTCTTAACTAGAAACTTTTTTTTTTAACATTTTTTTTTCTCCAATTACAATTAATCTCCACCTTATTTGAAAAAGAAGTATATTAATTAATTGCCATAATTGTAAAGCGAAAGCTGCTAATACAGAACTAATGCCTTGTATAGTTCGATCTAGTAAATCTATAAGAATTAAGTATAAGTACAGCTTGTCGTCGCCCCAAAAAATTTCCCTACACTACTCGTCATATTTAAGAATATGGTTTTCATGTTTTCATCCGATTAGTTCACAGTGTTTTCATCCTATTTGGTTATTCTCCAGTAATTGGTAGAACCTGCTAACTTGTACAAAGATAACTACATCATATATAATTAATATAATATATATTATGTGACGGTCCCAGTAACCAAATTATATTTATTTTATTCATTATATGACAAAACATATATTACACTCTTCGGCTTTGGAAATATTCTCTAGCTCCCATGGGACCCATGCCTCACAAATGAATGTCAATAACGTCAATGATGTACTGTACGCATTGTGCGACCAACGGAACAATTAAAATACATCGATGCTAGCTGTTGTCATATAATGAATAAAATAAATATAATTTGGTTACTGGACCGTCACATATATATTAATTATATATGATGTAGTTATCTTTATAAATATATATATATATATATATATATATATATATATATATATATATATATATATATATATATAATATGTTTATAATATTATGCCTCCAGTGTGGCTCGATTGTGTCTGGATTGGTGCTGCCACCTAGTAAGCTCTTAGTGAACTTCCTGTTCATCACCATACCACTGTCGCACACCACGGTCCAAGCTCCAAACAGCTCCGCCGGTAAATAAATTAATGTTATTTCCTCGTAATTCAGGAAGAAACAAACTATATAATATAACGCACGCAAGGAAGGGTTGTTTGTTACCAAATGGATATGTGTGTGGTGCGATTTCAATTGTTCAGTAATGACGAGAACTTTCAAATGAAATCATTAAGAGAACAATAAAACACCTCAACCTGGGATAATTATATCATAATACACTTCCAAGTTTACAAAAAAATTTACATGCCTTTTGAAATTATTTCAGAAGAAACATCGTCGTCATCGTAATGTCTATTTCCTAATGAGGTCTTTAGCAGGAAATAATTATGCTCTAAAGAAAAAAAAAAAAACTCGTTACGTTGACTCCAGCACATCACACATCAATTTGAAATCTCTATAGATATGCGTCTGTGGAGGGCAATATTAGATTTTCTTCACTGCATATAACATTTTTAATTGAGTAAACATTCAAATGAATTTGACTCAAATAACATTAAAAATCAGTCATTTCTGTGTTCTTTTTTAATTACTGAGTAATGAGATCCAATAAAAAGTGTATATACAAAAATGTTAAATATGCGTGTGAATGAGAAATTTTTTATGCAAAAAAAGTCTTTTGTTTTCATTTAATTTAAAAATATTAAATATAATTTTTATTTGGTTGAGTAAGCAGAGTCGTGTTAATATTCAAGCCACGAACACAAGAGAATTAAGCCGATAATACTTGCACAATTGCTTGCAGCTGACAGGCGAGGAAGGGTGAAGTGACGGCAGGGCGGGGGGAGGGGGGGGGGGGAGAGCGGATGACAGATGATGAGTCATCATGTGACCATTGATTTAGGAGGGGTCTTTTAGAAGTGCTGAAGCTGTCAATCATTATTCCATCTATGCAGCAGCAATTGAACGTGCATCAATTTTGTATGTACAGATAGCTGAGATAGCATTCGAACAGCATACAAATTTAGTGGTCTGTAATACTGTATATATATATCGCTTCACAATGCAGTAACTATATGACTATAAGAGATACATGTTTTGCATTATGTGTAGCTATATATATGACGGACTTAATTATTGATGGAAGCTATAGGAGCTATGATAATCATTAATTGCATTTTGACCGAACTTCTATGAAAAATTGAAATTTATATCATATTTGAATTGCTGGATTATTGCATGTTAGAATGATTTTTGCTGACAGTGTCATACAAAGTCATTTTTACAGTGAAGTGTTTTCGAATCTGCATATTAACTATATTCCAGAGGTAGAGGTCACTTTTGAAATTTGTATGTCTAGTTCAAGTTCATAATTAATTCCAAACATCAATCGAAAGTATATGCTTTGAAATCATAGCAGCTTTTAGCTGTTAAATAATACCTGGTAAATTTTATATTTTTAAATTATGTACTTATATACTGTAGAATTAGTAGAAAAATATCCTTTAATGTATATATTCATGCAATATTATGTTTTTGTTGTTACTGTCACTCCCATGCATAGGATTTACAAATCATCATTAAATACTACAATATTATATATGACATATTATTTTATTATTTTTAATTTTTTTTTAAATATACTAAATATATAAGAAGTTCCTCTGCATGAAATGGACGCGTTATTATATTTTTGCATCAGTCTTGTTTGACGTATAATAACTAATAATTAAGTCACCTGCAAAAAAAAAACATTTTCGATAATGTTCAAATTGTTGAGATTAAATAAGGACTGGTGATTTATAGTATAAGAGTTTTTATTTAATATTGATGGCGAAGATTTATTAGACTATAAGTTCCATGATGTATAAAGAAAGGCACACACATGTGAGTGTCATAACTCTCTTTCTAACACACATATTCTTATCATTGAGATCACGTTCCTCTCGTCAGATGATGACTGCTGCAGTTGGTTAAGCTTCTAGGCGGCGACCACCATCAGATCAATCGCAAGTGGCACGCAAGTATAAGCGCGGTTTGATCGAGTGGTAGCGATCACCGTTCAAGTTGCCGACTCATTCGTCTCATCTCGCCGCTGCAACTAACATCGTTGCAGATATTGCTGCATTTGGCTGCTGTATCAGCATACAAATGTCAGCCTTGTGCACTCGAGTGTCTACACTGCTGCGAGTGTGACTTAAAAACTGTGACACAACACTCATCGTTGTTATCTCAAGTATCAAGTTTTTTCTTGTCTTCACAAATCCTTAAACATGCATGTACTTCACATTTCGGTGTTGTAATCATAATTGAATATCAGTTACAATACAGTATATAGCCAGTCAAAAATAAATATGCTCTTCATAAGCATACACTTCGTAGTCTGTACTTTCTGAGCTTATTTGCAGAGTCCAATATCTTGTTACTGGTTTGAGATTGAAATATTTTTAAAAAAAAATTAGACTGTCAATTGAGATAGTACTTATATATATGATAAGGAGGGAGAGGGGTATTATATATTTTTTTTAAATGTCTTTTCTAATTATATAAATATACATCATTCAAAATTTGAGCAACAACTTTTGTCTTGTCAGTTTCTAAAATCATTCAAATTTAGAGTCTAGGCAATTGACTCGATTCCACGTCTGATAGTAATTGTGACTAAACAGCTGACCGACGTTATCTCTACCTTAAAGAACACAACACACCTATAGAACAGCTGCTATACCTTCCCAAGCAGAAGTGCACTTCAATTCTTTAAATTCACTGTGCAACTTAAGTTTTGAGTTCTCGTCTGGTGTCGTTACTTGAAGCAATTAAGTAGATATGTGTAAAGTTCACTTTATAGGGGGCATTCACAAAGCGTTAAGACCATATATTTAAGTCTCGACTTTTTATTGAAAATTGTGATCTAAAATAATGACATAAAATCGAGACTTAAAATTTGGTCTTATAAATGACGACTTAAATTTTTGTGAATACTCCTTTATAACATGCATGACTTAATTATTTTTAGTTTTAATAATGTTGTATAATACGGCTAAACAAGAATGAAGTACTGTTTTTTTTCTGCATTTGTTAAAAATAAATATACAGTTAATTAATAATATTTAAATTATTCAATTATTGCAAATAAACATCATACATATACATATATACAACAGAAAATGTTGATGGGGCAATTTTTGACAGGTAAATTATTAATAGGAGTAGTTTAAAAGCCCATATGATTGCTTTGTAATAATTAGGTACTTTGTCATCTTCCCCTATGCTTGGTGGTATAATACTGTAAACGACGACCACCACCCTAAAGGCACGTGCAAGCAAGTATCCACACGCCGGCAGGTGAGCCTGCTTTAATAAGGGTTGCCTCTTTGCTGCCTCGTGTATTGCTTCCTATGTCCATACGTCATGTCCCAGCCATGTAAAACTATAGTGCGGAAAATTTTCAGGTGGCTCACAGGGAGGTTTCGAGTAATAAGTAAAAAAAAAAAAAATGTTGGTTACTTCCTATATATATTATATAGGCGGATCTGGCGCATGCATGCTTGTTATTATTAAATAATTAAATACTATTTCGTGCAAAAGTGCAGCTAGCATGCAGAGAAAGAGAGAGAGAGAGAGAGAGAGAGAGAGAGAGAGAGAGAGAGAGAGAGAGAGAGAGAGAGAGAGAGAGAGAGAGAAGCGCGAAACACTGATGTCTGCAATGTTCTGACAGATGGTGCAGCAGCAGCTTTTACCATCGGAAATTTAATTACATACTCTTATAATGATAAAATTAATAAGGTATTATAGTTTGTATCTGAAAATATAATGTATTTTATATTGAGACTTGAGAATCTGTCAATTAAGTTGCTTATATTTTTAATAGATTTATTATTTGCTTTAACAACTTGTTTTTGTATTTAGAAAAACTATAAAACATTAAATTTATAAGAATTCAACTTTCATTATTATATAATAATTAATTACAGGGGCGTAGACAAGGGGGGGTTTTGGGTGTTATAACCCCCCCCTTGAGAGCTGAACCTTAGTAAATTTTAAGGGAAAAATAACAAAAAATGGTACTCGACGGATACGATTTAGCTAAAATTTTATGAAAAATTTTCTTAAAAAAAAAAACTTTAAAAATATATATCTCCGAAACACATTGTTAATACATCTTTAATTTATTTAAAATCAGTCTACAATATTATGATTATTTAAGTACAGTATATATAATTCTAGTATGATAAATATGTTGTGTAGTATTCATTATTAAGTTATTTTTGTTTTTGTATACGAAAAGACACTATAAAGAGTATAAAGACAACAATTTAAAGTATAAAAAATGTTGAAAACATTCCCCGCATGACGTTCAGCATAACAATAAAAATTATATATAGTATTTTATTATTTTTTAATTAATTATATAGGTATATTACATCTTGCAATTGCTAGTTTCATTGTCTCATGTAAGTCATATGTATAATACTGTACGTATATATTTAAATTTATTATTGAAGTTAAAAAAATCCGATTTTTAAATGTATTAATTTTACAGTATATACTTAATGTAATGAATTGATTTTCCTGTTTTGAAAATTTAAATTAAAATGTGGTCTATTTTTTTATTAAGAAAAAGAACTGTTAGTGACAAAAATATTGTAACTGCATAATTAACGATTTACAAATATAAGAAATTTGCTGCAACTTTTCATCGAAAAAAATTATAGTCCACGTCCCTTTTTCAAAAAAATCGCGCACCATGAAACTAATAAAAATAATATAAAAGTGGTTATTAGATGAATTACTTGATTTAACTAAAATTATTTACTCAAAGCTTTATTTATTACGTTAGTGCACGTACAATATTGAAAAGAAATTAAAAAAATGGGATGCAAAAAATATAAAAATATTGCATCAGGCCATACATTCTCTATAATAGTATTTTTTAATAATTTTACCCTAAAAAAGGGGCGTGTCCTTAAAAAAAATCGCGCCTGCGGCGGGCTATTGGGGGGCTACGCCCCCCAAACCCCCCAGTGGGCTATTCTCAATCTTTATTTTCAAGAACCCCCCCCTTGAACAAATCCTGGCTACGCCACTGATTAATTATTATATACTGTATAAGATTTTAAATATTTAACCTTTTTATCAATATAACTCCATGCACAAAGCACATTGCGTGGGAATGTAATGTTAGCATTTTCTAATGTTAATATTATATTAAATTTAAAGAAACTTATTATTATTTTAATCTTGAAAACGATTATTTAGTTGTATAACAATTAAAATAATTTCAATTTATTCTCAAAATCCTTTGTTTTCAAAGATTATAAAAACGTTGGTTACTCTCCCTTCCCCTCAGAAAACTAAAAGTAATGGGCCACTTTATGGCAGCATTGTGAGGCTATTATGTGGCTATCTTTTATCAGGCGTGCTAGCAGCTACAGGGGGTCTTAGCTAATAAGTCAATTAATAATACTGCAGCATTGTTTGCCACAAGCGAAACTATAATTATGAGATCAACGAGCAAGGTATTATCACAACGTTATTTTAAAGACGATGAAAAATGGATAGAGCAATTACTGATGACGAGAATTAAATACAACTCAGGACACCACGAACGTTTTCTCCTATTATATACTTGTTTGTTGGAGTAACAGCTTTAAGAGGAAAAGAAATAATGATTTGAAAAAATTGAGTAAACATGCACCTAACTAATCCCGCCATCTAAATAAAAAGTTCAAGATCACCACGCCTCGCTCCAATATGCGTGACAGCACCAGAGACCTTGTATTGAAATTAAAGGTCTCTGGCAGCACCTAACAAACACAGAGGAAAAATTTGTACTTCCCGAGGTGTACACAGCAGCAAACATGTCGTGCTATTTTTTGCCCGGTGCAGAATGTCCTCTGTATTACAATACAAATATATATATGCACTATATATTATTATATATGCATTATATGCAGTGATACAAGAAGTCCTTTTGTATCACCTGCATTGATATTGGATACTTCTGATACTCTATGTTAGATATTCTATGGAAATTACAAGGGACTGATTTGTAATTATATTTATACTGTATATAGTAGTTACCATGTTGTTATACATATCTATATAGTATTATGTATACATATATATGTCACATGTCCTCTTGCAATGTAAATTGGAGCAATATGCATTATATATTTTATTCATTGTGTGCTTGATGTAATATACAAAATATACACATGTCACATGTAATTTACATAGTAAATTTCTTTTGTTGAGTGCATTAATATTACTATATTAAAATTAATATAAATGTCTGAAAATATGAAAAAAGGCGGAATACCAGTTCATTTGATTGGCTATAATATTGAAGGACCTTATACCCTTAATTAACTATCTGTGCGGTATATATTAGGGATTAACCATCGAGTTCTAACCTCAACTGCAACCAACTCGAGTTGCTGGTTGTTGTTTCTGCATCTCATTTCGTACATACATGTTGTAACATGTCACAGGCTGCAGGTCGATGTATTATACCTCGATCGTGACAGACAGCAGCTATAGGGGTGACTTGGTTAGAATGCTACTCCGTCAGAGTAAACTCATTTCTAGGACCCCATGGTTTTGCTATATAGCAGGGGTAAAAAGAAGGGAGGCTTAACTCACACGGTGTTGAGTTGAACGGCTGATAACATCAAAGAGACCGTCACCTATGAGGCTAGATTTGTGAATATACACGAATATACCAAACTTCTTTTTTTCGTATTAGGTTCTAATAATTTTGTATTAATAAAATGATTACCCTAAGGAATAAAGAGTTTCTTATATATATAATATGTAATGGATAGTTGATAGTAATGCTGTGAGGGTCCACGTATGTAGATAGCTGGAGCACAAGTTACGCCGCAAGAGTGGTGGTGGGCCAGGCACGGACTGGCCTACCGATCCACCGAGCGTGGGTCGGTGGGCCGCGACAAAAGTGGGCCGCCGGGGCAAATGTGGGCCGCCGGCCACAAAGAAAAAAAAGAGGGTAAAAAAGAGAAAAGAAAGAGGGAGAAGGAGAAGGAGAAAAAGGAAAATAAGAAGAAAATGATAACAACCAACTATTAGCGAAATTAAAGAGATTTTAAACCCGTGATGCATACAATGAACAATTATTATTATATATAATGGACCATTTTATCTTAATGTAGAGCTCCTATCAGGAAAAAAAAATGAGTTAGTATTTTCTAAAAATCGTTCAAGTGATCCACCGTATATCGAACCGAAAAAAAAATCTATCTCACATAAACGTTTGCCAGAAAATAAATCCAAAGTCAGAGTAAACGAGTCGCTTAACATTTTAAGGCCTTACCTATATATATAACCAAAACACTCGAATATCTCGAAAAAATAAACCCTATAGGTCTTAGGTGATATGAAAAAAATATAGCGATGTTCTGTGACACGAGCTTAATTTAACCAAAAACCAATTATTTTTTTTCGCTCGAATCCATTTATCCGTAAAAAATAACAGTCTAGCAATGTTCATTCCCATAAGAGTTTTTCTTTATTTTTGTACGGAAAAATGGATTGGAGCCAAAAAATTTGGTTGGTCATAGAACCAAAGAATTAATATTTTTTCTATGATAGAAAATCGTTATATTTTTCATACCACCTAACGGTGTATTCTTTTCTTTTATTTTTAAGATATTCGAGGGTCTTTGTAAACGACACGTTTGCTGTAACTTTGGAATTTTTTCTGGCAAACCTATGTGAGATAGAATTTTTTGGATTTCGATTTGATATGGAGGACCACTTGAATTATTTTAAAAAAAATACTAACTCAACTGATAGGAACCTCATAGGAACTCTACTTTAAGCTGAAATTACACGGTACAAAATTTCAAATTATTGAACACTGCATTCAATTTTTCATTTTTTATAAGAGAATTTCCACGCTATTTGTTTGTATTATACAGACTTTATTTTATTTTTTTTTTTTTTGTAAGAAAATATTGATAAAAAAAATGTATCATCATGTAATAACGTCTTACATAAATCAAGGAATTTATATACAGTATGCCTGGTATACTGCGCTCGTGATGTTATATGAAAAATCAGGTCTTTCTAAGTACTATGGGAGTTTTATCCAGGGCAGACTATATATATGCGACCCAGGAAATTTTAGTACTTTCAAATAAAGTTAAATCACTAAATTTGGAATAATAAAAAATAGCTATATCATTATATTACATTACAATCAAGTGGAAATTAACATGCATTAATATTTCAGAGATTAAGAGATTAAATTATTTTAACGAATTTTGGTTAGATTACTTTGATGAAAACGGTATTAAAAATAAAATTTCACTACAAAATGAAAAAAAAAAAAAAAAAAATGAAATAAACACTTATTCTTAAAAAAAAGGCATTTCAATTTTAATTAATGCAGAAGGAAATTAAAAACTAACTAAAATTTAAACTTGTATACAAGTACTCAAAATTACGTATAATATATTAAGAAAATTCCATTTTCAAACTCGTACGTAATTAATTTAAATACTCGGTTTATTAAGTAATTATTAATATACTTATATTGCATGTTACACAGTATTTTTAGTCTTGTCTTGATTTATATTTTGTCCAATGGACACGCGCTGTTTTTTTTTGACACATGACAAAATATATTTTTATATTAAAATTATGTGTTTAATGACACATAATTTTAAATATATTTTTAAAACCAATTGTATTTGCAACTAAAAAAATATTTAGTAGTCTCATTTTTTTCCTTTAAAAACATAATTGTACATAGGATTTCTATGAAGTATCATTAAATAATTTATTTCAGTTTTTAGTGTAATTTGATAAAAAATTTAGTGATATTTAGTGAAAATTCTAGTGAAATCCTAAAAAAAATCGCGCCTGCGGCGGGCTACTGGGGGGCTACGCCCCCCAGACCCCATTTTCGAGTGCTAGCCTCCGCCTCTGTGGGCCGTCGTTCCTTCTTGCTCGGTGGGCCGTTGCGGCCCAGTCCGTGCCTGTGGTGGGCTACCACTGTAGCAGCAGCCGCAACCACTGGCAAGCCCCACCATCAGTGTACTCTTCGCTCTTTCGCTCGCCGCCATTCATTATTCATGTCGCTTTACTTGTGCGGCGGCGACGGCACCGACTTAGAGAGCGCAGCAGATGATGATGGAGAGCGACGACGAGATTGGAGCCTACGCAAGGAATCACAAAACGAATAGCGCGGTCTGCTAATGTTGAATTAAAAAGTTCTACTTTTAAATTTTGGAGTAAAAAATTGTACTCTAAAATTGACACTACAATATTTATTATTTACTTAATTGCCTTATATTATTTATTTATTTATTTATTTATTTATTTATTTTTGTTTTTTTATTTTTTTTATATTTTTTTTTATTTTTTTTATTTTTATATATATATATATATAATATATTTATATATATATATTTTTTTTTTTTTGCAGCAACTAGCAATGTTTAATGAAACATATTCTAAGTATTCTTCAAGAGAATTTCTACACACATATATATAACATCTATGACATATTATATAAATTAATTTAAAATTGGAACTATATGCATACAGTATACAAAGTATAATTGTTCAGTATATTATATAAATACTACATATAAATGCGCAACTAAAGCATTAATGTTTTTTTCTTCGTATTAATAAAAAAATAGTGAAATACATGATATGAAAGATCACACACACCTTGGTCCTCTTTTCACCCAGACAAACTTCTTTTTGTGTTTTGCTCTTGAGACAGCCCGTGTGCAATCTGTGTTGCTGTCACAAAAAGATGCTCGACAAAAGTTCCACTGCGCCCGTCGACCAGAACTGTGGTACCCTACCCTTCCTTCCTCCCCAACTTCTAGCTCCGCGAGCTCTCGACCCCGCGCGACCCTCACTCGATCATACAAGCTCTATACCTCGCTGCAGTGGCTTGTGAGCCAGGCAGCACAGCACGATTCAATTGGGTGCCAATGAATGGAAAAAGTTTCCTAAGAGAAGCTAGCTATATAGGGTGTTTTCTCTCACTCTCTCTCCATTTCACTTCGTCTACTCGGCTAACCAACTGAACAGAAGAGTCGCCTCTCTCTCTCTCTCTCTCTCTCTCTCTCTCTCTCTCTCTCTCTCTCTCTCTCTCTCTCTCTCTCTCTCTCTCTCTCTTGTGTTGCGTGAGTGATAATTGAATTGGAGATTCATTGGGGGTAGCAAATGGCTTTGCTTCTTTCCTCTCTTGTTGAAAGAAATAATATTGAGAGGGGAGGCGGGCACAATTCAGGTTTTTGCAGCTATTTTAGCAACTTCACTATCGAAAATTTGATTAAGTTTCACACGTATAAAGAGCAGACAAAATATATATTATTATATCTACGATGCATGTTTATGACACGATTGTTCACTTTTAATCAATATGAAAGTCACATTGGCTTCTATAAATGAGGCGTGTCAGATGCATGAAATTCGTTAGCATTTAGCAATGATAGCTCTAATTAGCTCGTCATATTCAATTAAGTTTTTGTCGTATTTGTAAAACATCTTCAATCATTTTGTAACGACCCTGCTTATTAACGGAGCCTGAGTCGAGGAATTAATTTTGAAAATACAATATATGAAAACCAGTTTATGACTGTAAATATTTAATTTACCTTCTATATGTATATTTTAAAAAACAGTGCAAATTGAGGCGAGTCAACCAACCACTCTATTATAGTATATATTACATGATAAATGTAACCATATATCAAAGTTTAGGTACGTATTATAAAATGAATTAATTAAGGCTTTCAAACTATTAAGTGCATGCTGTTATCTAAGTAATACAGCGAGGGGATAGATATCTTTACTCAGCATGTGTTTTAATGTGGCCCTCCAAGACCACCACCAAAGGACGAGTGAAGCAGCCAGTCCTGCGACTCCATATATATATATATCTGAATGCATGAGGCAAACCCCAGAGACGAACTCCGGTTTATAACTGTGTAAGGCAGGCAAGCAGGTATATTATATAGTCTCAGTACACCTCGCAACCACCTATATAGTTCACCATCTACATTTAATCTCTACCAACAGCTGGCCAGTTTCCCTAGCCTGCCTGAATGCTAATTGCTAATTCTCATGACTATATACACGCAAGAAAGATCTCATTAATCATAGTTGCTTCTTCTATAAATTGCTTCGTAGAACATACGTATATATATATATATATATATATATATATATATATATATATATATATATATATATATATATATATATATATATAGGAGAATTTTAGTACCAGATTTAGCAATCATTTTAGTTCACTATTTTTTATAAATATATTTTAAATAATTTTAATTCTAATCTATATTAAGTAATTCCTAAGTTGTGAATTCATACTTAATATAATATACGTATATTATATATATTTAAATTAAAGTATATAATTTATAATTACATGCATGACTTTTATTTATGCGTTAACTGTGAGGTTATGAAATGTTTGGATATATGTCAAGTAATTATTACATTACATTGTTATTAAATATACAGAATTGGAATTGCATATGCATGATTGCCTGAATCATATAATGGAGAGACATTCTTTCATCATGGTTATTGGTTGTTCAACGCTTAATTTTTTATGCTTATTAAATAAGTTAGTATAATTATATATTATAATAATATAATAATAATTTATATGCCTATATTATATACCTCTTTAATATAATGAGGTGCGCACAATGGCTCATTTTCCATTTTCACTAAATGTTGTTAACATTGAAGCGAGATAAGAAGCTGGTCTTTACTATTGATAATTTACGCGTATTATGAAATGTATAATATATGAAAAAAATGAAATCATCATAGTCTCCCCTCACCATCTTCTACTTCCTATCTTTATTAATCCTCAAATTAATGGTTGCATTATTATAGATGAAAGAAAAAAAAGTGCATAGAAATAATCATTATTATATTATTAATAAAATTATTTTTTATAGTGGAATAGTTTTTCAACTTCGGTTTATAATTAATGCTTTATATTTAGATACTGAAAAATTGAAAAACAATCAAAAATTTAAATTAGTGTGTAATGTGTCGATCCCCTTTCTCTCTATTTTTTTATTTTTATTTGATTAAAATACAATTGATTTTGATACATGCCATAAATTTTGAACCATTAATTGCTTAATGTATATATTTTATTTATAGTTCATAATCTTATAATCCAATTTGCATTCATTCACACTGAAGATCTTCAAGCATGTAAGCAGTGTATGTATGTAAGGACATCTGAAAAACATAATTATTTTATATCATACTTTCGTTTTATGACATTTTCATATAGGGCTTGCATATCTTCAATTATACATTCGACATAATCATTTACGAGATCATTAAATTGTTTTTGGTGAAATCCATGAAAGCACAAAGCTGCTCGAGCGTGAGCTTGTCTGCAATGGCTCAACATTAAACTATCCTAACTTGATGAACAGTGAGTATTTTCTTATTGATGCGGAGAAGTTCAAAGCATGCCTAGTTGACTTGATGTGGCTGCAGGCGCGTGTATCATCATCACACGTCTTTTCTCGCCCCCCGCATCTCTCGACAGTCTAGCTGCTTTCACAAGAGGGTGTCGGGAGCCAACTCAAGCTGCCCTGCCCTCCATGGATATCTTGCCTGTTATGTTAAAACTAAGGGATCTTACAGCAACTCTACGATGTGTGACTGCGACCTTACGGTCAAGCCATCCCGCAATGGTTTCAAGTTCTCTGATGTGATTAGAGGCAAATTTTTTGTTGTAAGATAAAGAGAAGCCTGTTAACTATAATACGTCTGATTTTTTTGTTAACCTTTTTAAGACAAAAAAAGCAAGAAGACAATATTTTGATGTATTTTTTTTTTTTTTAAGTTGTGATAACGTTGTATACTCCGCTATTAAAGTTATGATTATATGAAATAATGTTGTCAATAATGATTTTGTTATTCTATGAGCATCTTTAATACCAGAACTCTACTGTATAACTCTGGTCGTCATATTTATTTAGGTTTTCCTCGGAAACTCTCGGCTAATTCGGCTCGTGTCAGCCAGTGATGTCCTTCGTTACAAACCAGTTACCAATGACTGTGAGGACGTTACAAACACGACGGAAACCTAAATTAATGCAGTGTATATCTTATAAAATATGAATTAGGTATCAAATATGTAACAAAAATCATATTAAATATAATATATTCTGTACGCATATTTATTTTATTATAACAAAATAAAATTTAGTTAATTATATATACGAATCGTCAATATTATGAAGATTTAAGCTGAGTTGAAAGAGAAGACAAATTTGAATTTCTTACGTGCATCAGGCCAAAAATTTGACGGACCCCCACTGGGCGCGTGCCTCTTGCTGATGTGGGCTGATGGGTAGTGTTGCAGGGGAATACAGTATAGTATATTGAGTTATAATACTGCAGCCGGTGTGGGCCCACCAAGAGTCGCCTGCAGGATGTCAGGATGTGTCTCTCGGCGGCAACGGTAGCAAGCGGCACCCCACCTCCCGTGCTCCAAACTTAATTCTCTCGTGGCACCAGCAGCTTCCTTCCTCATTCTGCCAAAAAATAACGTTTCCTCACTCATTACATCAGTCAGGCAGCCTATATTAGCTATATCCGCTACATATACCATATGTCTATTAAAAGCAACCTGTCTGCACAGTCTCACTCAGTAATGTTAGAATACATGAAATTTCAATCATCTGCATGCAGTTGTGAGGCAAGTTGACTGATTTTTTTCTTTTTTATAGAGTTCGATTTACAACTTTTTAATCACATATTTACACAAAGCTTACATATCACATGATACAATTTTGCATACCATTTTTCATTGCAAGAAAACTTTTTCTCCATACGAAAAAAATGGAGTGGGAGTATTCTTGTATTATACGAAAAAATTGTGTTGCAATAATTAAACAACAATCCGTCAATAACAACAATCCGGCTTAATAATTCAAGTCAATCTTCATTATTAAAATTAGGTTTTAACGATGGACGTGCATGATGAATGTTATAGCTTCTATTACACAGTCCATGATTGAAACAAAATTTAATTTAATATTTATATAATATATGAAAATTCAATTAACGCCATATACCACAATCCTCGATGCACTCTACATATATATCGCACCGGCGAAGCTCATGATCATGGGAAGCCATTGGGAAGCTTTGACCTGCCGATTTGGCCGCCATATTGTAATTGGACGACATTCTTTTGTTGAAGATCAGCGGATTTTGACACGAGGCGTTCAGGGTAGAAGACGGTATTCCACCGCCGCCCGCTGCGCATGCGCAGTAAGTATTTTTGCTTCAAATTCGCGCTAGTTTTTATGAATATTTTTTGAAGCGGCTTGGAGTGCCTTGGAGTATTATATAATAATATTTAATATTAATATATATAATTTATAATTATCAAGAGCTTTTATATAGCTCGATAGCTGAGTCAATTCAATTCGTTTCTTCAAACAACTGGCTGTACATTGCAGGTACAACATAGATTACGTGGATTGCATCGATATATATAGTCGACATATATAATATATATATATATATCTGTTTCATTATGACAAAATTTATTCTAATTATCAAATATATCCTATCTTCGATCTTTTACGTTTTACGTGTACGTTATATCATAACTCATAATTATTAAAAAATTTATTAATAATTATTAAATTATTGCAAAAAAGCAAAAAATAATAAATTGTAAATAAAATAAATTGGAAGCATATATATATATATATATATATATATATATATATATATATATATATATATATATATATATATATATATATATGCAGCTAGCTAATATAATTGGGTGCGCAGCATATAATATAATATATATTATAATAGTCTGGGATAATTCACTCAAAATGTGAATAATCAATGCAATATAATATATGTTTTATATATTATATATATTGATTATTATTCATTATATTAATCATTTTTAAAGCGGGAACAAATAATATACATATTAGGTACAAAAATATATATATAATATATATATAAATATATATATTATATATATATACAGTCAGGGCCAGAAATGGTGTTCCGATCGTACGCTAAATTTTCGGCGGGAGGACTTTCAGCTACAAAGTTGAAATTTGGCATATATACATGATAAAAAGCCAAGGGTTGTAAGTTTTTTTACATGTGTTAGAATTTTTTTAAAATCACTCTTTCATGCCTCTTTAGGGGCGGATTCACGATTTGCATTACTTCCTTATGGGATTTCCATGTTAAATTAAGTTGATAGAAAAATTTTGTCCGATCAAAACCAAATTTTATTTCTAGAGGGTTCAATTCAATTCAATATATTTTTATTTCCATTTTTTCCTACAATCAAAGTGTCATAATATACAATAACATTTGTTGAGGTTTATAGGACAAGTCAATAAAAAGCAGTGTTAGAAAATGTTCATAATGAAAGAATCAGTCCATGTCATTAATTTTCTTCTCACTTATTAAACAAAATCACAGTCATAATATGCTTTAACCTGTAAAAACACATATCTTGTAGCAGATTTTTCACATTTATTTTAAAATCACTAATATTTTTTATACACTTCACTGAGAGAGGGAGCTTATTATAAAGATTAAGGCAGCTCAAAAAGGGGCCACTTTTATACATCTCAAGTCTACACCACATTGAGGGAATATTATTTTTAACATTTCTTGTATTATGCTCATGTGTAACTTCATGTTGCTTATATAGTGACATATTTTTTTTTAACATTCATTACACATTCCAAAATATAAATACATGGGAGTGGTAGCAAATTTAATTTTTTAAATAAATTTAAGGTAAGCATGAGGCAGATCTTTTAGCAAAACATATTGACCTTATTATTTTTTTTGCAATACAAATACTCTATGAGCTGTTGTACTATATTTCCCCAGCAAATAATTCCATATTTAATAATTGAATGAAAGTTTGCAAAACACGTTTCAAAACACGTTGAATCTAATGGTGTAATTTAAAATGTGATAAAACAACTCCAAACGAGATATCAACCCTTAAATTACGTTAAAAAATAATTTCATCCTAATTTTGACATTACCTTTATTAAAACGAGCTAATTTTTTTACCCCAGAAAACACATTTGAATTTTTTAAATCGGAGTTAGTTAAGGATTCCAACAATAGGTGTATAAATACCAATCCCTAAAAATTAAATCCTTAACTAACTCCGATTTAAAAAATTCAAAGGTGTTTTCTGGGGTAAAAAAAATACCTCGTTTTAATGGTATATATATAATGTCAAAATTAGGATGAAATTATTTTTTAACGTATAAAGGGTCTATATCTCGTTAGTGGTTGTTTTTATCAGATTTTAAATTACACCATTTATAGATTCAACGTGTTTTGAACCCTCTAGAAATAAAATTTGGTTTTTATCGGACAAAATTTTTCTATCAACTTAATTTAACATATATGGAAATCCCATAAGGAAGTAATGCAAATCGTGAATCCACCCCTAAAAAGGCATGAAAGAGTGATTTAAAAAAAAATCTAACACATGTAAAAAAGTTTACAACCCTTGGCTTTTTATCATGTAGCCAAATTTCAACTTTGTAGCTGAAAGTCCTCCCGCCGAAAATTTAGCGTACGATCGGAACACCATTTCTGGCCCTGACTGTATATATATATAATATATATTTATATATATATAATATATATTTATATATATATTATAATATATATATACTGTTATTGTACCAAATATGTATATTATTTGTTCCCGCTTTAAAAATGATAATATAATGAATAATAATCAATATATATATATAATATATAAAACATATATTATATTGCATTGATTATTCACATTTTGAGTGAATTAGCCCAGACTATTATAATATATATTATATTATATGCTGCGCACCCAATTATATTAGCTAGCTGCATATATATATATATGCTTCCAATTTATTTTATTTACAATTTATTATTTTTTGCTTTTTTGCAATTAATTTAATAATTATTAATAATAATTAATTATTTTTTAATAATTATGAGTTATGATATAACGTACACGTAAAACGTAAAAGATCGAAGATAGGATATATTTGATAATTAGAATAAATTTTGTCATAATGAAAAATATATATATTATATGTCGACTATCGATGCAATCCACGTATGCTATGTTGTACCTGCAATGTACAGCCAGTTGTTTGAAGAAACGAATTGAATTGACTCAGCTATCGAGCTATATAAAGCTCTTGATTATTATAAATTATATATATTAATATTATTATATTATAATACTCCAAGGCACTCCAAGCCGCTTCAAAAAATATTCATAAAAACTAGCGCGAATTTGAAGCAAAAATACTTACTGCGCATACGCAGCGGGCGGCGGTGGAATACCGTCTTCTACCCTGAACGCTTCGTGATTTTGACACCAACGCGGCGCAACGTTTCTGCGCAGATTTTCCGCTTCAAAAACGCTTCAAAATCAGAACACAAGTACCGCGAATTTTTTTAGAGCCTCTTTACTTAAACTGAGCTGGGGTTGCAAATAATATTTTAATAGTGGCAAATGTAAAAGGTTAGTGACAATGCGTGATTTTTTCTGAAACAGAACTTGTTTAAAGAATTAACAATTCGCGATCGAAAAATTGCTCCGTATAGGATCTTCGTGCGCCCAATCTTTTCTTGTAAGTAAATGGTAGGACAAAGGTTGCATGACGTCAAGATTACAGCTTCCCAGTACGGAAACTTCACACCATAAAGTGATACTTAAAACTCTGACTTTTTACAACTTCAATATGATTTCTATATATCCTTCATTCTCTGCTCCCTCCTACCCCTAAACTTTAAAAAAGTTTCAAGAATAACACAAAACAAACTAAATTTGGTTCTGTAAGAATAGAAATACATACAAGGCCAAATTTAGTACCATCGTCTTAAAAAAGATAAGAGAACTGAGGCGTTGATTTGAGAACATTTTAACGTTAAGCCAGACAATAAATAGGGATTTCACAAGTTGCTGTAACAAAGCAACTAAAAAGCCAGACCATATAATAACGTGGTCGCCCTATACTGGCTGTCTCGTCTTGGGAGGCCAAAATCCAGAACATATATATATATATATACCGCGAGTTACTCCCTCGCTCTGTGTCGCTTCTCTCTTGGTGTCTTGAGTCTCGACTACATTACAGATTCACTTTCCATGTTGTTAAAACAAAAGAAAATGCTGTAAGAACAACCCACCCCAATCAGTTAACACATATATATATATAGCTTCAAATAACTTTTTCACGACTTTTTTTTTTTCTTCATTTTATTACAGACGGTAGGCGACGGGCAATGTTGAGGTGTTACTTCAACTGCACTCCGAAAAGAAACTTAACGGCAGTTTGTTTTTAACACTTATTACGAACAAAACAAACTTTATAGATAGCGATGCTATCACTAATATAATATATAATATAGCATATAAAAAAAAAAAAAAACATTTTTTGGCATCTTGTTGAAGATTTTTTTTGTTCGTGAAAATAAATATAATTAAAGCGAAAAGGCAAATATTATACTTTGCAAACATGCATGCTATACTAGTGCTGTTATTTGGTGGTGTACTGATAGTAATACTGCATACATGTATATTATAATATTATATATAGGTCGTAGGTGTGCGATGTGGTAGTCTCCGCGATAGCCTATAATATATACTGAATGTATGTATCAGGCAAGCGGCGTGACATTTCTCAAGTAAATATTTAGCTCGTGATAAATGAGCAGGCAACGAACCATCTGCATGGAACAGAAGGGAGACCAGAGACCAGATGCAAAAATGAAGAGGCTCCAGCCGATTCAAGTGGAGCGAAAATTCTGAACGTATGTAAGTCATTGTTAATGCTACAACACATAAAAATAATGATAATACCAGCTTTCTTGCATAACATTTTGTCATAAATTGTAAACAAAACAAATGTTGGTTTTTCAACTTCGTTTGACAGTATTAAAAAAAAATCATAATGATAAATTTAAATTCTCGGCTGTTATATAATACCTTTTTACCTTTACGTACCTTTATTATATGATAATACTCACACCCAATAACATAGATGAGGTTCAACTTATTAAAAATTTATAAATTATATGATTTAAATTTGTTGATTTTCATTACTGTATACAAAAGTCTACAAAATAAAGCCATCTAGTCTTAAATCAAATCGTCGCCAATTTGATTATGTTAATTGATGTAAATCACGCTCTTTTGTGTGTGAGAGAATACAAAAATAATTACAACAGTAAATTTGCCCCTCTCTAGCCTGTCTTGCAGTTTCAGCATGATAAGATTTATGTAGGTATAACCACCTTTAAGATACATATATATAAATTAGTGGCTGCTTATATAAATCATTTTATAGTTTTATTAATTATGTACTGTACAGTTAAACTTTTAACTATTCATATTAAGAAATAAAAATAATTAAGTTAATGTTTTAACTCCGATGTACTTGAAGTTGAGTGCAGCATGTAAACTATACATACGGTATGTGAAGCATTCCCCGTTACTCTATATATGACATGAAATTATTCACAAGTCAGTCAAACAAGTGGATCTTATTTATTATTATGCTTATAAATAATAACCAGAATGAATGGAAAATTAATATAAAAAAATGCTTTAATATTTCATGACATTATTACTGTCACATTTTTTTTTCTTGCATGCATGTGTGACATTGATAGAAACACATTCTTGCATTATTACATTTTTTGTTGTCATTTCATTGGGAGTGCAGCATAAATTCCAGTCACAAAGAACGCCAGCACATTATTTCAGTGGGCCAGTGGGAACTATAGACGTAACGTAGGGTTGAGTTGGGGAGGCTTTTCCCTTTGCTCCTCATTAAATTAATATACAAGGGGGTGATAAAGAACAGGAAAAATATTTATCACATTTAAAGCTTGGCAGATCATAAGACATGTACTTGTTCATTGTTGCCAACTTCTTCATATATATATATGTAGAATATATATTATTAGTTATTAGCACGTTACGATGATTTTATTAATTATTTTATGAATGGACGGAAGGAACAAGGAAATCTATATATATAATATTATACATTGGTCTTCAAAAAATGTTACATCTTTATCAAAATTTTATGAAATGACTTAGTGATGTTTTAGTTTTTTACTTATAAAATGACTGTTATTTTCTATAGTAATGTATAACATAATACATAATATACACTATAATAATAATAATAATAATAATAATAATAATTTATTTTCGAATAGCTGGTTGTACATTACACAACATGATTCACGTCCAGAAGAAAATTAATAGATAAAAAGTACATGCAAAATTAACCATTTATATAACAAAGTGCACACACATGCGCGGATCCAGAAAAAAAAATCGAGAGGGACTACTTCGATATAAGGCCAATGTTTAAAAAAAAAATGGAGTGAGGGAAATGTATATATTGCCCATGTTAAATCCAACATTCCCCCTCCCCTCCCCCGCTTAATCCGCGTCTGCATGTGCACACACATACATCTCGAGACAGCACGAACGTTATATATATAACCCCTGCTTTTTTTATGATCGTTGACCGCAATTTATTGATGGATTTATGAACTTAATTTCTCTTTTTTGGGTGATGCTATTTATTATACAGAATGGTACTGTACTTTCTTACTTCCACCAAATTGCAAATCTGCTTTTCTTTATTGGAGCTACATCCAACAAAACAGTTTAAGGTCACGTTTAAAATGTCCCAAGTTGTACTTGAAATATTAAATTGGACGGTAATTTTCTTGCAAAATAGTTTGTATATAAATTTAGCGTTTTCCACTTTTTGTTTTGTCTTCAAGTTATTGGAGTGTGAAAGGAATGGTTTGAAATTTCAAGTTATAGTTAATTGTAAGTGGAGAAATAGAATGATTAATTAAGAAGTTTGTCAAGCCTTCTCAAAAGAGGAGAAAAAAATAGAATGAGAGAGAAATGGAGAAAAATGTAGAGAGGGAGGTTTGCTATCTTCACACCAGGTGGCTTACATCAGTTTCCAATCACCTCTCCGTGCTACCGAGATGACAAAAAAGTCTTTTTTCTTTGCCGCCAGACATCACGTCAACGACGACTGATGCAGACATGCAGTAGCAGAGGGAGGGAGGAGGGATGAATGGAGGAGCTGTGGTTTTGACGCGGATAGTTCGGGTACACGCCTATGCACTGTGCCGGGGAGATAAAGAAGTTTTGACTGGGGCTGTTCTCCTCTCTACCTTAATTGAATCGTTCAAGATTACAGATAATGAACTTTTTGATAAAAATTATACCATCTTGACAATAATTATGAATAATTCATGTATCATAATATAGTTTACAATTAACACTAAAAAAATTACAGTTTTTCTATCGTTAATAATGATTTTTAAAAAGTATTGAGTCTTTATAGTGTCTTACTGTTAGTTTCAGGTTGAAGAAAATTTTACGTTCTTCACTCTCTCCATTTATTTTTTATACTTAAACTTTATACTTACAATCAAGTTAAAAAATTCAAAAAGGTACTCAAGTCCTGTTTTATAATATGATATGAAGACCTTTGCCTTAACAAGACGTGGTACTGATGAGCAAAGAAAAAAATGTCCTTATTCCCCTGCAGGCATGCATGATGAAGTGATAACGTTACTGTTACTTTTCATAGTTTTCATTCAGATCTAGCTGCATTATTCCCAAGCAAGGCCAAGAGCGGATTCAGTGCTTAATTGGCTCTTAGAGGGTGGGGGAGGGGGGAAGAAACAGGGGGAAGGTGGTAACCCCTCCCATGTATTTTGGGGACCTTCTGGGGGAGGGAGAGGCGATCGCCCCAAACGCCTCCCAGCCCCTGGATCTGCCCTTGAGCAGGGCAATGTTTCAACATAATTATGTAAATAGCTGTTCTATCATATTATTTGTGTATAGTATATACAGACATTTTCTCTTCGCACAAGGGTACAGATTTTGTCACGTCGTGTAACGCAGTTACTCCAGCCAGAAATGCTCACACGCTGAAGCCGCCACCTCGATCATCACGGCGACGTTGAGTCGCGGGCTGCATCATTTGCAGCAGCGAGGGCTGGGTATAGGCTGCAGTCATGCTTGTGGTGGTGGCGCTCGTGTGCAGCTCGTGCAGCCCGGGTGGCGACGCCGAGACGCTCACGAGGAGATCTCTTACCCACACCACAGCTCAGCCCTAATTGCCATCCAACACTTTTTTAAACAACCTTCTACACAAGATCATTAATTATGTTTTTTCAAACATAAAACACTAGGACAAATTATTTAAGTATTTAGAACAATAATATATATCACGTTATTATTAACGTACATTTTTTATTTTTTTTTCAAAATAAATATTTATGAAATTATTTTAGAATTCTTATTTAACAATTAGAATAGCGACCATGCATGATATGAATTTAATGAATTAAATAATAAATCCCACAGGTACCCGGAATGTATCCCATGCGATGTCACTTTGCAAAAAGTTAATAATAAAAAATTAAGATTCATAACATCCTTCTAGGCTTTGGGATAAATCAAAACGAGCATTGCTTCTTATCTTGTTTGCATGTTATAATATAAATACATTGCAGTGATGATGGTTTTCACCCCCAAGCCCTCCTTTCATGCTTTCTCACTGATTTAGTTATATAACCATGCATGTGGTCGATATACCGGTACACATGCATAATTAATAATTACAGTACAATTATCTCTTCGTAACTTTGGCGCATATATACATTAAAAGTAACTTGTATAAAAGTTCAAAGCTTCTTAGCCTACTAAAGTCTGTCACCAGCACTGTGACTGCATCATCCTATCATCTCAACACAGCCATTTATACGAGCACGGCGTGTGGTAAGCAAGAGAGCAGGCGGCAGCTATATAGTCGTGCTCTTTGAGCTTTATAAGGCTTACCCCAATTTAGATACGAGCTTGATGTTGCTGTTGCTGCCTGTGTGTACCTGCATGCCTCCTTGGGGCGAAAACTCAAGCACTACCGCCAACCATGTACCTTCTGAAATACGCTATACAAGGCAAATTAGCAAAAGTTTGCTTTTACCTAATATATGTCGTGAAAACAGGGTCATTAAAATTTTAATTTAAATATATGTCAAGTATTAGAGAATTCTTCTGAAAGTGTATAATACAATGGTGTGAATGGTGCTCTCCTTTGCAAAGCAAAATCACTCTGATTTTTTTTTCCGGTTATACGTACAAAATAGTAAAAAATACGTATATAATATTTTATGTATACTGTATATCGTGCATTATAAAAATTAGAACCACGAATCCATAAAAAAAATATAAAATTAAGCAAATTTGTATTCTTATTTTATGCGGTATTTCCACTTTACCCATGCCACGCCATGCATGCTGAAAGCTGAAGTATAAAATATAATTATATATATATATATATATATATATATACAGAGTGAACCACAATTCGCGTGCCAACTTTTTTCGTAAATTTGGTATTGCAAAAATTTTCGCACAAACTTCAAACTTGGTACACTTGTAGCTGAGGGTTGTAAAAATTAGTTGCGGGTGTTAAAATTTTTATTGGACACCAATAACACCCCTTTCAGGGGTGGTTTTTAAAAAAATTATTTTCGCCTTATGGGAATTCAATGTTAAATACAACTTTTTTTGAAATCATTGGAATTTTGCGGAAAAAGTTTCTAGCATAGGGTAATCGACCGTCCTGAACTCAGAAATAATTTTAGATTTTTTCCCCGACGCACCCCTGAGGGTGGAGACCTACCCCTAAAATCCATTTTCCTTAACAATTGTGCTAAAATTATGAAATTAATTTTCAAGGGGTAATCGACCCTCCTGAACTCGGAAATAATTTTAGATTTTTTCCCCGACGCACCCCTGAGGGTGGAGACCTACCCCTAAAATCCGTTTTCCTTAAAAATTGTGCTAAAATTATGAAATTAATTTTCAAGGAGTAATCGACCCTCCTGAACTCGGAAATAATTTTAGATTTTTTTCCCTTACGCACCCCTGAGGGTGGAGACCTACCCCTAAAATCCATTTTCCTTAAAAATTGTGCTAAAATTATGAAATTAATTTTCAAGGAGTAATCGACCCTCCTGAACTCGGAAATAATTTTAAATTTTTTCTTTGACGCACCCCTGAGGGTGGAGACCTACCCCTAAAATCCATTTTCCTTAAAAATAGTGAAATTAATTTCCTAGGTATAATTGACCCTCCTGAACTCGGAACTAATTTTAGATTTTTTTCCTAGATGCAACTCTGAGGGGAAACTAGCTGCTACCCACCATATCCTTCTTTCTTAATTATCGAGTAGAAATTGCGAATTAATTTTTTTTCAGGATGTATCGAAATTTTTCAGAGAAAAAATATCCCAGACTGACCCCTTCACTTGCAGCATGACAGTGGTTTCACTCAATGTGTCCACCGTTAATTGGCGTGATGGCACATGTTGGTCCGCTCAACGTGGCTATGTGTGTAGGTGCATAGCCTCTAACGTCTGAGGTGTGACTAATTCCATGCAACGTCTGATCTCCACTTTCTGTCAATTCGTCTCAAATCTCTTCTTGTGAACATTTTTCTTCAGAAAGAGATTTGAGACCATTGACGAGCTAAAAGTGACAGACGTTATGTGGAATTGGTTACATCTCAGTTGTTAAGGGCACACATAGCCTCGTTGTGCAGACCAACATGTGCCTTCACGCCATGCAATTAACGGTGAACACATCCATCGTCATGCTGCAAGTGAAGAGGTGAGTCTGTGATTTTTTTTTATGAAAGATTTTGATAAATTCCGAAAAAAATTTAATTCACAATTTCTACTCGATTATTAAGGAGAAAAGATATGGTGGGTATATAGCCGTTGACCCTCAGGGTTGCGTTAGGGAAAAAATCTAAAATTATTTCCGAGTTCAGAAGGGTAGAGTACACCTTGAAAATTAATTTTACAATTTTATCACAATTTTTAAAGAAAATGGATTTTAGGGGTAGTTCTCCACCCTCAGGAGTGCGTCGGGGAAAAAATCTAAAATTATTTCCGAGTTCAGGAGGGTCGATTACTCCTTGAAAATTAATTTCATAATTTTAGCACAATTTTTAAGAAAAATAGATTTTAGGGGTAGGTCTTTACCCTCAGGGGTGCGTCAGGGAAAAAATATAAAATTATTTCCGAGTTCAGGAGGTTCGATTACCCCTTGAAAATAAAAATTTCATAATTTTAGCACAATTTTTAAGGAAAATGGATTTTAGGGGTAGGTCTCCACCCTCAGAGGTGCGTCGGGGAAAAAATCTAAAATTATTTCCGAGTTCAGGAGGGTCGATTACCGCTTGAAAATTAATTTCATAATTTTAGCACAATTTTTAAGGAAAATGGATTTTAGGGGTAGGTCTCCACCCTCAGGGGTGCGTCGGGGAAAAAATCTAAAATTATTTCCGAGTTCAGGAGGGTCGATTACCGCTTGAAAATTAATTTCATAATTTTAGCACAATTTTTAAGGAAAATGGATTTTAGGGGTAGGTCTCCACCCTCAGGGGTGCGTCGGGGAAAAAATCTAAAATTATTTCTGAGTTTAGGACGGTCGATTACCCTATGCTAGAAACTTTTTCCGCAAAATTCCAATGATTCCAAAAAAAGTTGTATTTAACATTGAATTCCCATAAGGCGAAAATAATTTTTTTAAAAACCACCCCTGAAAGGGGTGTTATTGGTATCCAATAAAAATTTTAACACCCTCGACTAATTTTTACAACCCTCAGCTACCAGTGTACCGAATTTGAAGTTTGTACGAAAATTTTTGCAATACCAAATTTACGAAAAAAGTTGGCACGCGAATTGTGGTTCACTCTGTATATAATTATCATATGTTATAAATTAAATATGGTTCTGGTTCCAACAAGTTGCACGTTTTGAATGAAAAATTGTATTTATTTACCGGACAATTTTAGCATCTTTCGTAACCACAATTTGTTTATCTTTTCTACAAATTAATAATTTTAATTTTTTTTTTTGCCATTTCGTCAGAAATTTACCTAATATATATGCAAAACTGACGTTTCCATAGTTATGAGTTTTCCAAACTATTGGGATTTATTGTACAGTCATCGCCTTGAAAAATATCCCTTTGTGACCAAGTTGTTTTCACCATGCCGCGTAAGAATAACACAGTACATTGTGATTAACAAGGCTGCAAGTGGGAAATTTTCCAAGGTGAAGGTGTACAATTCTATTTTTTCTACTCGTATGTAATATTTCGTATTATGTTTGTTTTTCTGCATGAATAAACAAATTTAAAATAAAAAAGCGAGAACAGTGAAAACAAAGAGTATAATTATATTAAATTTATACTGCGCGTGGATTGTATAGGCTGCCATGATCGAGTGCATGGCTTTTCTATGAATCAAGTTTTGCTCATTTGCATGCCTTATCTTTTCATATTTTGACTATCAACTCGATAACATTCCTAGATAATACAATTTATGTACAGTAATAATTATATATGCATAGCCTGTAATAATACTGAATTTTAGAGTACGTTCACGGGCAACTTTTGTATATTATATATATATATATATAATAAAATTTGAGATTTTTATGATTGCTCCTTTTTTTTGTAATAATAAGAGTGCGTAATGATGACACTTTGAACTTCCATGAATATGACTATAATTGTATATCATTCAGCCAGCCTGCTTTGCATGTAGGGCGTACCAAGTATAGACCAAATAAGAGAGCAATAATGTTCTCATTATATAGTGTGCACGGTATAGAAGCTCGTTAGTAAGGCATTGTGTGTTACTCCAGCACAAAATTGGATTTTATTAATCAAATTGTGTTGCATCATGATCTAAAACTATATAACGCTATGGTTAAAAAATTATTTAATCATATACATGTGTGCTGCTCATATACACACGAGTCCTCAAAACTTATTATTAATTATTTTTTATATATAAATTATACAGTATATACACTCATTTAATTTTTAAGCTCAGTCACTGCTGCTGCATGCATGGTTGTTACATACCACCAATTAACAGCGCATAATTTTAGATCGTTGAATGAATATTCATTGTTCTCTTCTCCTTGTCCCCCATGCATGCACGAGCTGGAGCAAACCGCTCACTCACTCCTCTTCACATATGTCCATGTGATGGGAAGACATGCATGCTTTGGTATATAGTGTTGAAACTACTCAGCACTAAGTAAGTGCAGTATATAGTCGCGAGACACTGTACATCGTGATTTGCTCAAGTTCAAGAGTGCGTGTATTAAAGCTAGGGTAGACGGACCGGACCCCCCCCCCTCACACCTAGAAGGTCCCGAAACACATGGGATATGGTACCCCCACCCGTTGACCCCCCTCCTAGCTCCATAAACTTAACATTGCGATAGCTTCCCCCCCCCCCTACTTGAGTGCTGCATTCACCCTTGTTCAAGTGAGCAATATGCCGTGTGAGGAGAAGCAATAGTAATGAGGAGTATAATTAATTATGACATGTATACAGTATACGTAAAAACAGAGTGCACTGCCTAAAAAGTCTCAAAACAAATACTTTTGTAATTTCTTACCAAAAAAGCATCATTCTATTTCTATAAAAATTAATCTAATGAAACTTACTTTCAGTCGATCATTCATTTGCAATAAAAATTAAGGCTGTTTTTTTTTAACGACTTTTATTAGCTTTTATTTGAGATTTATTTCAATTGAAGCATTTATATGAATATAATCTGTTACTTAAAATTACATGTTATGAAGTTTAAAACATTGAATGCAATATTTAGAAGTTACTATATATTTACATCTGATATTAATTATAATTTAAGTTCAATGCATGACTAAAACCCAAATCAAGAAAAAAGATCAAACCAATTTTAGAAGATTAAACATTATAAAACAAACCTCTCCACCATCATCACATCATCATGGCATCCAACCTTTGGGTCAGTTTGAGCCAGTAAAGTTTTAATTGTTATTCAGAATCAGGACCATTCAGATGTTCTATAATTTTTTTCCCCTTCATTCTTTTTAGGATTGCGAATTTCTTAATTTTAGTTCATAACAGACAAGTTTGCATATAATTATATTATATATAATATATACGTATGCCTATAGATATATCATTATGGTTACTTGGGGATAAATTATATATGAGCAGGTAATGTTTCTTGGATGGTATACGCATGAAGATAATATAGTATTCTTCACCCGCGATTGCATATATAGATGAGGTAACTCTAAGCCATTGCAGAGCTAAACTTTGATTATTTTGAACAATCGAAATCATCAAAGTTATTCTTGTAAAAAAAATATATAAATAAAAACGATGTATTTTATACAGTAAAACTGTGCTCAAGCAAATCTGACTGATGATGAGTCAGGTAGGATCGAGGTAAGCTCACAATATGCACGGTATTATATGATCTGCAGCAGCAGACGTGGTGCACGGCGAACACCGGCGCATGCAGCATGTTGTTCGGTCGACTGTGTCTTTGTCTTTTGTCTAGACGCTCGCGGAAGCATATTATACAGCAACAACAATGAAGATATGGCGACAAGAACAATGAAATGAGAGACAGCCCAGCAACCATTTTCGCATCAACAACTGGAACGTCACTTTTAGAGTTTACTTTTGCAGTCTATATTAAAGTAGCGTAATATTTGTTATCATATATTATAATTATTATTGCAGTGTGTGGTTATTAACGTAAATCCGAAATAAAATTATCGAAATTAAATTATTACTTAAAATGTATTCTTAATTTGGTAATTTTAAAATTTGTTTTAAAATTTGATATAGATAAATTTTAATTGTACAAACATTGAATTATGTAATGGAATGAAGCAAAAAAGGCATTCTACAACGTTGTAGGATATACCTTGTATGGATCGAGGCATTTCTGAGTTGAACAAGCTACTGATATACTGCTTGAATACTTGAATAATTATTGATAGGAAAAATTTTAAAAACAGAATACATGGAAGAGCTCCTTACACTGAGTTTTATAGTATATAAATTGATGCAATACATTTTATTTTACCTTTTTAGAGGAAGTTCTTTTCATTCACTAATATTTGTTATATTTAAATTTAAATTTTTTCATTCTTTTATTCAGGCTTGGTTTATTAAATGCTAGCCCTTTAAAATAAATGAAAACAAAATGTACCTTTTTTTATCGATATATATGAATTAAAAAATAACACCGAGCAATAAAAAAAGCATTACGCAGCTCGTTCTTTTCCCCGGGCCCAGTAGGTCTCTCCCATTACTCTTCCGTGATAGCAATATAATATAATATATGAATATACAAATTTAATATTCATGCAACAATAATATACCAAAGGTTCAAATAAAGAAAATAAAAATAAAATAAATCAACATAATCAATAACAATTTAAAATTTATTTTGTTACAAAATAAAATATATATATTCCTTATCGTGTAATGAAAATTAAAACTATTTATATAAAACTTTGAACAAATATATACAAGTAAAAGAAAATATACTGTTCGTTCTTTATACAGTTATGTATTGTAACATTAAAATTAATAACATAGAAGTAAACTCACTCTCTTAGCGCCTTGCATCCACATATATATAACCAATCACATGCATACAATAATTATTATAATTCTCGTCTGCTACAGCGAGTGCATTAAACAATTAATGTAGCGGTTTGATGATTTTTGGATTTTTGGTGATTTATGCACAAACAAATTCACCTTGGCTCTTCCCGCGGCGTCTGCATGCGTCTCTACAAACATTGCATTAAGTCTTAAGGTAGAGATAATACGGATCAGCTGGCCCAATGCTAAAAAAATCCCATTCATAAAAATTATGAAAAAAATTTAAAATGTTCTCCTCTACATCCCCTATCAGTAGGTAAAATATCAGGTATATAAAAACGAGCTAGTTTTCGAGTTATTAATTTTTAAAGTTGACTAATTTAACATGGAAGTTCCATTTCTCCATGTAAAATTAGAGAACTTTAAAAATTCATAACTCGAAAACTAGCTCGTTTTTGTATACCTGATATTTTACCTACTGATAGGGGATGTAGAGGAGAACATTTTAAATTTTTTTCATAAGTTTTATGAATGGGATTTTTTTAGCATTGGGCCAGTTGATCCGTATTATCTCTACCTTAAGGTAGAGATAACACGCCCAATGTTAATAAAAATCCCATTCATGAAAATTATGAAAAAAAAATAAAATGTTCTCCTCTACATCCCCTATCAGTAGCTAAAATATCAGGTATACAAAAACGAGCTAGTTTTCGAGTTATTAATTTTTAAAGTTGATTAATTTAACATGGAAGGGGATTTTTATTAACATTAGGCGTGTTATCTCTACCTTAACATAATTGGGCGCGATTCACGAAGCAGTTAGCCAGGTTTCTAACCACGTTTAGCTTAACCACGTTTAACTATACCTGTTTTACGTGTTAAACCGTCTAGTTAAACGTGGTTAAAAACCTGGCTATATAACTGCTTCGTGAATCGCGCCCATTATGTCTGTAATATAATTTAAGGATTAATCTCAGTTGATTGATATTCGGCCCCCTTGAATTTAACAAGACTTGCAGGGGATTTAGAACTCGCCATTAATAGGTGCATGGCACATGGCATACAAATTTTGAAGTCGATCTAACAGGTCAGTTCTGTGAGAATCAAGGTAGATGTTTAACATGGGGCCTTATGGACGGAAACTAGAAATGGAGATGTTGTGAAAAAGTCGCCCCCTTAAAGTTGCTCAAGCGATTAAGTTTTGGAACATTCTTGTGAATTTTTTAAATTTAACAGAAATAAATTTCACAAATGCTTTGACTCCGAATTAACTGAGGTTAATCGTTAAATGTTTTCTTCTTATTCTTCAAAACTTCAAAATTCCCCTCCTTTTGTTTAAAATTCAAGTTAACTTGCCATCTTAATCTCATGATAATTAAAATATATAAACCTTGCAGTGCGTCTTTAACATTAAAATTGTTTTCTTTGTCATCTGATATTATACCATATACAAACTTATATATATTATATACTTTATAAAGGCTTAAACTGCGGCATTATATACACGGTATAAATTTTTTCCTTACAAGAAAACTTTAACTTTACTTTAATTAAACAAATGGAAGTTGTGAGTTTCTTTTTATGTAAGGTATTTCAAATTTTCTAATACAGCTGCTATAAAATTGGAACGAGAAAAGAAAGCAGTATGCAGTGTACACTATGCACATAATATGTAGCCGGTATAGGGCGTATAGCCCATGATAATATTTATACATCAACAGAGTTCAGCGTCATGCATATGACGTATGTTTTGGTCATTCATGTATCAACACGACCGCTGGAAGTCAATTAAAGACTTGTACATACCACCAGCAATATAACCGCCAAAGGATGAAGCTGTTTCTTTTACTCTCTCTGTGTTCATCTGTCTTTCTCGACCAGAGCGTGTTGATATAATTATGTTATACAATACTTCACACTAAAATTAAATTTACTGAATTGAATTTAAGAATTTTGCAAAACCTTAAATGAAGTATAATAGTTTGATATATAATATAGTTGAGTCAGTTTCCATGTAGATTTTCATAAACTTAGGGGTGAATTAAGTCTCTGAATAAAAGAATGCACTTTTCAGGGTCGGTTTAGCCCTCATATTCAACTAAATAATATAACTTAAGGTCCATATAACTAAAACAGATAAAATGTGCTCACCTTGCTATATCATTTCACCCTGAAATTGGTAATTTTTTCAAGAAGTTTGGCTGCAGCAAGTGAACCTACACCGGTTTAGTGCTGAACAAGTTGCCTAAGCTCCAGGCGAGATTATACTTTTTAAACTGAAAACCTGTATACAATATTTATAATTTTACAAATATATTGATTATTGATACATTGATTATAATTCATATATTAATATACAGTAGTCTTTATATTATTTTTATGCATAACGAACATCACTATATATATAATAAATTGATTTATTTATATATTGGGTGCAATTCACGAAGCAGTCAGCTAGGTTTTTAACCACGTTTACCTTAACCACGTTTAACTATATACGTGTTTAACGTATTAAATCACCTAGTTAAACGTGGTTAAGCTAAACGCGGTTAGAAATCTGGTTAACTGCTTCGTGAATCGCACCCATTATGTTGTAATTATAATACTATTTTAAATTGCTTACTTCTGCACATCTTTTTGAATCCAATAGTAAATTACAATACAATAAAAATTGTAAAACTTCTTCATTATGCCATGGTGCAGAATCTGCATGCTGGAACCGTAAGCAGAGTTTTTCAAATCATATTGCTGCAACATGTGACACGATAACATGCTTGTACTGCATCAACTTTCTGATATTATATAATAATATACGCTAACCAAAATAAGCACAATGACCTTAATGTATGGCTAAACCTGTATAATAAAAATAAATCGTATTTTGAATGAGATTTCATTTACTCTTTTGGATCGTTTGCATTGTTTTTTTAATAGGTACATTAAGTTGTATGTTCAATGTAAAAAAAATACATTATGTTATTACATTTTATATATATTATAATTATACTCGGCAAGGTATAACGTTCAACTATCACCACGTGTATGATTTATGATTATTTCTTTGTGTACGTTTGCCACCGTGCTTTAATTTCACGCATATAACAGAGAAACCCAAGCAAAGACAACGTTCGAATCCCTAGGCAGTTTCATAATAAAATTTATATGTATGTCAAATATGACAATTTTATTAATGTACAAAAAAAAAGCCACTTTATAAAAAACAACTTCTATAATGAATTCTAAGAATCAAATGTGAATAATATTTTCTTTTTGTTGTTTTTTTCTTATTAAGTTAATTTTTATTTTAGACTGTTACAAACGTTTATATTTTGGGTTTTAAGTATTAAATTTATATTTTTCTTCTTCCGTAAGCTTCATGGAATTATCCAAGTAAATCTTTGTGACATTCAAGCAGGATGAATTTAGATACGGCTTTGTCAGGCTGTGGCGCTTTCGACCGCCTCCAACCGCAACACTGCTTGTATATCGGGTGTGGGTTAGGTGGGCAGCGAGTCGGCACGTGACGCCCATAGCTATATATAATAATACGTATGTACATACAATGAATACAACGCTAGGTTAATACCACATTAATAACTTTCTTTGCCGTACAATACAATCAAATCAAACGTGTATTTGTATATACTGTAGTATATGTCAGAATAGAAAGTATAAATTTTAAAATAAATTTGATAATTTATATAGTGAAATATGACATGACGTAATCTGCACGCTCTGTGACTCGGAGTGTGTTGCTGAGAGAGGGGAGTGGTTAGCCAGTACCATCACGTGAACCGCTGACTCCCGAGGGATCCTTTGGCCCCTTTAAAGACCACCACCTTGACCGCCACGCACCAATTCACGTTTAAAACTCTAAACGACACCTACCCTCCTTTTTTTTTTATAATATATTACATTATGTGTTTAATTACATTTTTCAAGTTTAGTGTTATATAATTTATATAAAATTCTTGAAACTATAATATAATACACAAAGAGCTCAGAATATACTTAGGAAGTTTATTTTAATTCTTATTTTGATAACCAAGGATTTAATATTTTTCAATTAACATGGCCAGTTTTTAATTAATGTTTTGCGTGTCATGATATAAAAACAAACTGAAAGCGTTACAAAAATGCTCCCTGAAGCAAGAAGTCAATATATTGGTTTATATAATTATATAGGTTTATATTGAACGAGGCTGTATGCGTTCAATGTATACAAAATGTGTTACAAACAGACGTTAATAAACAATTTGTTACACATCAGCGGTTAATGCTATATTTTTATATAATCTATAATTGCGTGTGTCTTAATTATACTTATTATTATTTTTTCTGTTAACAATTAATGCTTTGAAAGATAATAATATACATTTCATCATCACACTACTTAAGTAATTAAAGTACAGGAGTTTAAAGCGTGAGTTGATCCGATCTAGATAAACGTATTACGTGTGTTGACACAGGCACAAAGTCACCATTGTTGTGTCTGCATTCCTCTCGATGTGAGCCTCTTCCCAGTCCTCCCCGCTTAGCTGACTGCATCACTGCTTGCTTGCATGCTTGCTTGGCGCTCAGCCAGCACCAAATTGCATTCTATTTAGTCCACATTAGGTGATGGCATGATAGTGGCACCGAAACAAAATCAGCAAAATATATATTTTTTTTTTCTATTCACAAAAAGTCACACTTATTTGTAATTTTATAAATATAGCATATGAAGCTTTTTATACATATTAATGTGTAGCATTCGATTTTTACATAGCACATAGTTTCCAGCGAGTATATTATTTTAGGGTTATAGGAAGACCACAAAAATTCCTACATTTTGCTATCGCTTCGTCTTATGGCCCTTGTATAATACTGTCTGTGAATGTAGAGAAACTGTCGGTCACTCTAACATCAAACTTTTTAGAGCTGGCGTTCAAAGCCGCACACAAGCACTGTGCTGTTCCGACTGTATGGTGTTTATGTGTACTGTGAATTGATGTGAGGAGTTGAGAGTTTTTGGAGACGGTGGAATGAAAGAAGTCTGCTCCCCATGCACAAGCCGTGGCCCTCCTCTCCGCACTCTAGCTCGCTCCATTTCCTGCTAGCTGCCACTGCTGTCACATCCAGACCGCCAGTGAGTGTCGCAACCCCTGGCCCTATAGCTATAGCTTCCAAGTCTTAACATTTTCAGGTGACTTGCATGCTTGCATGGCTTTCATAGGCCCAGCAACAACACCTCTGGGAAGACCAAAGTTCAGATCAGCATCACTGATTTGCTGTATCATATAGTCATGTTCAGCTTTAAAATATATAAAATCGAAATTTACCTAAGTTAATTATAATAATTGTGCTGATTAATTGTTTATTTTTCTAATTCTTGTAATGTTGCAATGGTCCTTGGTGGAAGTTTCTCTCTCTCTCTCTCTCTCTCTCTCTCTCTCTCTCTCTCTCTCTCTCTCTCTCTCTCTCTCTCTTTGCTTCATTCTCACTCATAATATCTTGTGTTTAGGGGGGGGGGTATAACTCGCGTCTCAACACTCCTAAAAAAAAAAAAAAAAAGAATGGGTATTACAAAAAGTTAATTGCCGGGTTCAACCCATGCAGTTGAATTCTAATTAAGTACAATAGCTGTCTTCTGGGGTTGTATTGTGATGTGCATTGTTAAGTATACATGCTATCGAGCTATAGTATACACCTGTACACTGTTATGTGTCTACTTTGTTTTATATTTAAAAATATAATCACGAGGTTTGTCATATCCATCTGTTGTTAGCTTCTAATCGGATCCACGTAACATGTATAATAGCTATAATATATCAACTATATAGTAGACTAGTGATTTTTTTTTTAGAAGGGCTCTATATAGTTTCATCAAATATAGCAAGCACCAAGAATATAAAGAATAAAATTAACGCTGCATACATTTATTGAAAGATTTGAATTGCATCCAATTTTACTCGACAAACATTGACTTTTTTTTAAAATTTTTGTTACATTAAATATTGCTGAAAAAAAAAGGAGAAAAAAGAAAGAGAGAGAAAAAAAAGAACTTACTGTACGCGGCCAAGTTTTAGTTTAAAGTCAATTATATGAACAAAAGATATAATTCATATAATTTATACAATTTAATTCAAATACTGAAATATTAAGAAATCATGAAGCGCTAAAATTTGGAATTAAAGCAAAATAAATAAAAAATGTTGCAATGTAAAGTTTTTACATCAATGCAATTCAATTCATTTGTGTACAAAGAAGAGAATTCAACAGTCCTATTTTGGGAGGTGAGCTCGCATGGCTTTAGTGTGACGATTTAATATTGATGCACATTTTTTCTTTAATATCAACATTTTCTAAGGCTGCTTATAGTGTACAGTACCTGCGCCAGATAGAGAGCATACAGTGTGGGTGTGAGATGGGCTGACACAGCAAGACAGCACGGTTCCTCTGAACAGGTTCCCTCTATATATATGTTAGCCAGAGACACCATTCACTGCCAACAGCTATTTATACCACATCGCCCCATCGCAATATCGATGCATATATAATACAAATTCAAAATAATAGCAATTTAGTTAATTTGAAACAACTGCCATATGCATTTATCAACCAATCAACGGTCGATTTCAATGACACCTATGCAGCAGCTCCATGTATGGAAATCTCACTTGTGTCATGTTAGCATCAATAATAGAAAAGACTGCCCGCTCAAGATTTTGACTTTTGTTTCTAGTTTTGCGTTTTTGTTTTTTACCCTTGTTTATATACCCCACTGCCCCCCAAACACGGGATAAGATGACTTAATTGAACATGCTGGCGGCACATCTGGTCCGATCGGCCGTGGCTGCATGCTGTGTCCCGCTGCTACTTGCACCCTCCTTAATTGTTGGCTTTCAAGCACCGCGGCGGGCGATCACCTTAATTGTAATGAGCGAGAGAGGAACCACGGGGTGAGGGAGGGGGGGATCTCTCTAGAATAACCCAAAATAAAATTCGGGATGCAAAATGTGAGTTATAATAATAAAAATAATAATATAAGTTTTATTAAGCAGAACACTCCTCTTCCCTCCCCAGTAAAGTCGAGGGATGGATCTTCCCATGATACCTGGATACCACACTAAGAATTTATTAAAAAATAATACCTGCATAGATTTCCAAAAAGAAGTATCAACATGATGGAGTGGAAATACGAGCGGCTGCAGTTTTGCCACCTGCATGTATATACTGTATATTATAGAAATTATATTTTTATGTATTGGTTTTTCAGTTTGTACTCCTGCGTACTCGTTTACAATTTGTTTTTACTTGTTTTCATTTTGTTTTATTTTTAAGTTTGACACATCACATTAATGGTATAAAATGCTGTAGTGATATGATTAATAAATAAATAAATATTATAGATTTGTCTTAAATTCAAGGACCTATTATACTCCATTTAATAAATTTGAAATCGGTTTCGGTATTATAGTACCCAAAAATTCAAAAGGCTAAATCTACATATATGCTATGTGCATCGTGCCATGGATTTACTTATATGTACACCAATTACGTCAAAATGATTGCATACTTGCAAGGCAATAATAGCGGCCTGTCTGAGATATATTGCTGCCACTATGAATATTATATATCATATAATTGCTTTATATGAGGCACGAAAAAATTATAACAATGTTACAATGTTATTATTTTCTTTTGTGAATTGAATTTGTCAATCTGCATTACATTGCATTATTTGATATTGCATGTATCGTATGAGTAATAAAAAAAATTAGCATATTTCTCAATGATTATAAATATATAAATAATATCTAACAAAAAAATGCTCAGTTAATACATTTGATGGCAAACAAAAATAAAAATAAAAAATATGTAAATTACTATAATTTACATTGTAATTTTCGTTGGTTTGCAAAATTCGTTGACATATATTGTATGCGATGATGCATATATCCGCTGCACCGTTTGTTTCAAACGTTTAAAGTTTAAACAATGGTGGTGTCATGACTATCATGTCATGCAAGGGACGGTGCATGGGAATTGTTGCATTATGCCAAACACATGCCTGAGCGCTGACATCATGCAGCAGCACACGGCGGGCAGTTAGCGGGCGTGACGAACACGAGTGACAGACAGGCAGGCAAGAGGCGCGAGCTGCCCGACACGCGCACTCCTCAGCAACTTGTGTATACTGTAGCAAGGTTTTTAAACTACCCGGTTAGTTTAATTAAAAACCTTGCTTTTGTTAGTGTATTGGGCAGTCCGCAGTGAAATCCTTATATTACTATCTAAACTCGGATGCATGGCAAAACTCATTTTATATAGTTGCTGTAGACTTACCATATATTCTAATATTTATTATTATAGCTATTTAAGTTAAGAAATCGTCTGGCAAAATTATATTGTAAAGATTTGGCTTTATCACAGAACATTTACTAATAGTAGAAATCACCTTACATACGTATATACGTACAATGCGCGTGTATTGTTGATAAGGTGAGTGACATGAGCAAAGATATCTAGTTTTTTTTTCAGAGTATATAATATATTATATTATATATATTCTATATAACGAATATTATTCATTGCATACTTTGTGAAGATTCTGCACATATAAAGATTAGATTGGTTATTGCACACTTTATATTTTTAGACACTTTTACTCTAAGGACAAATTTTGTATTTTATATTAATTCTCTTTAATTATAACAGAATTTGAAGTGTGAAAAGTACTGGAAATAAGGTACAATTAGCCCATTAATATACTGAATCATAAAAAAATCTTATTAATATGATAAGGTGAAAATAAAAATACTGAAAAAGCATTCAGTATTTAAAAACGTGTTCCTATATATTAAATTATTTCATTATTAGTGTTTGTTGTTAGCACCTGAATTGTCTTGTCTGTCATTATAGAAAATGAATATGGGACAAAGTCATCAATCACCTGAATGAACTAACTCCAAAGTGCATGTGCATGGAGTCTTAAATTACTTATACCAACTTTATATTATGAATCATTGGTGAAAATTTGCATGTAATTTGAAATAATTTAAAATTGTTAAAAAAAATTACCATGATAGGCATAATTATCTTATATATTATTATATGAAGTACATACATATAAAGGATCTGGGCGTGAACCTGCCTGGAGCCGCCATCGGTGTAGATCTTGATAAATAATAATAATATAAAAACACTGATTTAAATGTTTTATTGATTTGTATTAATTTTCATATTATACTAATGAAGGTGCTAGCATGCATGGTATTATAGATAATAAAGAATATTATGTGAATTGCAGACACAGAAAGCCGTCGTAAGAAACAAGGAGGTTATTTATCTTGCTGACTCATGTTATTATTATACCGGAAGAGACAAGAGTTAAAAAGTAAGGTGCGAGATGGAGGAGATTCGGGAGAGAGAGAGAGACACTCTTGTCCAAGGCCACAACTTGCAGCCTCTCGCACCATCGGCTAGTCTTGGATCGCCCCCCGCACGCTTGTAATTACTACTAATAATACAGCGACTTGTATCTGCTTGCTTGTGAGTCGCACCCGCTTAAGTTGCAGACGAGCACCGCCCAATCCCCACCCCCTTGTAAGCATGACGTTATAGATTTATTATTCCACTAACCTCCTACACTTTATGGCTTCTTTTAAACTGGACATCATTTTAATATCCTCCAACTTGTTCTTTTTTATAAATGTCTTTCACTAAATAATTATAGGATGAGAAAAACTTATTCAGATACGAATAAAAGGAAAAACGGATGAGGGTGTTGGGTGAATTAAAAACACTTGCGTTTATCGTCAAAAGATGTTAAAGGGGAAGCTAACGCGCCCAATGTTAAAAATAAACCCACACATGATAATTGTGATTTTTTTTTTAAATGCTCTCCTCTACATCTCCTATCAGCTAAAATATCAGGTACACAAGTTCGAGCTAGTTTTTGAGTTATGAATTTTTAAATTTGACTTCTTAACATAAAATATGGAAAACTCCATGCAACTTCTATCATGTTTAGTCAACTTTAAAAATTCATAACTCAAAAACTAGCTCGAATATGCATACCTGATATTTTAGCCAATGATAGGGGATGTTATAGAGGAGAACATTTAAAAAAAAAATCATAATTGTTTATGTGTGGGATTTTTTTTAACATTGGGCGCGTTACCTTACCCTTAAAGCTAAAAAAAAAAAAAAAATCTTAACGTTATAGTTAAAAAAAAAACTAAAAACTAAAATTCTCTTTAGCTAAAATAAAAGCATTTGCTGCTGTTTCAATGTTTCCTTTTACTGTTTCACCATATGCAATTAATAAGAGCAATTAATTAGTCATATGTTCAATGAAACTAATGGAAGGAAAATGTGTAGCAATTAAAAGTTGCTTTCAAATATACAGTAATACACACATCAATTTTAATCAATATTGAGCAACAGTAAAATGCAATTAATTATTTTTTGTTTGCTAATTGGGGATTGAATTGCTATATTTTTACATAACGTATATATATATACAATATATATAATGTATATAAATTTATTTCTTTATTATTATTTTAAATTAATAGAAATCAAAATTCAGGTGTGTATTTATAGAAAAATAAAATATAATCAAGATTTATGACACGGCTGACAGATCACTCATTAGCTTATAGCCAAGTTTGAAACTTCCAATCGCAAAGTTATTAAGGATCCAAATTTAAATTTATGAGAATTAATATAATGAAAAATAAGAATGAGAAATATGTACAAGGGGAAAAAATATACCTGGCTTTGTTATGAATAATAATTTGTAGTCCTGAAATCACATCATACCTTATAAGGATATGCCCTCTCATTCTCTCTCTCTCTCTCTCTCTCTCTCTCTCTCTCTCTCTCTCTCTCTCTCTCTCTGTCATTCTTTTATTAAAGATATCTATATATACGTATTATATAATTAAATGGAAAAAATATAACACGGCTATTGGTTACTAATTTTGTGTCTTAAAAATGATTTATATAGATTAATTAATTACATTTTAGCATATAGACCAGATTTGGTCTGCATATATAAATGTAACTGCATATATAGATGTATAATAAAAACTAAACTGTATTAAATATTATTAAAACATATACGAAATATCATCGTATTTATATAGAGAAAACAACTTGTGTTACTATATAGCAAATCATATTGTATTACAGCACTAAAATTTGACCTCTATAATAATAAGAAGAAGACAATGAGGAAGTAAAATGCTGACAATGTGTACATGGTAATATATGATCGAGTGGATCCAGCCGGTGGGCGGGCCTTTGTAAACGTCTACTTCAAGGTGGACTGGCACCGCGGACGTACAAGGTGCACCGTGCAGCCGGACCCCCCGCCCGCCAGCCCGCCTTCGCATCACTATAATACATGCAGCAGCAATATAGTTAAATTGATTTTATATTTTCTCCGGAAGTAAGATATATTTTTGGCCTTCCCTAGGTATTGAAATTTTATATGTTCGTACATCATATATATATATATATATATATATAGATTGGTATACTTCTTATACTCCATACTCTTGTGTGAAAGTATGAAAATATGAATAGGAAGGCCGCAAAAACTTCACTTGAATTTAAGTAATTCTGGAGAGAATGTAAAATAAATCTGACTGTATGTTTTCATGTCAACTCCTACACAAGCGGTCTTTACTGGAGATTAAAGTGGTGTCTCTGTATTGTATACTCCAGAATATAAAATCCAAATATATATTTTATATTATATGTATATAAATTATGAATTATTATTTATAAATTTAATGCATTTATTATAATCATCAGAAAGAAAATATTAAAAAGTTGCATCAATTTTATAGGTTTATTTTTATCAGGCTTTGGTATCAAGTGCTAACGTATATTTAGTTATAATTATATTATTATTATTTATTATAATGTATACATTTGTGGATTTTGCAAGCCATGTGGGGTAAAAAAAAAAAATGGATGTAGGAATTATATAAATACTCATGTATACAGTACTGTATACATTATAGCGTATATAAATTACAACCCTAATAGTACAGCTTCTATAACTATTTAAACTATTATAAGGTATATTATACAAGAATTTTTTTATAAAGATTATATATATAATTATATAAATAATTAATATATATATTAATATATATATATATATTTATATTTATTTATATTTATATATATATAAATTATATATATATAATATAATTTTATATACAGTATACCATTATATATATATATATATATATATATATATATATATATATATATATATATATATTTATATATACATACTTAAAAATAAAAAGATGTGATGTAATAATTTTACAGGCGTGCATATCTTTAAGTTTCAATATTATGCTAAAAGTGCAGCTTAATTAAGTAATATAATTATATTTATAAATATGGTCGTCGTCTTATCGTGCAACAAAAAACTCTCTCTCTCTCTCTCTCTCTCTCTCTCTCTCTCTCTCTCTCTCTCTCTCTCTCTCTCTCTCTCTCTCCTCTAAATACAGTATTATATATTATGTATACAGTATACATATTGACAAATAAACATAATTATATATGTCACTATCTCTGCTTCACTCTTTTTATTTCCCACTCTGTTATATTTCTTTTTTCAAAATTATAGTTTAGCAGTTTCTGTCCTGCCTATAAAATTTATATACAGCAATTCTTATCAAGATAATACTAACAAGTTATTATTTTGTAAATAACTTTTAAGTCATTTTACTGTCGACGACATATCTATAAATACAATATTATTTAAATCATTTTGAAAGAACAGAAGGTGTTAAACACTTTCGGTGCTGATATTAAAGTGCCGCCTGCAAGGTATTATAGTTGGGAATGAGGTGGTTTGTGTGTTGAGTTTTGAGGGGGGGGGGGAGCGTCAGCTGTTGGAATTGGCGTTAAATGGAACTGAGAGAGACACCGCTTTGATTTAGGAAAATTTGAATTGACATAATAAAATTGAAATAATAGGTCTGTTCGTAAATTCTGAAGGATGTACACATTTTGCAATTGATGTCCCGTAAATATGTACTTCCAAATTCTTATATGTAGATCATTGGATTCATTGGATCATTCATATCTTTCAGTGCATGAGTCATCCAGCGCCGATATACTGCAGCTAGTATAATGTTTACATTACATCTTGATTATCGTGCCATGCATGGCTAATATAACTGAAATTTTATTAAATATATGCATCCTGTATTTATGGCTATATATAATATGTATGCACTTATGCATGGTTAATTCTTCATACATTATAATTATGTTATGCAACTTGCATGACATTTTATATGTATATTTTTTTTACATCATCCGTCTACAGAATTTCAATGTAAATATATAAGATAAAACTTTTGATACGGATATTGATGATGATTGATTATGTTTGTATACATTGCTAAAAGAAAAAAAAAAAAAAAATGTCAGAATAGTTCCCATTACAATATCAAAATTTATTTTGATTTTCTAATAATATATAGTACGACTGTTGCGTCAATAATTCAATTGTTTTTCAGTTCTCTCTTATACTAATGAAACTATAATTTCTTTTTTGCAAACTGTATATATTTAATATATCCATGCTATATAATACATTGCGTTTGTTATAATAATAGTCATCATCCATATCGCACCCAGGTGTGTACATAAAGCACTAAAGCACTTCACAGGGATATATGCCAAGCTGGTGACGAAGATGGATACGCAATCTCTCTCTCTCTCTTTCTAACTCTCCGCCGCAGTACGGTTGCCGTAGATAAGGCCATGTTATGACTGACAAGGTACAGCGCTCACTCATGAGGCTTGGGCAAGCGTTGACGATCTGCCGGCTGGTGGAGCTGCACCACCACCACGCATCACAGCAGGCAAGCACGCGAAGAGATAACGTATTATATACGCTATATATATATGTAACGTGACTTGATACTTTGCGAGAAACTCACTATACGTATATTATTATACTGTGAATCAAGAGGCTATGTACGTGCATGTACACCATGCTGATAATAGTGACCTGCACGCTATGTGCATGTAAAGCATCATGCACAGGCTAATGTCAACTCACACATCTTCATATTAACATTGTCTGAAAAGTGTTTTCAAAATAAACATCAAAAGATACACCCCATCAGGTTTACGATTGTAAGCGCTTTAAAGTACGTGGATGAATGGGACGTAAATAACTATTTTTTTTAAAAATCTTTATATATATATATATATAATATACCTATATACATTATGTAACATTATATATTATTATGTATTGTTAAAAAATGGAAAAAAAATCAACAAATAATTAAAATATATACATATTGATATACCTAACATAATTATCATCGTGATTTTTCAAAAGGTTTGAGCTAAAATGTTAATATGATATAATGATTATTTAAGGTAGAGATAACACGGATCAGCTGGCCCAATGCTAAAAAAATCCTATTCATAAAAATTTAATTTAACATTTAAATTTGCCTAATTTAACATGGAAGTTCCATTTCTCCATGTTAAATTAGAGAACTTTAAAAATTAATTACTCGAAAACTAGCTCGTTTTTGTATACCTGATATTTTACCTACTGATAAGGGATGTAGAGGAGAACATTTTAAATTTTTTTCATAATTTTTATGAATGGGATTTTTTTAGCATTGGACCAGCTGATCCGTATTATCTGTACCTTAAGTGCTGAAATTGCACACGACACACGACTTCCAACTGTTCAATAATAACATTGCATGCGTCCAGCAACTCTATAACATGCGCGTGATGCGCCTGACAACTATGCAACTTCCTCTCACACACAATTAATGTTGAACTGACTAATTCTATTCTGGATCCAACAAGCAAGCCCCAATTAAGTTACCATCCTATATGTAAGCTCTACTGGACGGTTGACCGCTAACTTACATCAAGCACAAAAGAATTAAGTAACGCTAGCTTGTATTATATAATTATATATATACAATATTATGCTTGGTTTGGTGTTTTAAAGTGGATGAATGGGACTTAATTAACTATTTTTTTTAAAAATCTTCACGTGTCACGTGCACGCGTGAGTCTCAACTTTAAAGTCGTTTATATTACCAAATAGTATCTTTGATTAATTTGATTAGATAATCTCTATTGAATAGAGTTTGCTTCATCCTGGTTAACTATTTCTTTTATCTTAATGTATTAAAAAAAAGTTAAAAAATTGAAACTTAAATTAAATTTAAGAATTATAGGCCATGATGTGTCTCATCTCATGTTTATAGTTGAAGACTATAATAAAGATGTTTCAATTTTTTTGTTCATAACTTTCATTATATATAAGACCCACACAATTTTATTATATTGAAGAGAGAAGTATGCCTCCTACGTGCCAACTGACGAGAGACAGTGCACTGACAGCCTGACAGTATTATAATGAAGAAAGAAAGAAAGCCATGCACTGTTTGGTCACAACATGAAAACTTCAACAGCTCGATTAACTGTCGAGCTCTGATAATACGTAGATAAGTACATAGACAATTACACTATTAAAATGCATGTAGTGTGTAGTGGTGTAATAATAAGTAATATTAAGTAATAATGATGCGAGAACAGGATCAACGGATTAGCCTCTAAAATCGAGTCAATGCAAACTGTTGTACTAAGTTTATATAATAAATTATAATAATTAAATTCATAGACTTTGAACATTACATGCATGCATGTTTTCTATATTTATTTATACGTTATTAACTCCTTCGCCGCTCTCTATAAGCACTTCATGATCTTCATAATATTTATAATCCTATATGCATATATATATTATATACTATATATACACACTGCATAGCAAAATTGTCTTCCTATTTGTATTCATGCCTGTATGTATTCAACCTCTTTTTATGCTCTCAGTATTAGTTAGCTCAGCTATATCTGTAATGTATTATGCTCGATCGCTTTGGTAACATTATAGTGTGCATAGGAAGGACGCTGGGCGGTGGCGGCGAACTCTTTGAGGCTGGGGCGCCCCCCCCCCCCCCCCCCCTCCTTCTCTCACCCAACAACATCGACGTTTTCAAGAGCTGCTGCTGCTGCTGATAAGATGGAAGTGGCGGGTGGGGCGCCAGGTTTACTATTTGTGGAAAAAGAGAGAGAAAGAAATAAGCAACCAAAAAAAAAAAAAAAGGAGTCAAAGTGATTGATTGGTTTCGACATGGAGGGCAGCGACCCGACCCAACCAAATAGTAACGGTCTTGAGAATACTAACAAAAATATCACGCCTTTTTTTTTATTTAAACATTACTCTATAAGAAGTACTTTTAACTTTTCTTTTCACAGTGGTTTACTGTTTTGAGTATTTCTATCTCAGCTATAGAACTTAGTAGGTAAGAATAACATTACCATGCAGCTGCACATTGCACATGTAATATAAAAGTAATGTTTTAATGACAACAGTTTAGTTGTTTTAGAAAAGAACATTCAAATTTGCAGCTGCATGCAGCCACAGAGTCGTAGCCATGCAGATGGCTAGATTGATGATTCATTTGTGGGGATTAAAACCAATACATTATAATTTCTAATCTTCTAATTTTTTAAAACAAACTAAAAATAATTTTAAGTCATCTTCAAGTCATGCATGTGTGAAGAAAGAAAATAGAAAGAGCATGTAGAAGACATTACAGTATATATACACATGATATATTATTTTTATGTATTATGATTATATATGTACATACTACGAGTAAAATATATTAGCGTAACCTTTAAAAATCTGTCCTACTGGAAATTTATTTTATTGTTTTATTTTTATTTATTGCAGATTAGAATGATTAGGCTAAAGACTTATGCAACGTTCCATGCAATTGATAAAATATTTCTATAATGTCTAAAGCCGGTGTTACACGATACAAATTTTCTAATTATTGTATACAATTTTTCCTTACAAGAAAACTTCAACTCCATTTGTTTGTATGGAGATGAAATTTTCTTGCAAGGAAAAATTGTATGCAGTAATTAGAAAAATTGTATCGTGTAATACCGCCTTTTAATCTTAATATATATATTTGTATAAGTACAGAACAATTTGAATAGAATAGAAGAAGATGTTTGTTTGACTTTAAAATGAAAGGAAAACAAACTAACATAAGGAGGATTTTTTATTTTTATTTTTATACTTAAAAAAAAAAGTCACAATGTATGCTAATTGTATTATACAATACATCACATTTGAAAGTTTAATAACATGCACAAAATTCTTTACATTTTACTTTGTTTCAAGTTTGTATTAACGAAAAACTTTATATGTATTTATTACTATCTACTATATTATGCGATCGGAATTTTAAATGCAGTTTGTTAAAATGATATTCACTTATATTCTTCCGGGTTTTCGTCTCCTCCTCCCCTGTCCCTGTAAAATCATGACTGACACATATAAAAATATAACACGTGTGTGATGTGATGTATTATATGATATAGTATATTATTTATGCACTATAAAATATGCCAAGAACAAAATGTTAATATTTTGGCACTTGAAAAGGAAACTTTTTAACAATAGACTTGTGATGCTATCAAAATAAAATGTAAATACGGTTCCTTTGTATCTCGTGCGGAACGACACGAGCGACACTCCAACATCTGAGTGAGTGGGTATTCCACTAAGGTCGGGCAGGACCTAACTGTCATTCTCATTTAACTTTTTTATTATTTTTATTAATATATTATAATATTAAAGTAACTTTGGCACTTGAAATGAACCGAGATAACTTAGTGTTTTTTATAAAAAAAAAAAAAAAAATCTTTAAGTGAATATTTATGGTCTATATATCAAGCTTGGGAAAACTAAAAACGCTTGGTTTCGTCAGATTTTTATTTATTTATTTTTTTTTTTTAATATCATGCAGTCAAAAAGTAATTTAATTTCATAATTTACCTTATTGCTGAATAGGCACTTGATACTTGATTGCTGGAAAAGAAATCATGAGTTAGGAACTCAACTATTTAAAAACCCTTCAAAACTTTTATAAAATATTTAAAAATACAGTATATTATATATATTATATGCACAATTTTACTATTTATAGTATACAGTGCGTAACTGCATATTCATGCAGGAATCATAATATATGTATACGTAATATAATAATACAGTCTTTGTGATTATCAACAAATCCAGGTTAAAACAAAAATAAATAACAGAAAAATACTATACTGTATATCAACAATTCAATTCCATTAAAAAAGATAAAAATTGATTATGCAATGATATAGAAGTTTATAATCGAACAGGGTTCAATTTATTTTTCTGGCAAAACTAATACGGGAATTAAGTAATTTTGTTGTTCCAATTTTTTCTTTGATTTGAAAAAAGTATAACCAAGCTCGTGTGACTATATACCGCTAATTTTACTTTGAAATTTGAAGCCATTGTTGCAATTGACAATTTATAGAACAATATAAGACAAATGAAATGTGATATTTAAAATTGGGTGTTGCATGATATCAAATATCAATTAAGATACACCTATCAAAATATTAAGAAATATTAGGAGGGGGGGGGGGGAATTATTAAATTAAAAAGAAGGAAAAATCTATGCAGTCATCAATTAAATAAGCTAATTAATACTTATTTCCCTTTTTCCTTTCCTTTTTTTTTTTCTTGACTTTTTTGTTGCTCTTTAATAAATTAAAGTCTATAGATAAAAATACAGTAAAACAATGCGTCCAAGCCACTGATAGGGGTGAATTCTGGCTACTTTTCTTGCAACTCTCAGTGATGGGTCTCCGACTATAGGCCTGGTGCGTTTGTGCGTTAGTCTGCACTCTGTAGCCTAGCAGACCGACTACGATACTACGATGTCGAGATTGTCGAGCATTGGTAACAGGCAAGAGGGGAGATCCAAGGAGAGGGCCGAGGGCTGGGCGGCAGGCAGGCAGTGAGGGAGGGAGGGAGAGAGAGGGGCTGGAGGGGAGCAGCAGTTCTCGGCTTGACGCGCCTGGACGCGCCGCTCTCGCTCGCGAGAAGGAAGTCGAGCTCAGAACTCGGTAAGCAGCGGAGAAGGGAACGTGGTAACGCGGCTGTGGAAGTTAGCTAAGCCCGGCATGTAAACAGTGTGTGTATCCACGTGATTCTTTGTTTACATTATCACAACTTTTTATATGATGAAATTATTTTTTTTACAAAAATGGAATTAAGACAATCTTATTAAATAATAATTGTCAGTAACAGCAACAAAATTTTTCTTTAAAAATTTTAAAGTTTATTTTGAACATTATCTTTCTATATATCATGCATCTCATATATCAGTGTTAAGGGTGAAAAGAAGGTAAGAGAGACACTGTGAAGAGGGGAAATTCTACTTCTTACTAAGTCTTCCTTCTTTAACGTGTATCACTTATCAGTAACGTATGCGAACCAAGACGCAACTTGAGACTTTTTTTAAGGGAGTGTATTGCAACTACCTATAGCTTATATACTGAATAATCGTCAACTCTAGCTACACTCGCATGACTGACAAGTGAAGTGTGTCCCAAAGTGTCTAAAAGTGCATTACAATTATTATTACACCTTATCAGTGTGTGATTACCAGATGAAAACATTAAGGCTGGAAGGTAGCTTAAGTGTCTTATTCCTTATAATTAGCTGGCAGATTAATTGCATGTGCTCAGTTTTTCCCGCGTCAACATCGCGGTACCAAATGCAGCCAGCAGCTTGTTGTATGCATAGTATAACTACGATGTCGCCACAGCGTGGACAACTGTGTTGCAGCAGCATCTGACAACCGTATCAAACCATCAACACCGTCACGACAAAAATAAACAAGCAACATGGACTTCATTATATTGAAGGTAGGATTGATTATCATCGTTCAAATGTCATAAGGGTATTAAGGTTACCGAGCTATTAATTTCACAGTATCAATTAAGTGTTGGTACTGCTCGATATAGTAATTATAATTTTATCTATATATTATATTATGGATCACATTTATGGAATTATACAATGAAATTAGTGAAATGAATGATAATGTTTTTTGCAAACTAAAGTTTGATATATATCAACAACTTTGATACGATTTGATATTTTTTTACTTTGCTTACCTTATGTAAACATAAAATATATCATAGCAGAGCTGTGTTATTGTACCTCAAAATATAGTATACAGTTCTAGTTACGAGACACGAATTTTAATATTATTTTTATATTTATAAAAGGGATTCTTTTTACAGGAATTCTTACTACAGTTCAAAATATTTTCCCAGAAGCTCATGTTATGAAGATGTGTTTTTGTTCTTTCCGTAGATAGATAGTTTTTATTCCAATGAAGTCTCTAGCATACATGGTTTAGATTACAGTCTCTCTTTTTTTCAGAGAACATTCACATAAATCCGTGCTTGGTGACGTTATATTTTATATTCTACTGAATCCCTTCCTACTAGAATATGAATTTGATGCACCAAAATGTCCAGGTGAATAAATTATTATTGGTCATAAAAAATATGTAAACAAAATCTGAAAATATTTTATAATGGAGATAACATTTTACGCCGTTGCGTTTTTTTTTTTTTTTTTTTTTTATATAATATAAGATTAATGAGGAATAAGCGATAGTGTGTATAATATATTATATACTGTATTATAATATATATTATATGATTTAAAGTTTAAACTGTTTGAAGTCTCAATTTTTAGTCATGTTTTTTGTTATCTTTTCAAGTTTTTTAACTTTTCCATGCAGTACTTTAATTATTATTATCCTGACCTAAATCCAATCTTATATATCGCTAGTGAAATATTTTATATTATATATTTTTATTTAATTATAAAATTTGATGCCAGGCATTAATTAATATATTCTGCATCTTCACAAACAATAAACAATACAGCAGCAGTATAAAATCTATCAATTGTACCTTACTGTATTCCCTGAAACGCAGTGGTGTCGTACCGGCCTGTGACGTATCATGGTAAACTAAAAGCTATATAAAGGTGATAAACCTATATTATAATGTCATGGTTCGAGACTTCGAGCAACCAGAAACTGATAAGGATGCACCCACCTGGGCGTCCACTTGCATGATGCATGCAGGATTTTCTTTAACCAGTTAATTGTGTTGTTGCAAATCAGCTGAGTAGTATATATAATAATTTAATTTATTATAATATAGATAAAAAATAGACTCGTAATGAGACGATGGTTTAGCATATCATGTAAGATGGTGTTTCATTTTTGCATATGACAAGATTTTTTAAGGTTATTGCCTGCAGGTAATTTGCAGCATGAAAACTATACCAAAGTTTCCGTTATATATAATTTTCATCACACAGTATTACGTTACTGCATGGTTTCGGTTAAATTTATAATTATCCTTATAACATTGCTGCATGCCATGCATGTATTAAGTATTTAGTAGTATGGGAAATTCAGAATATATATAGTGTGAGACGCACAAGTGATTACCAAAGGTCCCGTAGCTCTCGCATCACATTCGCGTCCTGCCTCAGGGAATGGAGCAACAGAGCGGGCGCAGCCTCCAGTATGCAGCCACCCTTCCGCTCGGCCGCCGCCCCACCCGCGCTCCAGCCAGTCAGCCACTAAATATTCCCCCCTGTCGTCCTGCCGTAGCGCTGCACAGCCCCAAACTTTCCCCTTGCTAGCCAGACTAACTAACCAGAACATCTGGAGACTTCAAAATTTGAACTTCACCGTAAAAGTGTCTGCAGTCTTATAACAGTAACACTCATTTTGTAATATATGTTTATAAGTTATAAATGTATGAAAAAGTATGTTTTTTATTTTTGTTTTATAAAAATGTATAATTTAGTAATTGTAATACGATTTATTTTATTAGATACTAGATTATATACGAGACATACGTGATGACTTATGATGATTTCTAGACACAGATATCTCTTACTGAAAAATTACTGAATTTACCGTAATACATTCTCTAAAACAAACAAAAGATATAAACAAAAGGTATAATATAACAATAATATAATATGATTTATAATATATAAAATATATATATATATATATATATATATATATATTATTAGTCTTTTAGTCTTTTACATATACATATATGTAAAATTATGAGACGAAAATCCAGTTTAAAGTAAAGTGCGCGCTAGAAAAAAAAGTTAAGTTAGTATTTTCTAAAAATAGTTCAAGTAGTCCTCCATATCAAACCAAAATTCAAAAAATTCTATCTCAAATAGGTTTGCCAGAAAAAAATTCCAAAGTCAGAGTGAACGCGTCGCTTAACATGGGGCCTTACCTGACAAAAACCATCGAATATCTCGAAAAAATACACCGTTAGGTGGTATGAAAAAAATATAGTGATGTTCTATGACCCAAGCTTTAACCAAAAAACGATTAAAAAAAATTTCTCTCGAATCCATTTTTCCGTAAAAAAATAATAAAAAATCTTATTCGAATTAACATGGTAGATTTTCTTGATTTTTTTACGGAAACATGGATTCGAGAGAATTTTTTTTTAATCGGTTTTTGGTTAAAGCTTGGGTCATAGAACATCACTATATTTTTTTCATACCACCTAATGGTGTATTTTTTTTTAGATATTCGAGGGTTTTTGTCAGGTAAGGCCCCATGTTAAGCGACGCGTTTACTCTGACTTTGGAATTTTTTTCTGGCAAACCTATTTGAGATAGAATTTTTTGAATTTTGGTTTGATATGGAGGACTACTTGAACTATTTTTAGAAAATACTAACTCAATTTTTTTTTCTAGCGCGCACTTTACTTTAAACAATATTTGTACATTTTGAAAGTTGAACGAAGTAGAGGTACCAACATATATGGTCATATGGTGGTAAATTTTCTTTGCTTTTTAGGGTTACAGATAACATAAAATCGGGTATTTAGGTTATTTCATTCTCCATTAAAATTTTAACATTTTGGCAGTGGGGGTGAGGAATACCTTTGAAAAAATATAAATTATATCTTGTTATTATTTAAGTCAATTTTAAATTGAATGCACTGAAGAAAAAAAAATAATAAAAAATCTGGTAATTTTTTTTAACACATTATTTTAATTAAAATTAAAAGCATTGAAATAGGAGTGAAAAGAGCAGGTGCAAGCCGTAGTAGGCTACAGAGTTGCCTCTCGGTACGGCGGCCGATGTAGAATAAGTTAATGTGGTGCGCGAGGTTGACTCGACACAGACGGGAGGAGGTGGTGGGTGGATGTCCAGCACAGATAAAAGAGTGCCGCCGCTGCCGCCTTAACCGCCTGTGTTTGCCTTGTGTCCGCTTGATGAGCTTATGATTGGCGGCAGGCAGGCGGCTGTTGACTTCTTCAGGTAGAATTGAAGGGATGAAACAAGCATTCAAAGAGTAACAAGCAGCAGGCACAAAAAGAAAGGTGTCTAAAACCACAGCTATCTCTATCCCGAGGGCCACACGGTATAAAACACATACGAGTGAAGTTTCAAAAGTTAAAATAGCTTTGCATAAGCTAGCTAAGACAGGCTAAGAGACCACCCCGCCAAGTCTCGTGAGGGTAAAATGAATAATAATAAAGCTCAAACGGTACTTTTAGTGACTCCTGTACGAGCGACGATTGACGGCTCGTATAACCGTCCCTCTCTGATCTCTTACTAATTTTTTTTTTCAAAGTGAATTTCCCGCATTTCTAGCCTGTATTTCTACTCCTTCATGAGTATAGAAACTATATAGACAAGGACTGAGGGCAGTCAGGATTGTCAGGAAAGACTGAAGCCCATACATACACCCTATAGGGTCCTAGAGGCTATGCCCAACAACCCTTACGACAATATACGTGCAGTAAAGAAAAAACGAAAGTCATGCACTTTTATTTTTTCTAAATCCATAATATATTTGGAATCATATGCCATGGTTTTCTATAACACTGAATGAATGCATGTATAATATGCATTTTGTGTCAACAATACTTTTTTTTTTCATAATTGTTTCAATATTTTAAACGCAGTGTTAAATAATTTGAAAGTACTGTATGTACAAGACAGACGTAGGTAGTTTCACGATCACCCAACGACCTTGTGAGATCAGCTGTGATACGTCAGCTGTTAAAAATCACACTGCTTCCTGATGCCAACATTTCCGCATATTTCGCGGCTTCAGCGGTGATATTTAATAATACCCAACAAATATTTACAGCATATTTATTTTATAAAAAAAAATCATAATCACGCATTAATTTGTTTTGGTGCGCATTCGTAGCACAACACAGTATAGTAAATATAATTAATATTATATTATGCATAATTTAATTGTATATATATTTTTATTGTAAAAGTATAACGTTTGGCAAGGCTACCTGAACTCACTATGCTATTCAATGGTTCAGTATTTATCTTGTGCTGTTTTACAAGGAGGTCACAGCATTATACAATGCAGCCTATGTATGTACAGTGTACCTGACAGTCATTGCTTCAACTCCCAGGTTGCGAAGTTTCCCAAATCTTGTGTATCTTTACTTATTACATATAATTAAAACGTATATATATAAAAATATACGTATTCTACAGGGAGCCTGTCGCAAATCTAATCCTTCTAAAAGTTTTGAATTGCAGATAAAATGGTCTTGGCAACGTATCGCACTTCTATCGGAGTATAAAAACTGTATTATATAATTATGCTTTGACTCCTCCTAGATAATTATAATATTTATAATATAAGACTTAGACTATACATTCAAGGGCACGTTCATACCTTAATACACGACTTCAGATAATACAATATACAAAGTGCACTGTACACTATCTAAACAAAAACAAAAAGTTCCTAATAAAACAATATAATGTAATTATGTAATACTGTACTCAATTGTACTCAATTCAGTTTGTTATTATAACGTTGTAGTGAAATTTAAAAATAGCACGCAGTTCTTTCCGATAAGTTCTTCAATATTTTTAAAACAATTGTTATGAAAGTATATATATATATATATATATATATATATATATAAGTATTTAATTATTATTCATTCATCTATATAAAAGCATTAAGTCACTCTTTGAATTTCCTTGCTATAAATTATCAAACATTTCAATTTTTTGCATAATAAAACAATGAAAAATTTCTTTTATATACTTCCAGTACTTTCACTTTGTCATGAATTGACAATGCAATTAAATGCATAAAATAATACGTTTAGTATAAAATAATTTTAACACTCGATATTTTATTTACGATTGATCTATATATTATTATATTAATGCAATTATATATTTATATACAATATAGGCTGTGGTGGTGTGTTTATCATTGAAACAGAAAAAATAAAACGTAATTACTCGATTCTCCATAAACGTTACGTAAATCACTCCATCTGTGCAGGTAGAAGATATTATAACGAGCAGCAGTTTGGCCTACCCACTTGTCGTTTGTTTTAATTGGTCAATAAAGCCAAGGTAAGTGTTGTCTTTGCCTGCATGGATAACATGCATAATTAGCATATTATAATAATAGTAACGTTAGGTCCAAAACAGTAGTCAATAAGTATAAATAATATTTACATAATATACTATATATATTAATTCACTTTCTGAATTATGACATTATATATATATATATATATATATATATATATATTATTCTCTTTTACAGTAAAATGTAATTTAAAACTTAAATACAGTGTACTAATATATGATTAGATTAAATTTTATTACTTTTCAATATGATGTATGTTGTATATACCAGACCACGCATAGCACGCATACTGCATGAAAAATTCGAAGGCTTAAAATTTTATATATATTATGTACTTTATGTACAGTATATTATATAATAATACAAAATATAAATAGAATTATAGGGGACTGTGGTGGTGTTATACTATTAGTTAGGTTACAAAAAGCAAAAAAAAGCGCAATCACTTCATTCAATTTAACATATATATATATATATATATATATATATATATATATATATATATATATATATATATTAAACATACACCGTCGCGTCGGTGCGTATTATTAAATTTGTTTTGGCGACGGAACACGAGAACAACATTATTCGTCGTCGACAAATCACACGCTGTATAATACAAGTATTGTAAATATATTTATACAATATGATGTAAACTTACTTGTTAGTGAGTGTATTAAAGATATTTTTAATAATTATACTCTGTTCGTGTAATGGTGTTCAGTTCGGCCTATGCCATGTATAGGCATAGAAATAAATAAAATATATTATAGTTGTTTTATAGTAACTTAATTATTATTTATTATTGTTAATATTAGTATTAAATTAACTTAGTAATTGCACTCAGCATGAATGTTTATTAATAAAAATATGTAAATATATTATTTTATTGAATATATTCCATTTCAGTCAGCTTAATTAATATTAAAATGATAAATGCGTCATTGCAATTTTATATAATATAATGGAAATCAACTAATATTAAAATATCCTTATTTATGTATATGTATATGTATGTATGTATAATATATATATATATAAATATATATATATTAATAAATGAAAGTAAAAGTTTTCATGAAATTTCGTAACCTAATTTGAAATGGTTCTCCCTTTAAGTATTCACATATTATATGCAAGAGTGCACAGCTGCACACATCACCTGTAATTTAATAGAGATTGGTATTATATGCATGTGCCATGATGTGCCTAAATATCTCGTATACCCCATCGTACGCTTCGTGTCACCTTGCACACGTTATATCATAGACATGTCTATGCGTTATATGTACGAGTAATCACATCAATGAAATAGGAGATAGGTATATAACAGAAGTTGAACACATCAGGACACATTAAACCTCATTAAACAGACAGGTATTATAAAACATGTAATTTATTTATTTATTTATTTATTTATTTATTTATTTATTTATTTATTTATTTATTTATTTATTTATTTATTTATTTATTTATTTATTTATTTAGTTATTTAGTTATTTAGTTATTTAGTTATTTAGTTATTTATTTATTTATTTATTTATTTATTTATTTATTTATTTATTTATTTATTTATTTATTTATTTATTTATTTATTTATTTATTTATTTATTTATTTATTTATTTATTTATTTATCTTGTGGCTGTACATAATGCAACATATAGAGACAAAAGACAGTTTTCTTAAAAATTAACAGTAAAAATTATTATAAAAATAAGTATAAACTAATATGCATATGTTACATAATATTTAATATATAGACGTACATAAATATATAAATAAGTCTTGAAACAAACTCAATTTGTGTAATGATAATTCGTATATTCTTTAACGAAGTAAAATTGATGGTCCAGAAGGAATTTTTTTGGTTCTCTAGCAAATTTTTTATTGCATTCAATATTTTTAATTTTAATTGCCTGCGGCAACTTATTGTATATATTGTTATAAGATCAAAATGAGTCCATTTAAAATTTTTTGGCAAGTGAGGATCATTTTTTGTCCTCGTGTTGAATAAATTCTAAGCAAATAAGTAGTATTAAAGTGTATATACAACTTAATTATTGCTTTTTTAAAATTATGTGCTTAAAATAAATTGCAGAATTTGTGTTCATCAGGCTATCTTTGTATTTCACAATATAACATCTGTCTACCTGAATTAATTAATCAAACAAGTACTGAATCAATCAAACCAACAAGTAAGTTGACCTTCAATGGACAACCTTCATGAAAAATTTTATTGCATATTTTGGATAGAGGACCTCTAGTTGCCCATTATCAATATTCTTTTATATTTTTTTGAACCCTCTAACACCCTTAAAATATTGCTGTAAGCGCTGAGACGTCATATTCATGCAATTATTTAACACGCAAGCATAGGGAAATGCGTTGCATGACTATGACGTCACAGCGTCCTTCCATTCAATTTTGAGGGTGTTAGAGAGTTAAAAAAAAATCTGAAAACAATTGACAGTACATAACTCGAAGTCTTCTATCCAAATATGCAATAAAAAAATTCATGAAGGTTGTCCATTATCAATAATAATAACTAATAAATATATACTATGTAATAGTAATTATACTTCCGTTGTATACATGTTTTATAACATTTTTTAAACAGTTTTTTTGCATAATGCTTTTACAAATAATAATTAATATATTCCAAAATATTATCATTATATAACAATGGTGCACTATATAAAACGCCAACTACATTAACAACAATTATGCCATTGATTAAAATTGTAATAACCAAGGATTCGTAAGCTATATTATAATAATCTACGAATTTCTACGACCCCTAAACTCTCTGAGCACCTCGCTGGCACTATAATACCCACTGTCTCATTAACATGTATAAATATTAATAATTGAGAATGCTTCTATCTATATATAAAAAGCATATATATACCACTTAATTAAAAATATGTAAATAAATGCATGAAGTTAAATTAATTATACTAACGTACGTACAGTTAAGATATTGGGATTTTTACTATGAAAAAATAATTAATATCATAAAAAAAGTTAAGTATGATTGAATATAAAATTATTTTATATTATTATATACTATTTTTATTTTGATATTTTTTTAAAGAAGAATTTAAATACTATAGCAATCTCTTAAATTAAGATGTACGCGTATATATACTGCAGGTGACGTCACGCGACCCTCTCATTTTAGCATTGTATTGGAAGACAAAGGAAAAGGTTTGTGACGTCACATCAACTTTTAGTGACGACCAGTTTACCAACATTTTATTTTTTCCTCTTTTTACCTTTTAGTCGCCATGATAAGTTGAGACGTTCTGAGACCATGCACCATTTCAGTTAGCGTGGCCACATGTCGTGCACGCGTGGACATTGAGGAAACATTAGACTGGCGGAGCTTGGAAAATAATAACAACAACAAAGCTTCACCGGTGGGAGGGACGATGAGGACGCAGCGTGAGGCGCAACGAGGACACACACGTCGCCCGCCGCTAGGCTGGACCTCCCAATATGATCCTCTCTCAAGTGTCAACTCTTAAAAACTTTGCAACAACCGAGCGTGACCAACGATGTTTTACCAGAGATTTTATAGTGTACAATGTAAGCTTTTGGTTTGACTTCTTCATAAGACATATGCAGTACTACACAATTCTCTCATATAAAGTTATCCTTTATTTAGTATCATGAAATGAATGCAATTCTCAGTTCATAAATTTTCCTCGCTATATTACTGTACTTTTTTCGGGACAAACATACAATGGGTATTTACAATTTGTAATTTGCATATGTTGATCGTGCCAAAATGCAATCATGCCACTATAACTAATATACTGTTTCTTTCTACGCGTATATATTATAATCTTCATTGCATTTTTATTAAAATGCTTTCATGGATTGTCCAAGGAGAGTTAAAAAACTGAAAATTACATATCAATCAGGAGAGCTGAGTGACTGAAGCCTATATATATAATATAGAATGTAATTTCACCCGGCAATTAATAAAATTAATAATCGATTTCATGAAGCATGATGCAGATGGCCAGTTGGTTGAATACAGTACAGAATGAAGAACTGCAATCCTAATACAAATATAATATATTCTTTCATTTCCTCGTGACGTCATCACATCGCAGGTGAACTCAACTATACTGATGTGACTGCAGCAGCTCACTTGCAACCATGTCAGTTACTTTGAAAGCGCCGGACAGCGAAAGTGCTCAAACTCATCTATCTTCTTTTCATGAGCTTTCGACTTGTATTGGTCTTGCATTTTTACCTTTTAGCACTAAGCCTTTTGATGAGCACACTGGGATTGATTAGCGATCACACTGACGTCACAACCATTTGCAACAATGTACACGCATGCATGCATGCATGCAGGATTTGTTTCTTGTCATCACGCCATGCAGTTAATAAATCTCAATAAAGACAAAATAATGTATTTAAAAATAAATAATAAGTTAGTGACGACATTTGACAATATGCAAGACGTGATATCATAGCCTTATTATTCTCTTATTAAGATATTTTAAATTTAATGTATATCCAAGATTAGGGGTTTGTCCGAGTCAAACTCTGTTATTATAACCAGAGAATTTCTTGGTAAAGTCTCTGATTAAGTTTAAATTTTTTATATTCTTTATTAAAATATTTATATTAGGCGCTTGCGTGTGACGTCAGTGTGACGTCAGATCGGGAGTTTCAACAGTTGTCCGCCAGCAGTCGTCGATGGTGGCCTGGTGGAGCTACGCAATGTATAAGCATAGGACAAAATATTAAAAAATTTATTTAAAAATATAAAGAAAAGATTCTAAATTCTGAGGTGAGCAAAAGTTTGTAAATCAATTTATAGTGTACTTTTTTAATCTTTTGCCTGCATGCAGAGTTCTCTAGCGCTTCCACCAGAATGACTGCCTGCGCGCGCATGGTTTCACTCATCCCCTGTAAAGTAGACTGATTGCGTTGCTCATGCAACCGCCTTATTTTCACACCATGGAAATATTAAATTTGGTTGTTTCCACAAAATAAAACATTAACTGCTGTAATATAATAATATAATGCGAGTTATGGGTTATAGAGGGGTGTTGAAGCTCTGCATGTATATGTTGCCAAGACCAGCTGATATAGTATTGCACCCACACAAACATTGTATGTACATACAACGTGCATGGTCTCTTTAACAATATTAATGTACTATATATATGTTACAATTTAATCAGTATTGTAATAAGTTTTAAGCAAGGTGAAAGAAAGTGCAGAGTAATTTAGTTCAAAGTAAATCTCCATATCAAAGTGTTATATATGTCACGCAAAGGGCCGGCTAAGAAATAAAAGCAATGCATGCATGGAAATACCAAATTAACTGTAAAATTATCGATTTACTTCCAAATAGAACTTGTTCTTTCGGCTTCACTGCATTATTTTTTTTTCACCCTATGCCATTACTTAACTTTATTTTTAAATTAATTTTCTATTTAACTTATACGTTAATTAAATTTACAGTTCAGTTTCATTGACGTCATTTAATGCAGCAAGATCAACCCATGGCGTCGAGAAGACGCGTGCTATTAATTAACGTTATGGCGTCTCCATGCAATCATGGACACAATGCATTCCTATAATTATTAATTTGGCACGTGATTAGTGATTACCCTCGAAAAAAAAAGTAAATAAATTTCCATAAGACCATGCAACTATTGAGCCATACGCAATGACAATGGTATTGTATGTACAGTATAAACGTTTGTTTCTCGATTTGTGCGCTGAGTTAATGAGGACATTTCTATTTTTCGAGAAAACAGCGGGTGTTTGGGAGTTGTCGCGCTCACACAATACCCACACACCACCACAAGAGTCGTCCGTCCGTCTGTCCCTGCTGCTGTTGCAACCCGCCCGCCCTTTAATATTATAGTTTTTCTTCCTTTGCTCCTGGCTAGCTGACAAGGGGCACGTAAAAAGCCAAAACGCTTCCTCCCCCCACCCCCTAGTATGGGGTGGCAGCCGGCTGATTCTCTGTCGGTGTTTGGCACGGTGGCGACTCCCAGGCCGCGGACAGAAGGACAACGAAGGACGGACGACACACCAAGAGAAGCAAGCAAGCTTTCGCGGGCAACATCACACAACAACCCATTGAAGAAGGCGCTTCAAAAAGAATTACGACACAGCAAGCACAGCATGCTATCACAAAAGATTTTTTTTTCCTTTTATTGTCATTTTTGGAGGTTCTTCTATTTTGCGGGTTCTCTTTTATATAATACACTTTTATTTCCACTCCCCTTTCTCGCTTCACCCCTCTATTATATACATACTTATTCTGATCTTCTCTTATTTCACATATAAAATATTATATTTTATATATTATAATATATTAATACATAAAACACTCCCTCTGATACATACCAATATATAATGATATAATTTTATCAAGTTCATCTTGGTTCTATATAATATGATGTTTAATCAATACATAAAAATTAATCATTGAAGAGTGAGTAAAAGTTTCAAACAAGCTGATTTATTGCATGGGACATAAAAAGGACGTACACACATTCCCGTTCTTTTAATAGGTTATGTTTACATCATTACTTTTCTTCAATGAATAATATTTTAGTCCTTAACTATTGTTGTATTAGTTTTGACTTTGACTGACTGAATTATCCCCCCCCCCCCCTTCCCTTCCACTCGATTCAATTGACGGCAAGGCGACGCATACCGAACAGGAAGCTGGTACACTCAAGTCGCCGTGAGAAAAAGCTGTGAGAACTCAATGCCATTTAAAAAAATAATTATAAAGGTGTATTAAATTTATTTATCATAATAAAGTTAAAAAAATATTGATGTACATTGAATTATTCGTATTTTAACTATTATATTATTAAATTAAATGCCAGCCTGCATGCTGTTATATATATATAAAAAAAGAGAATAGCAAAAATATCGTGTGCTTCATTTGTTATGCTTGTTCCCAAATCAAGGAAAACCCCCTGCTGAGGTCCAAGGAGGTCTTAACCGATAGTCAAAGCTGGCATTTGTAATTATTTTTATGCTGATAAGCCGCCACTATAGTGGTTATAGTAAAATGACTATTAGCTTCAAGTATAGATTATCAGCCTAGGCGAGCCATAATTTAAACTTGATTTGGGTATAAAAGGAGATCCACCAGATCGAAAAATAATATAAAAAAAAACAGTGCTTAGTCGGCGGCTGCCTGCTGGGCTGCTAGTTTACCACAGACCTGGTTTTATATCCTTGACTGGCACTTCAGAAAATCAACCAATCATAGACGAGTACCTGTGAATTTATTTATAGTATTATAGTGACACGATGTGTAAAAATACGATATCTCGGAAAATAAGACACCGCACTTGCTCTTTAGTTCGCTTGCCAAGGTGGCTAATAATATTATATTGTATATACAGTTCAGCAGGTCTAATTTATTTATATTATATTTACATACAGTTTGATCACACTATAATATTTAATACAATGTAAAATGTAATAATGGGAATGAAAAAATATATTTGTGTGTGAAACCTCACATTGCTATGAATGCTGTGCATCGGAATATGAGTTAAATTTATACTTAAAAAAATAATACAAAACTAGAACTATATACAGTTTTTTAACATGTAATTTATTATAAGAATGCCATGGCTTTTGCTGAGTCATACATGCATACTACATATTAGCTACTGTTTTTATTTTATTCTCTTTACTATCTATTGTATAATGCAAACTGAATCGCCTAAAGGAGATATTTGCAATGCGAGAACAATGGAAAGTATATGATTCGCATGTGTAGATCATGCATGTGTGGAGCTATAAAGAGCATTCACGTTCAGCCCTTGCGTATTATCTTAGTTTCAAGCTTGTTCCTGCAGCTATTATAACGATATCATTATTGTAATATAATATATGTATCATCTCATTACAATTTTGATTACATGCATTGCCGTGAAAATATTAAGAAATTGGAAAGTGCATGATTTCGATCATTTAACGAACACATGCATTGTTGAAAGATCTTATAGAGGAACGTCCCAAATTTTATATCCGCCAGGTGTAGTTGTTACAGTGTTACAGAAAAATATAATTTTATAAAAATTACTTAATATGTATAGTAAGACCATGGTAAAATGCTTCTTCTTTTAAAATATTATTATTTTTTTTCTGTATTATAAGGAAAAGCAGGTGGTGATTATATATCAATATAGTGCAGTCAAGATAACATACATAATAATATTAAAATCTTATATACAAACATCAGATAATTTGAAGCTATTTATTATGTAAAATATAAATATTTTAAATGAAACAGTAAATACAAGAACTACTTCAAGATTTTTGTTTACTATATTATACTGTATAAATAAATCATTAAAATTCTTTACTATATACTAATATAGGATCTGTATATAATTATGTATTATGTCTGGAACTCTGGATTGTCCCTTGAACAGATTGGCGTATAACAACCTTACATAATAATATATAACGTTAATAGTTTTTTTTTTTTTTACCTTTTCTCCTGTCTATCGTACGAGTATAAAACACTTATCTTGAGATCAGACTGTTGTTCGTATACCACGAACCGCTTGCTATAGCACGCATTGCATGGTTTTTATATCTGTGGTATTACAAGAAATTCCTCGGAATTTGAGTTCCACCCGAGGCATCAACTGCTATATAAGTAGTCGGCTTGCGAGCTACAAGTCCAGGTAGGTTGCACCACATTTATAATACACCACCCCTACCGCTACTGCAATGCTGTTTGTTGGTGGTTGCATTGTGCCAAAATAACGTGTGACAAAAAGTCCATCAACACCGGTCTGAGTCTTTTATATTAAGAACGCTATTATAGTAGAAAACTTCGTAGTATGATGCAGTATTTTGATATTTCGATTTTCCCCCTATATATAATAATATATATATATATATATATATATATATATATATATATATATATATATATATATATATATATATATATATATGCTTCTTCGTAACATGAACTGCTCTAACGCAACAACAGGAAGTTAAAATGTGATTTTATGTACAGTATATATTTATTATATAGAGAATTATATAGCTAGTAGGTCATGATAATTTGATGTGCTAATTGACCAATGAAAATTTATTATTTACTTTGTGCGATATAATATACAGTATAATCGTGGTACTTTATATATATATAGGGGTGCTAACACGGCGCGTATATATATATATATATATATATATATATATATACGCAATATATAACCTCCATGATTTTCTGGGCTGCTGCATCTCCAATTATACGACAAGAAATACATAATATTTGAAATATCGGGAGAGTTTCTGAGAAGAATAACAACTGCATTAATTGATTTTATTAACCTAACAAACAAAGAAAACAAAAACATTAAATTTATGTAAATTATAAGTCAACTTGGTATTTTCAGTGAGTTTTTTGTACTGAGAATCAACCCCATTATTTACTCGGCATGTTCTGACCATGCATATTATGGAAGTATTATTCAAAATAGAGGCAAAATCCCTCTATGACCTATATAATATCTGGCTCGCGGGTTAGCGAAAATGCCTGAGGGTGACGAGCCATGCAGCATCTATCTATCAGTGGAGGTGGAGAGTCGTAGATTGTGTCAACTTGTTTTCCTCATCCGTGCATGCTGATAATCATTGAGCAGCGTCTATTTTCTCATTTTGTTTATCAACATTTGCATGCACCTCCAGTAACAATACATCCATGCTGGCAGTGAGCAAGCAAGAGCTTGCTGCATGATTAATAAGCCCCCCTCGTTACGGCTAAGTGCGGCACGTTTCAACCTACACAGTATATATAATATATAATAAGATGATTAAATGATAAACGAAATCTGAGTAATATATTAAAGTGATGTCCCTGATGTCCATTCATGCATTTTTTTTTTATAAATTTAATATATAATATAATGTATTTATTTTACTCGTAACACTTTTCCTTGTATATATGGCGTGTCACTGGCGTCATGTAATTGGCCTTTTGTTAGTTAGGCTTGTCACATGAACGTGCTTACCGGCGTTCGATTGAGACTCACAATCAGTCCCCATGACTACGTTAACGTTAACTTCTTTTGTCTCCTACCATGAGATGGGTCGTGGCATCTCTTCATCTGATAATCTGCAATGAATACTGGTATAATTGATTCTATGAGGAGAGAAAAAGAGAAAGAAGTTAAGAAATTCGCAAGCCCATGCACGAGGATTGATTGTCAACCAAATTGTCTAAATTTGTATATCCACTATAATACTCATCACTCGAGACTCGAGTATAATAAATATAACAATGACTACAGTTATTACTCCAGAACATTCATTCTTATCTGAAATAAAGAGTGAAAAGTTGTAAAGTTGCTGTAAAGTTTTTTTGTTAATAAATCATTAACGTATTTGTATATATTGTTGTATTTATGACGAAGTAGTTTATTTTATTGTGTGTAAAATGTCTGATAAATTTTACCTTATTTTTGGGTGACTTGACACTTAGTGAATGGGATCCCCTTTTTGAGTCACCCATTGAGCATTATGTATTAAAATGTATCACTGTGTATTATGTTATTTTGCTCAATAAACATTTATATTATTATATTATTAAAAGAGTACATCAAAGTTAAATCGACAGACTGCTGTGCGGCGCCTGCCAGATGAAAATGTAGGCTAATTTCTGTGCAGCAATTTTTCTTTGTCCTGAAGTAAGGTGTGTGGCCTAATACTCAGGGCAAAAAAGAAATGGGATTAAAACTTAAAAATTAAAAAATTAAAATGGGATTACATTTATATAATTAATTATATAGAATGCACGCAGAAAAGTCCCAACACACCTACATGTGTAAAGACGGGTTGTACACTTTTTGCTTAAAAATCCCACGTAAAAAGTGTTAGATCTTAAGCAAAAAGTGTTAGAATTTACGCATTGTGTGTTGCGTTTTCAAAATGTGTAAGAACTAACACAAAGGTATTAAATGTTAAGATTTCAATGAATAGAAGTCTACACATTAAGTGTGTAAGATGTATGGGTACGCCCAAGGTGTGTAAGATTTTAAGATGAAAGTGTGTAAAAAGTCAGTATACAAGAAAGTAACGAGAGAGGTAAAACTATGTTCTTAAAACTCAACACATTTGGTGAGTAAAAGTTAAGCAACAAAACTGTTTAAAAAGTTGTTTTACACACCAAGCTAGGTAACTTCCTACACATGCATCTTAAACAACAACACACGAAATGTGTTAAGATGGACTTAAGAATAAAACGTATTAGAATCAACACATTGGTGCTTAAAATCTTACACACCTTCTTTTAAAATCCTACACATGCAACTTAAGCAGCAACACACGAAATGTGTTGAGCTGGTTTTTAGAATAAAACGTATAAGAATCAACACAGTAGTGCTTAAAACCTTACACACTTTGTTTCAGTTTAAAGTCCTACACAGTTACACAGTTACACATCTGCGCAAAGGATGCGCGCAGCGTCATCAGAGACAGGAATTTGCGACCGTTAGATCTGAAGTTCTTTGCTGTGTGTTTGCTCGCTTGTGTGTTAGTTCATCAATATCTGGATTTGATGAGGTTTTCGTTTCGTGATAGTTTAAATTATGTAATATATTACTTGTGAAAGTAAGTGCATGTTGTAATCGAGTTTTAGATAATGCGACAATAGTGTGTGAAGTGTGCAAGTGTGTAGCAGTGGATTGAAACTGTAGATTTGATTAAACGTTCGTTTAGGCGGGCAAGAAGCCGGGGAGTCGCCATGGCATAACATTGTGTGCACTGAAAACCCAATAAAAACTCGAGTATTTGAGTGTAATATGTGCAAGAATGCTTTCAGCATCAATTTATGTGCCGTTGTATTAATGAGTGTTTCAAGAAATATTGTCTAAAATATATTAATATATATGTACACCTACAAATGGTTATTAAAGTACGTACGAAATTTGTCTTTCTATTAAACTATAGAACTGCATAAAAAGTTTTTGTTTAATATAATCTACTTTTTTGTTACTTGCATCATCATTTTTTTTACTCATGTGATATCTGTGTTCTTAAGTAATAAAAAAAAATGCATTAATAAAAAAAATGTAAATTTTAATTATATTTTATCCATGAAACCACCTTTTTTTAAGCAAATACACAATTATCATAGTATAATTTATTATAACTATTTTTTAATTTTAGGATACTTAAGAGGATAGAAGCTGTTTTAAAAAATACGGAAGAAAATCATAAATATAAGAGGAATAAATAATAATTCGAATAATAATTAGGCAGCCAAAAATTAGGAGATGTATTTTAATTTATAATATTCAATATGCTATCGTATACACTTATAAGTCTTCGAAAAGTTAAGAGACATGGCTATAGTATAATACTATTATAATATATATAAAATCATAAAATCCTACACTGCAGGTGCGTAGAAAGCTACGCACAAAAGCTTAGAAAACTAAACACTAGGTGCGTAGAAAGCTACACACAAAAAGCTTAGCAGCCTACACTCTTGGGGCGTAGAATCTTACACCAAGTGTGTAACATTTTAAGCAGTTCTGTGTAGAACTTTACGCTCAAGGGGTGTTGGATCTTACGCTCAAAAATTTAGAATCCAACACACTAAATGTGTAAAAATTTAAACATCTTGATGTGTTGAACTCTAAACTCCCGTGTGTGTAAGATTTAAGGATTTTTCCTTTGAGGTACAAAAACAACACAGTAAATGTGTTGCTTTTTAGGATATTTGCTTTAAATATTTTCTGAGTGTGGACAACCTACATGATTTTTTTTTATTGCAGAAATGAATAGAGGGCACCAAATTATGCCACTCTGAATTTTTTCGAAATTTTCAGATATTTTTGAGACCCGGAATAATTATTAAAAGTTCTTTAAGTTAAATGGGCACCCCTGAACTCTTAATAAGAGGATAGGACCAGAGACGCCTACAGAATAGACGCCTCCAGGGGGCGTGGCTGCACTTTCAATAATTATTTAAAAAGAGTTCTGGGTTTCAAAAAAATCTGAAAAAAATTCAGAGTAGCATAATTTGGTACCTACAGTGCACCCTCTATTCATTTCTACAGTAAAAAAATTTCATCATGTAGGTTGTCCATTATGCAAAATATCACGATTTATTAATTTTAAAAGTTTTTCGGTACAACTTCTTCTTCGATACTTTTTCTTGACAACCTGACAGCTATAGCAGTTTATAAAATCCAATTTTGAAACACCCTTTCCCTCTTTCCTAATAGATAATATCTTTCTATATAATATGTTTCACCCCCTCCTCTCTTTCCCCACTTATCAGGATATGAACATTGTTTTCATTTTAAAATTTGATCACTTGGCCATGCACTGAAATTAATGTGCCATTTACTAATTAATGAAAAAGGAAAATTTCAATTTCAAAGGACCATATATTAATTAAGAATTATAAATATTCTAATCGTATTTTACTTTGATATCGTCATGCATATCATTGTTACATTGCACCATGCCATGTCACCAATTGTTAATGGTAATATGGAACAAATTTGCTGCATGTAATTTATTAATATTTGCTAGGTTAATTTTGGTTTAAATTATGGTGGCCATCCTGTAAATCGTGTGACGTCACTCTCTAATACTCTCCAACACTCATTTCTTTCTTTTTTTTTCATACGTGCTCTTCTGACTTATTTCTACAAACTGCTATATCATTTATACAGCTTCCCAATTCCATTCAATTGATCGATATTTGGTAAATCAATCAACTCTGGTGTGTAACCCCCTTCCCCCTTGCCTGCATGCAAGCCTTCGCCGACTTACATGCAGCTATCAGGACGGGTATATAGAGCTACCTTCACACGTCTTTATTTCCCTTCCACCTTCTTGATGCTATATTTTTTTGCGTTTCTTTAAATGAAAAAGCCATCTTTTACTATTTGAATATTTAAATCTATAAAGAATTGCACAACAGTATATTGGAAAAAAGATTATGTATATATAGCAATTTTGTGATCCAGTTGGTAAGTTGCATGGAAAATTATAATATAAGCAATGCACAACATTCTTTATGGACTTTATATATATATATATATAACCAATCAACCATTCACGTTTAATAATAAGGTCGTTTTATCTTCTGTTTGTGGAAAGATAAGAAACTGACCTTTATTAGAAAAATGATATTTTATTAGAGCACTTGGCATACTAAGCTGAGAGTGTGAGAGTGCCATGGGAGGTACGACGTGGGTTCTAGTCCCACCTGGGTCTTCTTTTCTGCTATAAATACACATATAATATTTCCTTTCCATTAATGTATATACTATTCAAAATCGGATGGTGATACACGTCAATTATTTAAATAATTGAGCAATCTTTGTTTTTTTATTCTTTTTTTATCGCCAAGGTTTCATAATGCTATGTACTGCATGTATATGCATTATGCAGTAATGTTTTTGTGTATTTATTTCTGTGACGTGAGTTAACATTTCCTCGAAAATGAAATGAAAGGAAAGAAAATATTTCAAGATTTTTTTTGTCATTTCCTGTGGTAGGGGTGCGTTGCTAGTCGCAGCTTATAGACGGCCGGCTGTAAATAGGCCGCACTTCTCTAGCAAATTCACTATAATATACTTCTTGTCGCAAACCATGTGATAAAGTGAAAGTCAAAGAATAAACTGGCTAAACGCAAGAACAGTTGAAGCTCAAGTTAATTGGTTCTTAAAATTCTAATTTTAATACTATATATATTATATATATATTTATATATATACGTGACTTCACTCATGTTCCCATATATGTATTGCAAATATTTAAATATATTAAAAATACAATAATTATTCTCACAAATAATAATTAAGTGTGGAAATTCAGAGTACTATTATAGAAAGTTATAATATTTCAATAAAATGGTCATTAGATGAATGTTTAACATAGCGTACAAAATAATAATACTATAAAAATTATCAACAAGGTTTATACTAATGGCTATAATATGTATTCTGCATGCAATAGAATAAACATTAAGCGCTTTATGCATTAAAACTTATTATATCTCTTGTATAAAACCAATGATGCGAAACGTAATAAAATTAAAACTAACTGCAGTCATGTGGATAATGTTTTGTATATGTAGATTTACTTCTCCTGTTTTATTTATATCGTGCATGCAACAATGTTTATATTAAATAATAATATTATAGATTGAATTGTACGCTAAAATGCACTCAAGCAAACAAAGCATTGGTACATATAAAACATCTTATAGCAATTTTATTGTTGATACTTGACAGCTAGCGCAATAAAACTTTTGAATTTAATCAATTAAAGCTCACCTGATCTGATATGTCACCAATTTTTTATTTATGCCGACAATATCTGACATGCAGAGGTTAGACACTTTAGACGCAGATACATGCAGGAGTGGGCCCAGCCTGATAAAGTAAATGTTAATAAAAAATAAAAACAAAAATGAGTGGGCAATGCATAATATATTGCCAAATTTTTATTTCGAAATTGCAGGGAAATTCAAAATTTACCTGACATAAATTACCTGTTATGAGAGTGTAGAGAAGGGCGGCGTCTATCGCTCTTGTCGTTCGCTCAACTGCATGCACGCCGCCGCGGTGATGGAAATATACGGCGCGGCGGTGTCGCTTCATCCCCGTTGTTACTCAGCCATGGCATGCACACATCCTTGCTACAGCACACATTTTTCATGGCGCCCCAACCGGAAACTTTTCCTTATTTGTATCAAACAAAAATAAATGACACAATCAAATAAAATCTCATTTTATACGACGTATAACTTTTTTAGACAACATTACCCAAGGCTCTGCGTCTTTATTATTGTGTAAATAAGATTAAGGTGCATCGTGTTTCTTTCTACTTTTTTTTTTTGTATTTGCGGATCTTCTATATATGACGAAAAATACAAATCGTTTTGTTTCATCTCAAACGGGAAAAGTGCACGTGTTATGCATAATTGGATGATATATGATCGGATGTAGCATGGCACAGACGTATATTATGCACGTATATAATTATGCAAAAGGGAAGCAGACAGAAGCATATCACTTCTAACAGACTCTTGGTCGCGATGTCACGACACTTGCTGAACACTGTCTCGCTAACCCCTTGCCGGACGTGTACTCCCTAAAAACCCTGAGGAGGAAAGGTAACCTATGTAACCTTTGCCCATCCGGGAGACAGGTAGGAAAAATTGTTTCACATTTTATAAAAAAATTGCATTGTTCCCGTTCACCGTCTTCTGCTTCGTATCTTTACTAATCCTTAGATGAATGGTTGCATTATGGTTGAAACTGATGGGTATAGATACGAGATATAATAATTATGATGGACTAGTTTTTCAACTTCGATTTATTACTCTTTTTATATTTAGACACTGAAGAATTGAAAATCAATATTATTATATGAATAAGTATTTTCTGAATACTATAAAAATATGCTAAAATTAATGTACCATGTTTTTAATGCTTAATTGTTTTTATTATTTGCTTTACATTTAATTTTATAACCAATAGAAATATTTTTAAAATTTATCATAATTATATTCAATACACTAAGCCATTGTTTTAAATTAATGCATTATTATATTGTGGACAATAAATGCTACATAGCTAGGTGATTTAGTGTCTTTAATTCTTTGTTAGTTATCCCCACGCTTTCTACTATTGTGTCAAAATATTTGGGTTAGATAAATAAATAAAAATTACAAGCTTTAAAATAAGCAAAAAATAGTAATTTAAAATATATTTTAATCGGGTGAATTGAACGGGAGCTATAGGTATACGACAAAAATGCTTGCGTTTCATATTATGAGATAACAAGGTCTGTTGGATCACACGTTCATTAGTGACTGGGATATGCTGCTGCGGGCGTCGTGTGCAGCCCCACCCACACGTGCATGCGTGTTTCTCCGTGCGCTCAGCCTCCTCGCGACGAGGTGTGATGGTGTGCTCCATGTAAGAAGACGCCTTGTTTATATTGTCCAGCCTGCCCGCCGACACAAGCCAAGACTAGGCGACGACGCCTAGCTGTAGTACAAGTTGTTGTGATGACAATTTATCCTAAGCATAACAAATATTAATTTTTTAAAATGTTAACTATCAATTAAGTATAGTCTAATTGTCTATATAATATAATGGTTGAGCCTTCACATATAACATAATATAACTGATGGCTGTTTCTTAAATTTAATTTACAACTCTTTGAAAAACTTGCTCTGGAATTGAAATTTTGTGTGTTTTTTTATCACATATATTTACTATACATATTTCATAAAAAAAAAAACTCAATTAAGGAATGCACTGCAAATTATTGCAGGGCATGCTGTAGGGGATTGCTTGGAATAATGGAGTGAGGAAAGATTGCGGCTTTGGCCTGTCCGGGTCCATGCAAGTATGTAGAGGAGAACATTTTAAGATACGTTTCATAATTCTCATGTTCATGTGAAAATATTTTTAGCATTGGGCATTATCTTACCCTTAAATAGTTCATCACTATATATATTATTATATAGATAGGCAATTTTTTTTTTTTTTTTTTTTTTACCTTCTAAAACTCTTTATGACACACAAATTATAGCACTAACTGTAATGATAATGCATTTCAATAATTTTCAGTGAGTAATATTTTTTTTTAATAATAAGCCTGCCCTTTTGAAAAAATACCTAAATGTGATGTTGCAGTCTTTCATATATTATAATATATGTGTATATACTGCCGTATCGCGTTGGAGTACACGAGTACACTGTATATACAAGTATTACCTGGCCTGTCTGCGGTATACATGTGATGAGAAAGAGAGGCGCTAACGAGACCCTCGAATCAGCTGTGCTGTTGTTATTGGATGCTGCCTTGCTGCATGCACTCTCGTGTAATTACGTGTTTCTAACATCACACGTGTGCACACACAAAGCCGTGCTACGTACTTTATATAATTATACACTTCATATTTATTAAACGTGAAGAGACTGATGATATTATACCTTATTTACAAACAGAAATAGCTTTCTTTTCATTAAAAAAAAAAAAAAAAACTTGCTTTATAAATTATGCTCCTCAAATTTTAATTCCATCTTAATTTTAACAAATTACTATACAAACATAACTAATAAAACATAATACATGTAAATTATGTCAGAAGTCAGTGTCAATTAGCAAATTCATTCAAGGTGAAAAAGGAATGCCATCGTGACCTGCGTGGTAAACATGCTATATATTAATATAATTAATTATACGAGTATTATAGTTACATTTTTAGTATGTTCTTATTGTATTTAGTAATATTGTTTTGCCACTTTGTGAGGTGTTAATTATTATATAACACTGCACATTATCCCTGCTGATCACACCGACGTAACGATTACCACTTAGCAAGAGAAAGAAAGAGAGAGACATACTGCACTAACTGCTGCACTGCGAGATTACGATTTAGTGGTTACATTTTTATGTAATGATAATGCATAACGTCGCCATGCTTTTATCTCACCCACTTGCATATTATGCAACAAAGACTGTAAAAAAACAAATGCAGATATGAAAATAAAAGAGCAAATTTATAATGGTATTACTTATAGTATTACTTATTATATGGTATTACATGTTGTAAATCGTTACATCGCCCTCGCCAACTCTATAGATGGATGTAGCATTGTTCGAACAATACATCGTTACCGGTATAATATATATCGCAAATATTATTATAGAACTTGTCATTTAGCGAACTCGTTTATAATATATCGATGTCATTCTTCAGTCCATCATTCGTAATTACAAGTATATATTAAAAATTACAATAGATTATAGGGTACATTACTTACCATGTAATCTATTTCATCTATATATCATTTTATTTTGATTTTGTTTGAATTTATACAAAATTACTAAAATAGAACATTTATAGAATCTGAATATATACGCGCCTCTAACCCATCTTGTTCCTTTTGTGTGCTTTTTCTTTATTTTTAATTTTATTTTCTACTTCCATGGATTCTAAAGGTTATAGGCAGCCTATCTCTTGTTTTGCCGTCAGACTGCACATAAAGCAATACAGGTAATGGCTTTCGAGAAAAATATATAGGAGTAGGAAGCAGCTATAACAAATAGAATACTGTAGACTGTAGGGATGGATGTTGTTGTTGTTTTTCGGTCTCTCTCGATCTGTTTGTTTCTCTCTCTCTCTCTCTCTCTCTCTCTCTCTCTCTCTCTCTCTCTCTCTCTCTCTCTCTCTCTCTCTCTCTCTCTCTCTCTCTATGCATGGCATGCAAGTTATACTAAGTTTTTAACCAAGTAAGTTACTTTACCATATTATAATATATATATATTTTATATAATACTTTGCGCTATCTTGTGCTTCTCCAGCATCACACAGTTCCCAGACATAGTCTCGTTTAGAAGCTAAGTTCAAGTATCTCTCTCCATTCCATCTTTTTATTGACCTTTCAAGTGCCTGGCCTGGATTCAAACAGCTACAGCTTTAATAAACAGACTGCTCGCATCTTATTGCATATATATATATACTGTATATACTGCTGCTGATAATGTTACATGCAGAGCTTTTTGTGAGGATCTTTGTCAGAAAGAAAATTAGACGAGATACAACGTAATTATTACTTATTATCTAAATATTATACAAAACGTATCAATTACAGTTTGAAATTTGAATGGCAACTTTTCTGTGAGAGTTCGAGCAGCGGAGTATAAGGCATGCAAGGGAGTGTTTTTTGTTTTAAATTTTTAAGTGTCCTCTTCGAATTAAACTCAATATACGAAAAAAAAAAAAAACAAAAAAAAACGTGCAATAGGTGGACATCTTTGCCCAACCCACTTTTTATAGCAAAACCTCTCCGAATAATAAATGAATATACCCTCAAGGAATTTTTCCTATATATATATAGCGTGTACGCCACTGGATTTGAGGCCCTTTTTATTCTTTACGAAACTATCCTGCTGCATGCTCTTGTCATACATGCTGAATCTCTCATATTATAGTGTTGTATACTATGTCCGCATTTCTGCATAATATATAAATTTAATATATCCTCCCTCTCTGCTTCTTGACGTCTGAATACTCCCTTGTTCGCTCTATGTTTACATGAGAAAGGATTTTTATAGGACTTCTCTCTCTCTCTCTCCTTTCTCTTTCTGTATATTATTCTTGTTCCACTTACTGCCTGCTTGCTTGATGCTGCTACTGAATTGCGGATATTATACTATATTATATAAAGTATATTATATATGATGCAGGAATAGCAGCAATGCGTCGCAGCCAAAATGTCACCAAACCAACGTCTTAAAGTCCAAAATTAAATATTAAGAAAATGGCTAAATTTTAATTACATAATAATTCTAATATTTTAATATGACATAGAACTTAATTTGTAACGTACGGTATTTTTAACTCCTCAACGTCAATGCATGCAGGTATAGGCACGTGTGACGAATATTACCTAAAGCGTATACACATATAGATGAGTTGATGCATTGAGTATAATAGTAAAATTGTGGTTTGGTTTATTCCTTTTATCGAACCATCTATTTATGTAAGTTGTAAGCACAATTTTATGGGTCCATTTATAATTATCGTCTGTACATTCTTATTATTTTTTTTCATTATGTTATATACAGTACAAAAGCATAAAATATTATTTTATTTATTATATTTCCCTCATTTAATTGCACAATTATTATAGACTTATTGTGCAAAATACGTAAAATCAGTTGCCATTCAAATATTTAGCACGCACTGTATACTGTATAATCATAATTTCATAATAATGATAATTTTTATAATAATTGAATAAATCAAATAATAAAGTATGGTTGTAAACATTAATATTACTAATTAATATAATAATTATATTAATCTAACATTTGTATAAAATTAAATATTATTTTATTTTGAAACCTATACACTATTTTCGAAGTAATACTTTCAACACAAAAAAATGGTATTAAACTTTGTTAATATATTAAAAATACCCATGCATGCAGTTCTTATATCCAACAAATATAATACTAGTATATAATACTGCAGCTGCTGCCATGTGCCATCATAACCAATAAATTATAGTAAATTGGTAAAGGAATTTTCCAAAATTCATATCTATAATCTTATTACGAAACCGTAGTTATACACCTTATTCATTATTATTATAATTTCATACTGCAAAACGAATAAATTATATTTCTTTTTTAAAAAACTGGACATAATACATTTACTATTGTTAGTGGCCTAAACATGCAGGGGGGGGGGGGGTCCTTAATCGTGGTATATAAAAATACGTAAATAGAGACTGATGACTTTTGTTTACACCACTTCTTATGGTAATCATCCTCCCTCCCTCCCTCCACCCTGAATTATAAAGATCTCGAACCTATCATTTTTTTCCCCTGGCTGATACAAGTTATACGCCGATGTACGTACATTACTAGAAATATAATATGATGAAGCTGATTACAGCTACATGTTTGCACATTATGTTGTACCTGTACATAATATTTTATTTAATGAACCATGCATGCATGAATGAATGGTAAAAGAAATCCGTACGTGTAATAAATAATGAACAAATTACTTTTAAAAGTTATCAATCAAACTGTCAAATATTAAAGTTGAATAGTTATAGAACAAAATATACGTATGAGTAATATAGAAAAAAAATGTACGTATGAGTAAAATCATACAAAAATGCATTTTATATTTGTAAACAAATACGTAGTAAAATTTTCATGCATCATGCTCCATACAAAAACTAGGGAATAACTTGATTACATTCTGTGACACTACGTTGCCTTTTCACGAACAGATGTGTCTAAACTGAAGAAAAAATAAAATAAAAACACTCCTTTCTTAGTCCACCGTCTCGTCACGTTCCCTCGCAATACAAGTCTCTTCTTATTATTCTGTACACATTGCCATGGCTGACGGTGTCCCCTAGCCTGCTTGTGCCTGTTCTTCCACGGTAAGCGCGTGTCATGTACATCGCCGCCCACAACTCGAGGAGTCCTCTTGAGTCCTCCTCCTCTCAACTGCACGTCTCATCCCCCCCCTGATGACGCCGCCGACCCCGGGAACAATTATTGCTCCCCTCGTTTGGAGGAGGCATACAGACACATGTGCACCACAACGTATACAGGCATGCAAGCACCAAAGAACCTTGCTTGTACTACAGCCGTGTCTTAAAAAAAGGAAGCAACCAAATATTATAAAATGTACTGTGGTAAGCGGAAAAAAAACCCTCGGAAAAAAAACCCTTGTATTAAAAAACCCTTGAAAAAAAACCCTAGGAAAAAAAACCCTCGGGGATAAAAAACCCACGGAAAAAAAACCCTTCGCTGAAGGAGCAGCCCCAAGGAGCATTCGTGCTGGCGTAGTAGCGCGGTAGCGAGGTTTCACGTTTTTTTTTTTTTCCTATTTTGACAGATTATCATTATATTTGTTCCAATAATATATATTACATAAGATATCATTTAACCTATCAGATATTATAATTTTCAAATGTTCATTATTTTATGTCTATATGTTATATAATAATAATACGAATTTGACGACGACTTTTTTTGTTTTATTACTTTTTTATTTTAATTACTTTATATCCAATATATAATATTCGAAGTTAGAAAACATATGTTTTTAAAATAATTTTTAACTAAAAACACAGTTGGAATTACTATACAGATAATGGTTAACTTCCACAATCTACATTTTGATGAGCTCCCCACACCGTGAAACCTCGCTACCGCGCTACTACGCCACGAATGCTCCTTGGGGCTGCTCCTTCAGCGAAGGGTTTTTTTTCCGTGGGTTTTTTATCCCCGAGGGTTTTTTTTCCTAGGGTTTTTTTTCAAGGGTTTTTTAATACAAGGGTTTTTTTTCCGAGGGTTTTTTTTCCGCGATTCTGTACTGTACATATATATATATTGTATGTATATGAATTATATGTATTATACACTCGTCATAACACGCGTTTTCAACCTTTGTGCTTGCTCCTACTCTTTTTTTTTTTTATTCTCATTTATGTATAGTAAATATAACGACACTTCAAATTTTTCATGCTAGATAGATATGTACCAACTTCCATTCATTTTTTTTTCACACACCCTTTCTCTGTGAAATTGCTACAATTTTGTCACGTGCTATAAGAACCCTCTTGACTTTGTTAAGTTGTCAGTTTTTGTTCACTATAAGGTATATAATAATTCACAAAATTGATCTAATTAAACCTTTTCAACATTTTTATGTCTATAGAATTTTTCGTTGTGATGGTGTGATAATATAGCTAGTTCAAGTGGACTTGTAAAAGAATGTAAATTTAATATGGTCTTGCAATTAAATTTTAGATGGAAATGCTGATATACAATTTTTTTTATCAAGAAAAATTAAGTGACAACAATAAAGGAATTTTAATAATTTTGATGACATTAGAAGAAAAATTGCAAGTGCACCGCCCAAACTTTATATACTCGTGGACTGACTGTTGGCAGTGTCAAGCAGTTTTTGAACGCATGATTATTAAGCTTAGATAATATTTCAATATTTCTCTTCGTTTATTTTTAAACAATCCCCACATCTTACTGAAATTATAAATACAGGTGTTGGTGTATTTTATCTGAGTAAGCCATTCGAATAATATCATTGCATTGTTACTGTGGATAAAAAGTGTATACTGAGGCAAGAGTGATTTTTTTTAATGTTTTATGCTGTACGTGAATATAATTAATACATAGTTTGGGAACCGCAGTAGTAAGGCAGTAATCAGGCACACTGTTCCGTGTGTACCGAGGTGTGCAAAAGGTGCGGACACTCCACAAATTTGACGCAAGTGCCCCCAACATGGAGCTTTCTTCCAGCATCATGCAGGCGGTCGCTCAAAAAGCAGCTTAGACGTATGATGTGATGTGTGGGGGGACCCCTCAACGCTAACTGGCTGACTGGCATGCTTACACCGGCTAACGAGACAAAGCTAAAGCACAAAGAGAGATCAAAGTGCGAAGCCAATTAGTAGTTCCATTCTATTGTTTACCTCTTAAATATATATATGAAAGACCATAATTTGCCGAGATTTATTTTATACTTGATGTGGTTGCGGTTTAGGTGGTTGCATGGGTACGCATAATTATTTCTCTATATACAATAAACACCATGCACTATATATTTATATGTGCGAAATTTCTGTGGCGTGTGAGAGCATATTAATTGTAGTGTGTAATAAAAGTATTTGTAAAAGGTGCTATTGCGGAGTTCATGTACACTTGTTTTAACTGATATTTCAAATGACGTCATGACCTATATATTTAAGTACAGATACACTTAAATTAACTTAATATTCCCACCTGAAGTACCCGGGAGTAGGAGATTTCTAGTCTTCCTATTCGAATTTACATTTTGAAATTTTGGCTGCAGTTTTTTAAGAAGAGTACAAAAATGTTTTTAAATTTTCAAGACTCAGACATAAAAAAAAGACGATCAGAAACCTCTCACTTCCGGCTACTTCCGATGGATATGTTTTATAAATCTAAGTGTATTCATATATTGTATATATATATTACACGATGCAATGTTTCTAATAATTGCATATAATTTTTTCTAAACTTCAACTCCATTTGTTTGTATGGAGATGAACTTTTCTTGTAAAGAAAATTTGTATGCATAAATTAGTATCGTGTAATACAGGCTTTACAAAATTAATAATAAATATTAATGCATGGCACCTGTATCTATATTATTGTGCACTAATGTTTTTGTATTTTGTAATCCAATATCTATGTAAATAATAAATAAATAAATAAATAAATAAATAAATAAATAAATAAATAAATAAATAAATAAATAAATAAATAAATAAATAAATAAATAAATATAAAATAAATATAAAATAAATAATAAATGTATGATTATAATAAGTTTGATTAGGTATTTCGCTGAATTGCATTACAAGGAGTGTACTAAAAACTGTATGTAGAGCTATAAAAAGCATTCCCGTTGGCCACGTTGCTAATTAGCTCCTGCCCGCGATACGAACCCACCCCTCTTATCAGCCCGCCACTGGTTGACTGACTTCACTTCTCTAAGGCAGGAGGACTTCCAGTCACTGAATAATGACCATCATTCCATCATGCAGCAGTATTATATAGCATGTATATGTAACGAACTTTACAATGCGTTGGGTCACCAAGTCGATGAATTTTGGCCATCTCAATTAACAATATAATAATAATAATTTTATTTCGATCGTTGGCTTTACAGCATAGATCACGTCAGAGTTGTTACATCAGTCGCATGATTTCTGATATTAAGTATTGGCTAAAAATGGAGATTATGGTCAACAAGTGGCTCAATTTTGACCATTCCATTCTAAATAGTATAATATATTCATAAGAAATTATCAGAGGTGTAGTCGAGGGTATACGCCGTATACCTTTCGATTGACAGCGTATACCCTAAAAAAAAAACACAATCAAATTATATTATTATATATGATATATGCACAAATTGTGTAAAGAATATAAAAAAATGTTGATTGAACTTTTAATTAGTAAACTATACCTTTTAAAAATGTTTCTTGTTTCCCAAATTAATCTTGTTTATAACGTGGCACGCAGCTAGCTGCAATATACATCAGGTGATTATTCCCATCCGTTGTTTTTCCCGAGTCATATGACGTACTAATTAACGTGTTATTGTGTTTGTTCGTCCCACGGTGACACTGCTCGCAAATTGTCCGCGAAGGCAGTTTGGGCACGTCCGTGCATATGTACTCCTCCTGCGCATTGCAGCTTTTCACATGGCACCTGCATGCATGCTCTCTTGTGAAGCTCTTTTCTTTCTCGTTAAATAATAATGACAAGAGATGGAAATGGTGACGCTTATGCATTTTATAGCTGCAATCAGGATGACAATAATTAACCTTGGAAGCGTGTATACGTGGTGCATGGTGGGATACACTGACGTCATCTTTTACGAATGTCTAAAATTATATATATTTATTTATTTATTTATTTATTTCTCATGTGGCTGTACATAATACAACATAGAGACAAAAACACTTAAAAATACCTTAAAAATTAAACATGAAACAGTATTAAATGCACTTAGAATTATCAATAAAAATTAAAACAGACATTAAATAAACATTTATACACATATATAAATCATGATAATACATCATAGTAGCATTGATCCACTATGTTAAATTTCTAAGACTTATATATTCTTTTACTGAATAAAACTGGTTCTATAATATATATGGTAAATAATAATTTTTTCAATTCCAAAATGATTTACGAAAAAAAAAATATCTATATAGAAATCCAGATTAAAATGTACTTTGAAGAAAGATTAATAATACCTGTGACTGTGTGATAAGACAGATAAAGCTGAAGAATGTTGCCAATTTACTCTTGTATATATTGGGTGCGATTCACGAAGAAGTTATATAGCCAGATTTCTAACCACATTTAGCTTAACCACGTTTAACTATACCTGTTTTACGTGTTAAACCACCTAGTTAAACGTGATTAGAAACCTGGCTAACTGCTTCGTGAATCGCGCCCATTATAGATAAGACGTTTCTGATTTCCTCTCATGCAGTACACAATCTTTATAATATTATAATACAATGGTGATAAAAAAAAAAATCAATTCCTTAATTAATTGCGTATGATGCCATGTTAATTGGACTTAAACGTGAAAGTTGAAACAGAATTAACTTTCATTAATTTTATTGACATGGCATGGCATGTTTCACATTCTACATCATAAGGAAAAGCATGCTATATTTATATAATAACATATAATATACAAAAATACACACAAATTAGCTACAGTATATTATACTATGGTACAAAAAGTAGTGTAGTTATTGTTGTATATAAGTCATGCAAATTCAATAATACATTGTACTGTACAGTATAATATATACATGATATGAATGACTTTGCTTTTGCTATATAATTTTCTAACGATTCTAACGTCAGTGTTAAGTGTAAGTAAATTGAAGTGCGACACCCACAACGGCGAGTACATGTATTGTGGTTTGTGGTGGTTCACGAACTACCAGTAAAACTTATTTGAGATTCTCTCCGAAAGTGACGGAAGTACAGTTTTTTTTTTTTTTTTTTTTTTTCTTACTGTCCCGTTTAGTCTTGATTTTTGAAACTTCGAACAGAGATTTGCAATGAGACGTTTGATGAAATATATAGTAGACATTTTGCACTCCTATAGCAACTTTCGAAGGGAATATTATAATTATTACACTTATTAATTAATTTGGCCATGTAACGACCCACGTGGTCCCCAGAGTTAAGTCATTGGTGGGAGGCGGGCTTGAGTACTACAGTACGTTGCTGGTACCCTTCCCCCCCCCCCCCCCCCACACACACACACACATGGCACTTCCTTCATCATGCGAGCACAAACTCACGTCGTGAAAGTGCAAAAATGCCTGTCAGAGATCTGGTATACTTTGGGGCAGGTGATATACAGGGTGTTTACTTTGATTTGAACGTTTTAAAGTGATAATTAAGGAATGAAGTTCGATGGTAATATAGACAAATACATCAAATACACATCAAATACAAATATATACATATTTGATAATAAATCAAATATGTATAATTTGATATACATCAAATTAAAGCTTACATTTTAACATTTTCAAAACTTGCATCATAAATTACATATGCGGATTTGTCTGTTTTTGAGACGAAAAAGAAACAAAAATGAGCTGTTTTTTTGTTCAAATATCGGTGGTAACATGAAATTAAATGGCATTTTAATGTGACTGATCGCATGAAATTAAATGGCATTTTAATGTGACTGATCGCAACGTGGAAACTTGTCAGGATGAACGCCACATGCATCTTCAAATTTTGTCAATGAACCAGAAACAGAAATGGAATGGTTAAAATTCGTAGAGAAACCACATTGTGGTAAAAAGCGTTACCCCTGGATGGGAGAAGTGCAATTTTTGTTTAAATGGTCACCCATCCAACCACAAAACAGTCTTGTGTTGCTTTACTTTGGTGATCTAAGGAAAATTAACGAAACGCATTACATATCACTCCCCCACCAACCTTGCAATCCAGTGAAGGATTCAACAGTTAATTTCATGTTATCACCGATATTTGAACAAAAAAACGGCTCATTTTTGTTTCTCTTTCGTCTCAAAAAAAGACAAGTTCGCACATGTAATTTATGATGCAAGTTTTGAAAATGTTAAAATGTAAGCTTTAATTTGATGTATGACATTTCTATATTACCATCGAACTTCATTCCTTAATTATCACTTTAAAACGTTCAAATCAAAGTAAACACCCTGTATATTGATATATTGCACTCTTATTTATTTTATATTATATATATGTAACATAGGTCATCATCTTTATCATCAATCATAGGAACAGTCAATATATAGCTCCTCACAGATATTTTCTTCATGCAATATAATAAAATGCTGCCAATGTTAAACTTTTGCTTCTGCAAACTTCAACGTATACTTTTATTTTGTTCCAATGCTATATATGTGGGCTTATGGAAAACAATATTCTACTTTGCTGCGAGAGTCGGCAAGCTATAATATAGTACAGTATAGTTTATATGACAAGCAAGACAATGAAACAAACTGTCATCCTCGCACTTTTTAAGAAGGTGTAGAAAAATAGCAAGGATATTTATTGTATATAATGCATTAACATAATGTTATGGTAGAATACAGTGGCAAAGGGAATATAATGTGCACGATGTATCAGATCCATATTTAGAAATGCAGAGAATAAGGAACAATGTTTAATATTAATGTACAATAAAATATTACAACAATAGAAAAAAATAACAGCCTACTTACATATATATACAGAAAACACTTAAAGGCATGCAGGCCTCAAATTACAAATTAGACAGTCACCAAGTGGGTTTAGAGTATATAATCAACATTCGCATAATTTTTTTCCACGCTTGATGCATCCGTGCGAATTCGCAGTTCAAAGTAAGAAATTTAGTCCTTGATGACGTCACGAAGTCCTTGATGACGTCACAACTCAATGCTAATCGGTGCTAGCTGTGAGTTGTGACGTCAGCAAGGACTTTCTTTACAGCGCAACTTCGCACAGACGCACAGCGCGTAGGTAAAAATAATACGAATGTTGATTATAAACTTGAGCAACACTTAATGTCCGTCTAATTTGTAATTTGAGGCCTGTATACCTTTAACACTATAATATTTTTGTACACCGAAAGTTCTTCCTCTGCATGTTGTCAACAGAGCATGAAGCTATATAATTATATATATATATAAATATATATTATATATATATTTCCTATTACAAAATTACAAAGAATGTTGTGTTTTTGTGTTTACATGTAATTCGGTCACGGCTCCAACCCATGACCAAGCAATAATTTCATGACTGGTTTACAGCAAGTGGCTTGTTCGCTCATATCATCTAAACAAGCGCTGTGTATATATGAAGTGCCATCAGCTCTATACATATACATATGATATTAGGTACGCTGAGAAACCACAAAAGTTGAGACCACCAAATCATTTCTCGAATACCCCCTTTTTTTTATTATGACTTATGTATCAAATCTTTTAAAGCAACTCAAGTTACTTAACTTTTGACACACATGAAACTTGATTTGATACGCTACATCTTCCAGCCTGTTATAGATGTGATAATTTATTAATTTATAATATTTATATATAGCTGATATTACAGATCTGATGACGTAGGTCTGCTCCAACACTGAAGCAAGTGTACGAATATTATAAAGTGGCCAGCCAGTAGGTGAGGTCACGAAGAGCGACAGCCAGCCAGGTTGCTGGGCCTAACAATAGGTCTTTGGTTGTCGGTTGCCGCTTCGATACATGGCCCCGCGCCCGTCGTCTCTCTCTTTCTCAGCTCCTTCCTCAAGCGTTGCGGCGTCTTTAAAGACAAACTTTTTGATTCGTCCCACCTCTTGAATATTTAATACTTGTGACAGCTAGTCAACTGTAGCCAAGTTTTGCTACCTTACAAGTACAGATGTGGCAAAGATAATAATTTTTATCTACAATATTTAACATTTTTTTTATGATTGTTTCAAATATTACATAATGATTAATAACTGACAATTATTACTTAGTTTCTTTCAATAAAAAAGCAGGTCAAAAAATATAAATATTTTATTGAACAGAAATAGACAAAATACAATAGATTTCTGGTTTAAATACTTTAAATTAAGAAAAATACATATAAATATATTATATATATGCACGTGGGTCCTGAATATGACGTCCATCTTTTAATATATTTTATCCTATATCAATTATCTTGCATGCAAAATAATAATAATAAATAAATATCGCTTATAATCGGATCCAATCTCTCCCTCCTCCCCCCTCCCCATTTGCCTTCACCTGCTCCAGCATTAAGAGAAAAAGGGCTGTAGATTTGCAATATTGATGTAAGAAGAGCCATCGTGCATGCAGTCTAGCCGTTCCAAAAATGTTCACCATCATGCGTCTCTCTGAACTTCTATATTAATATTAATATAGTCAAAAGACTGCGTGACAACATCCCTTATACAGTTTGGTGTTGTTCTGATCGTAGAATACATTCACGTGTTGATTATTTTAGAAACAAATTTGTTGTAAGATGTCCATGTTCTCGTGCAACAGACGTGCAGTACTCGCTCGCTCATTGCAATTGCATATCATAGAATTATATATAACAGTCACAAGAGGTCTTTTAATTTTATTTAACGAACTTTTAAGAATAACATAAAACACACAATACATATAATATACATATTGTATTAAGTATGGTGTATTATGATGACGTAAGTATAAAATATATTTCTATATTATCTACTGTATATGTAGGAGTGTGTGTTTTTACAACATAATAAATATATTCTCATAAACCTTTACTGACATCCATCCTAAACTCTCTTTAAATCTTACTGCATAAATGACTTAAACTATAAAGATCCTGTTTCAAAGTGTGTATTCATTTTCTGGCAAGTTATTTTTATACATCCGAAAGAGTTAGAGCGTGCATAGAAAAGGGCGTACTGGTGATGCTGAGGGAGAGAAAGAGAAAAACTGTGAGAGTGGGTGACGCCCGCCCGGCCACCCGCCCTCACTATTCGTGTACTATAGATGATTTCATCTTTTATTATTCATGCGTGTAGCGCTTGGTCTATTGCTAACAGATATCGCGCGTGTAATGTTAATTCGATTGCACAATCAAAGACTATGTGGAAATGTTGGAGCACTTTGCTCCGATGAAATTGCATGGTGGCCTATTCCTACAGGTTTCATTCACCGGGCTATATACATACTTCGCGTGGCAGAAGTAATTTAATTAAAGAAATTGTGTTGATATGAGCATCACATTGCATGATACCATAGTTGTCATCTTAGACAGCACGAAAGTTGCCCTGATTGTGAGCGTTGTCACTCAGTTAATTATATAACTGAAACTTTTTAGGATGTGCTGTTCTTGTATCTCCCAAAATTGCAAATCTGCATCTCTTTGGTTTTTGGAAGGTTGCAATTCCATGCAGTGACAGCATGCATCTGCACGTCTATTCTAACCGAATTCGCACTTTGGCCTTCCCACAGCACAATAGCATTTTCAGAACCCAAATATTCATGCAGTACACTCACTATGCACACAGTATCTCAAAAACTCATCTGAAGCTACTATGTTGACTGACCGAATACATTAATTTTAATAACATGGAAATTACTATAATGTTTATAATGCAGTATCAGGGTGTAGGGGCAGACAAGGAGGCAAGCATGTACTGCACATTTACACATTTTGCATGATGGTCTGGGGAAAACTTATTCTCTTCCCCCACTCCTTTTCTCTTTCTCTCATCTCCCCTTTCTTCGTCTTCACTCTCGCGTATATTACCCACGCGGTGCTTGGTCGCGGCATGGGCTGTGATTAATGATTAGGTGTAATTGGAGTAAGCTGCTTGGTGCTTGCTTGCTGTCTTGCTGTATTGATCTCTTGATTAAAAGCTTTCTACCTCGATCCCCTCATCTTCCTTGTGTGCTGTAAGACGCTATATAGGAAGGATCTCCTGTCGCCGCCAACATGCACTGCTACTGCTGCTGGATATTAAAGTCTTACATCAAGGCAGCACAGTAGTGCTTGTGTGTGTGTGTGTGTAGCTGATGCCTCCCAGCGCATGCAGGCGGCTTCTTGATTGTACTTGGAAGGTCCTGAATATGGTGACAACAATAAGAAATATTCATTTTATATTATACTAATAAATATATAATATATATATTATTAATATATATATAGTTCAGGTAGCGGATACTTTTAATTAGAATATTAAAATGCCATGGTCGATTTTAAAATATAATAAGATGCTGACATAATTTATTTCTCGCAAATCGAATATTGTTAATTGTTATATGACGGTAATTAAGCTTTGATATTATATTAACACATTGTTCTGATTGTTGTTAATATCAATGTTTTATTTCAATGTTGATCGAATAACTAAATAGAAACATATTAGCCGATGGACGTATTATAAACTTTTGGTTTATAATTTGTTAACATCTTAATAATCTTCTTAATTTATTTATTGAAAAGTTTTTTCAAGTTTTTTTAATTAATTACAAAAAAGGGTTACGGTAAATTATTAATGAAACACTTGAAAGTTATAAAGCCGCTATAGATTTATGATATTGTTAGTGATTAGCCACCATCTCTCATCATGATCATTAAATTTAAACCTCTATATAGACAGAATTGAAAGGTTGCATAATATTACTACATTTATTATAATTTACAAAAGTGAGGTTTATTAGTTGAAAACGTAAGCTGGTCACAATGCAATAATCACTAACATGCAGTAAAACAATTCCAGATGTGCGCTTGAAAATGCTTCACATCGAGATTTGAATTTCGTGGGTCCTCAAACACATGACCTCTCCTTCCTTGCACCGCAGGCCGGTGTTATACATTCACAAATGTGCTTGGTTTATATTCTAGATTCTAGATATTGAACTTCGTTTCTCTAAATATTATTTTTGAATCAATAATGACTAATTATCAGACTTCAGCAAAAATTTTCATAAATGCACCGCAGTATGTATTATAAATAACAATTAAGAACTGTTTTGATCAAAAACTTTCAAAAATACATATTTTACAATGCGTTAATTTCATAATTAATTTAGTGCCTGTAATTATGATTGTTATGATAATTTTGTCCCTTCCATAATTTTGGAAACATCTAATTAAACATTCAAATATAGAAGATGTATTTTTTTATTCATCATGATTATGCATAATACAGTTTAGGAAAGTCACACATAGTACACATTTTGGCATCTTATGAGCTTTGAGCTCGAGCAGAGGAAAATAATTATTGTTCTCAAGTCGTTACTTGTGTAACAAAAATCTTCAATTAATCACGTGATCTCACACGTGTTGTCTGAGCCTCACAAACAAGACCTATTAACGAAAACAATGACTCATGCTCACAAGTATATACGTTAGCTCATTATGAAACATATTTATAGTTATAGAAGACCTACAGGTCAAATTCGTTTTAATACTGAGGTTTTTAAAAGGTATAATTAAAGAAAACTATACAAAAAAAAATACATATATGTAACACATCACAGCACATAATAACTTTTAACTATTTTATTTTAAATTTATTTTATTATTATTGTTATTTTATTGTGATGGCCACTGCCATCGAGTGGCATGCGGACATTATTAGTTGACAATCAAGCTTTAATTAGACCCTTACCCTTTCCTTTCATAAGGTAATTGAGTTTCTTGTGGCAGCACCAGCAGCTAGGAGGGTGTGTATAAGGGGAGGCAGGACGTGTGAGACTGCCGCTCTGCCCTCATGTGTGCTGGCTGCCTCATCAGCCTACAAACAATAATTCTAATCACCATCAGTTTCTCAATGATCAGCCGAGGAAAGAGACAACGCCGCGCACTCAGGTCTTACTTGAAGCTCTTACACACTGTACTGTACTGCAATGTACCTCGCCGCAATAAAGCAAATTTCTATTCTATATGCGTGATTGTTCGTGGTTGCATTGGAAATAACGTTCAGAATAATTGCGATATAAGATAACTCCCTATATATATTTATAAAAGCTAACAGAGAATGAAGTTAATAATGTTGGAAGCTCGAACTCTATATACCTCTATAAAAATTGCATCGCATAAATTAATAAATAATAATTAATTATATATATATTATATAAATTGTCCTCAGAACCAAATCCCAGAACTATTATACACTGTATCATAATTGTTATAGTTTTTGGATGTGAAACTAACGTGTCAAAATAAATCTCCATCGATCAATGACACGAGTTTTGCTGTAGAAGAAACATTGTTGATTATTTTAGTTTTATAGCTGTTTTTTTTTTCGGCATACATGACGTTGCCAACAAATTTGAATTTTATCATGAAAAACACATTTGCATTTTAACAGATGTTTTTCTCATTTATATCATTCTTCGCGATTTATTATATTATAGTGTCAATTAACAGATTGATTGATTTATATACTAATGAATTCATGATTTATAAAAGATTGATAAAGAAATAAAAGAAATACTATAAATACCAGTAATGGCTTTGACGTTTTACAGATTTGTCGTATATATTGGAGATAAAACTTCACTAATCCTTGCGTGATCGTGTGTGATATTATAGTATTCGGCCATATAATGTGGTGTCGTCGGGAGGGCACCAGCGCGTGCAATTTACGTGTATAAGGTCGCTGATCTTTCCAACTACGATAACAGCAACCAGCTATTAATGACACAATAAAACACGAGTTATAATTAGAATACAGCAAGAAGATGTATTATATACATGATATATTTTTTAAATATTTTAATAGCCTATTAAATCTAACCTCATTAAAGTTACGATAAGTTGAAGTGTATATTATAATAATAATGTTAAATAATATTTTATTCTTCTTCTGCATGGTTATTATTATGTTTCTTGAGTCATATTAACACTAAATTTATAATTATAATAAAATGTTAATGTCTTATTATCACATTAGTTATTATACATATTAATTGCTCAAATAATTTATTACAGTTGTCTTCTTTTTGAAGACCCGCTATAAACAGTGTGAAATTGCTGGGTGTCAATCATAATAAGCATGTATATAAATTATTATATTATATAATATATATTCCGTTTCCTGAATGCAGAATGGGCATGACATATAAATGGTGATTGCTTTGTTGGAACTAAATGTTTTTGTTATAGTGACGTGATATACAATTATATTTCAATATAATACTGAAGCTGCAAGATTAATTAAAACTTATGTGCATGTTGGTCGCTATATATTATATTTACATGAGGAAAAATCATAACACTTCACGTATAACAGCTTTAATATTATACTTAATGACATCTCAAGTGTACAGTGCACGTTCTGTTTGACTGTAAAAGATTATATGCACTATCAGCATTATAACATGAAAGAAAACTAAGAGGAATAAACTCGTATTTTACAAATCACTATTATATAGAAAATGGACTGTCTTGCGGCATCGATAGAAGCCCATCATTTAATCAGCGTGATCACAATCTTGCGATATTATCATAAAAAATATCACTCCCGTATATCTAAAACATTTATTTTATTTATTTATTTATTTATTTATTTATTTATTTATTTATTTATTTATTTATTTATTTATTTATTTATTTATTTATTTATTTATTTATTTATTTATTTATTTATTTATTTATTTATTTATTTATTTATTTATTTATTTATTTATTTATTTATTTATTTCAAGGTAAACACAGTATGAACAAACAATGGGTGAGGGTGTGAGGGTAGCAAGCAAGGCACTAAAGCACCATATCACAATTAAGTGGCTGCTACCCGCAAACATAATTATATCAACATGCTAAAGCAAAAAGCCAGGGTCAAAATATAGGTCTGTTCGTAAATACATAATCAGATGAGAGTCGCGATTATTTAATTTTCCTAATGTTACTCCTGGTTGGTCCATCTGATTATTGATTCATGAATCGATTATGAACAGACTTATAGAATATATAGATTCAAACACCACCCGTATTTTATAATTGAAAGTTGAAAAAGTGCAACGTCAGCGTTTGGGTATAGTACTATTACATAATAACACGTTGACGATCAATTCAACATGCAGTGCTGCTAGTGAATACCCGTTGTCTTTACCATCAGTTCATAGATTGATAAGTCTCCATATACTCATATTTTAATGAATATTACTGTAAAGGTTGATGGCATAATACATTATAATCAATTTTGCTATAACACAACATTACTTTACGTTTACGTTGGAAAGAAATAATTAAAATAAAATAATACATACTAAAAATAGGAAGTCCTATATTATCGAGCATTTTTATCGAGATATATTATCATCTGTCAAAAGTATAGACATCTTCATAGTCTATAAGATCACTCACCTGCATGCAATGAACAACTTTCATCATAATCATTGATGAATTTTCAACAACATGTACATGTTTTGTACTTAAAGTGAGTTCTCCTTAATAAAGCAAAATCAGGCATTTAATTTTGTCAAAAGATTAATTAATATTACTGATTAAAATTACATTAAATCACTTGAAGTCATGCAATGAAGATCAACAAAGGAAAGTTTGATGATTTTATAAAACATGAGACACGTACTGTTTTACTTTGTTATCATACATAAAGAAAAAGGCAGTCTCGTCGCGTTATGTTTATCTTTTGTTTTCATCTGTAATTATTATTTTTTTGTAATTATTTTATTTTTTTAATTGAGATACTTGGTAGTATATTTGTTGACATTTTGTTAATGAAGGCGGCTTGAATTGTTCCTCGAAAAACCGGTTTACACGAGGGAGGAAGAATTGTCTCGGACATAGCAACGTTGTGCATGATTTCGTGCAGACTTCTTGCTCTTCGGCTCAAGTGTGACTTCCCCGTGCAGGAACGTACGCCGCCGCCCTGAGGTCAACCGAGTTGACTCCAGCAGCAGCAGCAGCAGCATCACGCCCACCGACCATAGTAGCTGCTGGTCACATAAACACCGAGTCAACTCTCTCAGAGACTACAGACAAACGAATTAAGGCTAATAATCTCCTTATTAACACTCTGCCACTTCAATCAACGCTTCATTGTTTGTTTGCGATGATTATAAAACTATAGAAAAGTACTATACCATATGTATTATTAAATAACTATAATAATTATTTGTAATATTGTAGAAATATTAATATGAATTTTTGAAGTGAATTTTTCTCATCAGATTTTTTTTTACACAATTGTTAACACACGTCCACGCTGCTTATGTTTTTTAAAAATAAATAATAATATAAAAAGAACTTAACTGTTTCCAACGTATAATGTATAGCTGGCTGCAGTGGTAACCATAGTGCTCATGAGAAAAAGAAAAGAGAAGAGAATGAGATCGAATGATATGAGATGTTCTTTTCTTTTTATTTTTATTATTTTTCAGTTCTCACACACTTTGATGTCTTCCTGTGCGTGCTTTAGCAAAGAAAGAATGGCTATTATTTTACCTTTTCTTTTCTTTCTCACAATTCTTTTCATTATTACAACCATCTCTTAAAAAAAAAAAAAAAAAAAAAAAAGTATTAGCATTAAACGAAAAATCATATTTATAAAAATATAATTATATATATTATAACATTTCAAGCTAAATTAAGAAGAGTTTGATAACTACATTTAGAGAATATTTTTGTTGTTGAAAGTTTGAATTAAAATTGCTAATTACTTTGATAGTGTTCAGAGGGTTTGCGTGACGAGTGATGGCTTTGTTCCTATCATCCTTATGTACTACCTATTGAATGCATGGGCATGCATGCGATGGTGCGATGCAGTCTATGACTTGATAGAAGACGAGATAACATCTCACTCTTTTATTTTGCTGTCGGTGCTCGCGCGACTGGTTGGGGCTGACGCCTCACCCCCTCCCTCTCACCTGAGGTCATGACCTCGTATAACCTCGCCCTCGCACCTATCAAACCTGTCACCTTCGTCAAAACAATAGTGTCACCTCCCTACTACATATGCAATATCGTCGACACTTAGGACACTTTTGATTTTTATAATTCATGATCTTATCATTAATTCTGAGAGAAGAAAGAAGGTTGCGTATGACTCGTTATGAGCTCAAAACCCCCCTTCTTAAAAATTTATGGATTTTTTAACGTCCCTCGAGTTTTTTTAAGGTTATTATGGTTGTACATATTTTTTATGAGTTTTTCTATTTATGTATATCATTAAAAATCCTAAATTTAGAAATATATATATTATATATGAAGAAAAATAAAGCTAGATGATGTATCTAAACGAGTTCAATTCTTCTTGATGCCTCTTATACAATAAGTACTGTATAATATCCAGAATCCAATTATTCTTATAGCTAGCAGAAAAATAATGGAACATTTATAAGGACTATCTCGATTTTTATATAACGTTATGAATGATACATTTTAGTTTGAAATACATAATTCTAGTAGTTCTAACATATAATAGCTTGCAGCTGATGTTTTAAAGATGCAATAAAATTTAATTACATTTTATCTATTCATTTCGTGATGAGAAATAAAATTAATGATGTTGATAAGAGTAGTTTTATAAGGTCTACTGAGATGACCCTTTTGATCTCCCCTAGCTAAAGCAGCAAGTACGATGCAGTATTATATATTATTATGTGGCTCAGATAAGAAGCAGTAACTGACGTTTTGCCTGATGTGTTACAGGTTAACGGCCAAGACGTGTCACGTTCGAGTCACGAGGACGCCGTGCGAGCCTTCCAGAGCGCTGACGAGCCCATTGTGGTAGAGGTTTTACGCCGCGCTCAGCAGCCTCCTGCTGCTGCCCCCGGTCCTCCTCCACCCCCGGTTGCTGCTGCTGCGTGTTGTGGGGGCGGCCTGCCTGAGCTGGTGTCCACGGCTGTGCAGACCGACTGGATGGGGGCGTGGGAGGTGGCGGCCAGCCAGCAAGCCTTCCACACGCCCCCGCCCCACATGTACGTCATCCCGGAGGCCGAGGCCGACTATGAGGAGGAGTACCTGGCACAGGAAATGATGGACTACGAGGTATGTAAAAGCCACGTGCCGGCTGGCTCAGTAAGCGCAGAGATAAACGTCAGCGCCAGTTGAATATATTTAAATTAAAACTATATAGAAAAGTTGCACGTTTTATTTTATAAGCCAACTTTTTTATTAACACTTAATGTAATTACAGATGCAAATAAAATTAATTTCGCTTGTTTTTTTAACGAAGAGAGATTATTTTTTAGCACAGCTGGGTTTTATATAATCATTATCAATCATGATATGAAAAAATACGTTATTTAAATTTTGTTGTTTCCGCGCGGTTTCTTCGTGGATTCTTGGTTTAAAAAAATATTGTAATTAAGAATTAATATTTTAAACATATATAAATATCGTACAATCACGTATAGAGCGGGTGTCCCTGCTGTTTGTGTGCTGTGGGTGGTGCTGGGATGACAGCAGGTGCTCGTTTGCTTGCAGGAGGTGACACTGCAAAAGAGCGCAGGCCGCGGGGAACGGCTGGGCCTCACGCTGTGTTACAGCTCCGTGCCTACAGAGTTGGACGACGGGGAGGCGCTCGACACCGAGGTGTTCATCAGCGCTGTCGAGGAGTGGGGCGTGGCAGGCCGAGATGGCAGGTTGCGCGAGGGGGACCAGATTCTGCAGGTGACACCGATGCTCTTCGCCCTTGCTAGATGCAATTAAGTTTTGGTGCATGTCCTTTATGGTGAATTTACATGAGCGTTTTTTTTTGGAGAACGACTCGATTCAAATATTGCTCTGTGGTAGCCATCTTTGTTGACAAGGCTATTTCGACGTTGCCACGTGGTGAATTCGCTTCAAAATATAGATTTGACGGCAAGTGCATCAAAATCAAATTGCATTTTTTGTACCTTTAACAATCACTCGTATATAAATATCAATAGACAACTGACAGAAAACTTGACAAATTAAATTTAAATTTAAATTATTCTTTTAAATTAAACCATAAAAAGTTTTTCGGATTTTTTTAAAAGTTTTTCAGTCCTACGAACTAGCAAAAATTATAATGTGTGCCATGTATTGAAAATTTTTCATTTAAAGACTTCAGAAATTTTGATGGTTAAACTTGAAGGGCTTGGTAGAAAATTCAGTGCAGTTTACAGGGAACGTCCAATACAGAGGATTGTTGTTTGTGCAGGTGAACGGCGTGGACGTGAGCACCAAGGAGCAGGCCGAGGCACTGTTCGCCGCGAGCAAGGACGCCGTCACGTTGCTCGTCACGCGGCCCGTCAGCCAGCAGGTATGTGACACGTCCGCCACGCTTTCAGCCACGTCCCAGACATTGACACGAATTAAAATACAAAATACGGACAACATGACTGTATACAGTGTATACGTATATCAAATAAATATTGCGAATATAATGCATGCAATGTACGTTTTTCAACCCTTATTATTTTTTTTTTAAGTGTTTATATTGGAAGTACAGTTTCGGGCGACCAAATTTCTTCCTTTCCAGCGTCAAAGTCATGCATATTCCAGCGGCGTGGAAAAGGAACGTGATTTTTCAATTTAAAAAATATTTTATAGAATTAAAAGTGCTATTTGGGAAGCACGCGTAAAATAGATTGTACGGAAAATTAAAACATCATTATTAATAACGTTAAAATATTAAAATTTCTAAGAAAAGATAATATTAATTTTTCACAAAATATATTTATTACAGTGGTGATTACTACATGCAGCCATCTTATGCTGCATTATATTTCATCAACAATGTCGTCACAATACATTGTTGATGAAGACAGTGTATATAGTTAATTTTACATTCCTCTTGAAATCAGACACCTCACATGCAGTTTTAGATTTCATTACTGGGAGAACCTCTTGCTTGATCCTGGTGTAGAAGGTTTTGTGTTGTGTATCATTAGCTAGAAATGCAAACTGACGACGCTCGTTGATAATGCAGCTAGACTTTCTCTGAACCACCGGCGTGAAACATAAAACTCAAGTATTCTTTTAATTTTATGTATTTTTTTTTATTTTATTATTTGAATGTAAGTAATGACGTCATATTATCTCACTGACTTGTGGCTGGCTGGCTCTATTTTGCTGACAGTGCAGAGCCAGCAATGCTGCAGTCGTTTCTTGGTCCGTGGTTGTCCCCTGCTTGGAAATGTGCTTTATGTCCCGAGCTTCGGTAATCACGCAAGCTTAATTACTTCGCAATTAACACAAACTATTATATATTATATCCCCAAAGTTCAGACAAGTCTTGTGTATTGCTTTTAATAGGTATAGAGGACCGTGTATAAAATATAAACAGGAGTATCATTTCATGTTTATCACTTTTATCAGTTAAATACTTTTAATTTGACAAAACACTCATCACTAAAAATATAGATAATCGTCTAAAAATTTAACATAAATTCATTGATTTGTCTAATTATATAATATATATATATATATATATATATATATATATATATATATATATATATATATATATATATGTATATATATATATATATATATATATATATATATATATATGTATATATATATATATATATAACATGCTTTGTACAGTATCGGACTTCTCGGAAGTTATACGGGCGTGATTGTCACGGATGAGGTTATCTAACGACTAACGTATTAAGATTCCTCACGAACCACGCGTTTAGTGTCATGCATTGTGAGCTATCTTATAATAGGCCTTGATAACTTTCTGGATAACTCTTTCGTGAATCAAATCTATTAATGCAGTTATAATTTACATTGATTGACAAAAATTCGATGAGAATTCAGGATTTTTCATGCATATTGTATAAACAAAAGCTTTGGATCAAATTACAGATTGCGGCGGCCATATTTTTTATTCAGATTAGCATATTATTCACACTAAAAGAGGAATAACTAAAAAAAATAGTACAAATTGTAGAATTCTTTCGATTAGAACTGCCATTTGGCATGTGAAGCATAATAAAATATTTAAGGTTCACCATCGGAAAAAAATAAATAAAAATATTTACTAAGCAGTATATAGGTCCCGTTTTGCTCGGCTGGGATTGAGATGCTGCTCATCGAGAAGTGACGTTTTGGTGATATGTTGCAGGACATGGATATGGAGGACTTGGACGACGCGGACTGTGGCTGTGAGTCAACCTCCTTCATTCAGGTAACAAACATTTAATGAAGTCATGATTAAATAGCAGATCTAACTAGTATAAAATAAATTTACAAAAGTGCAAAATTTCTAGCCTCCCTATATTCACATTCCAATACACAATTTTCACACACTTGTCAAAAAAGTTTAAGCAGTGAACTTTTCTGCAACATTTCCAAATTTTACTGTATACAGAGAGATAGAGCATAGAGGTCAGAATCCCTATACTTCCTCTTTGGCTACTTGGAAATGTTAGGAATATAAAGTCAATTTGAATCAAACATTGATCTTTATTGGTCCAAAAGAGATAAAACTTGCACAAAGTTTCCCACGTCCCCCCCCCCTGTTATCTGTGATCTTTATATTATGTATTTACTTAAAATATTATAATCCTTCAGTAAATTGTAGATATTAACATGCATGTGTGATAAATGCATGTTAAAATGTTTTATTTACTTATCAATATTAAAATATATTGGTAGTGACTGCTGAACGTTTCAAAGTGTATTTGACAGTGGTACGTATTTATGAGACTAAAAATTCTTTTTAGTTTTATTTCATGCATGCATACTGCATCTAAACTTTGCAAACATGAATAAATAATAATAAAAAAAAAAAAAAAAAAAAAAAATGCAATTATTGGGATATTTTTTAGTCTACACAAATGGATACATAAATTATTACACATTTTCAAAGTAAAAATCGACATTTTTCACCAAATTCTGTGCATTATGTACTTGACCATTCTCCCTCGAGTAACAAACAACTCGATCTCGCACGCTTCAGGACAATAATTGATTTGTTGATTGACATGTCGCTCTGAAGTATCGGGAAAAGGGTAATAAATAAATAAATAAATAAATAAATAAATAAATAAATAAATAAATAAATAAATAAATAAATAAATAAATAAATAAAAAAATGAATGAATGAATGAATGAATGAATGAATGAATGAATGAATGAATGAATGAATGAATGAATGAATGAATGAATGAATGAATGAATGAATGAATGAATGAATGAATGAATGAATGAATGAATGAATGAATAAATAATCAATCCCACACGTACGACGCCATTCAAATCAGTAATGTATAAAGAGACGGCACACAATGCAGCGGTCAAGATTTTTAAACTACCTAATTTAAAAATCTTGACAACGTTATGTAAATCAGTGTGATTTTTATGTCCTAACTGTGCAGTGCACTGAGAAGTGTATGGAGCTCTCGCCTATAATACTATAGTTCTTGCATCGACCATGCAATGCTATCTAAGATTTCTATGGTTCCCTTAGATCATAAAAGCAAACGCCGAAACGGTCCACATTGAGGCCATAGCCGCTTGAATTAAAATGTCGGTGACCTCCCCCCTCCCCCACTTTGATCAATGGTGTCGTTTTGTTCATAGTGGTAAGTCAATGCTCAATTAGTCGCCTGGAGGTATAAGAGTGCGAAGCATTATTGAACAGGCACACAATTAATAATATATACAATTTTAAATGCCATCAAAAAAGGAAAATTTGAAATAAACACCACCAAATTTAATATTGCATCCACAGTACTCGCATTATTATAGTCATTGCACGAATGTATACTTTCTATAATTATAATTATGCGTATATTTTTATAACAATTATTATATTCATGACATGAATGCAAATTTTCAAATATCATTCATAAAACGAATACGTATACACATCTTGTGTAAAAATTATAATTAATGCTAATGGCTTATGTATTATTAATGCAGGCAGTGTTTGTACTGTGAACGTGTCGTTAACGTGTCGTCGTAGTATAATAATAAAATTTATAATGAGTTTTGACTCATTATACCTTGATTGACTTCTCAAAACTTTTGAGAAGTCAATCAAGGTATAGAAAAATATGACGTATCAATGGTTTGTAATAAATTGTTTCTAAAATTGTATTTTGCAACATATACACATGTCAATATCGACCTTATACCATTATAATAATTATATTATCATTGAAAGTTCTTTGAAAGTTCCTGCTTTAGTCTAATGTAAATGTCATGCATATAATATAATATTACATAAGCATTCCAAATATATAGTCCAGCTGAGAATTTTATGCGACCTTGTCACGTCTGTTGAAACTCAGTGATGATAATTTATCTCGCTTGCTTAAATAAGAATGGTTATAATAATAATATAGACTAGCAGCAAGCTGTCATCTCTCAAGTGCTAATATGCTGCAGTCAGTCCCTCCTCGTTCCATGAACCGAGCAACTGAATCCTTCATCCACGCTCCGTCCGCACGGCCGGTCGCGCGCTCTCGAGTTGAATGACGTGATGGGTCTGCACGTGGCGAGGAGATGATGTTCGCGGGCAGAAGTCGTAAACTTGACTCGATCTGCACGAGTCGGAGTCATTTTCACCTTACGTCAACTTTCTAAGAAAACGTTGTTGTGCAAGCGATATGACCGGCTCTGTACTGAAACATGCAGCTCGGAAATAACTCTAAAACATTATGATGTACATATTATATATTATACAATAGGCCTGTTCGTAAACCCTGCTCGGTGTACACTTTCTACATCCAATCGACCTTATATCCCATGTACATAAGGTCGATTGGGTGCAGAAAGTGTACACCGAGCAGGGTTTACGAACAGGCCTTATATTATGTATAATATATTTCAAATTAGCATCCCATTTTTCAGTGCTTTCAGTTTTTTTGTTTTGTTTTGTTTGTTTTTTCTTTTCGGTTTTTGTGATACGCGTTTTAAAAAAAAATTATAGAGAAGTCTGGAAAAAAAAAACCACAAAAAAAACATGTGCACGTTTATGTTTTTTTTCGAAAAATTTAAATTAAGTTAACACTTTAGAACGCCTATAAATTTATTGATTGACTAAAATATAATAATATTTTGATAATTGCGTTGAATAAATGTTCTTCTTTGTATAAATGAAGAGATAAATTTCTGTATTGATGCTTATCTTTGTTAAAATCTTTATTATATAATTATATAGCTCGCACAGCTGTGGATGAGAATTAAGATTATATGAAACCTCCTCATGTAGTCGCTTCTGTGAATATCATGTATATAATATATATTATAATATAGATATCTTTATTTAATCAAATCAGCTGTGAGCAAGTGGGATTCTGCAGATCGGTGCACCTTAGTTTTATTATTGCATAATTATAATCCATGCTGGGCACATCAAGTAATCTCTCTTGTCTGCTTGCTTGCATGAAATTAATAGAAACGATTTCAAACGTTTAAGTGCTCATATATATACATATAACTCATATAAGTGAATTAAAAAAAAACAATGGTGTAGTTCCGTTATTACATTACTGTAGAGTTAAATTATTTAATTTTTATCGCTTCTAATTAATACTGTGTAATTGTTACTTCCCACTACATTGCTTTCGAATGAGCAAATTCATAACCTATATTATATTATTATAATATATGCTATATAATTATTATTGTAATTAAAATGGAATATTATTATTATAAAATTACATCCCAAAGACTGGGACACTAGTTATTAAATTAACCACAATAACTGTAAGTTTAAAATTTTCACATGCAGATCACCTGAATAAACCCGAGACATTACAGTTTTGAATCACATATAATTATATATATAGCAATAAATGTAACAGTTCCGAAAAAGAGACTATCCGAGCCATTCCAAGCCAATAATATCGTGTATTTTTTTTTAGCTTCCTGTTATATATTCCCCCCTTAATCATGATTAATGTTTAAACCTCTTGAATTCCTTTTAGGAACTTTAACGACTAAAAATCAGACTCACAATAACTGAAAATAATAAAGGAAGTGGAATAAGAGAGATAGAACTTAATTATGCTACTATATATAATTTGAGGTTTTGAAACATTTTGTCTCATTATATTCATTGCGAGTGAAATTTATAATTATTATAGTATACATTTGTTATTAAATTTAGTTTAAATTATGCATTTTATACCCTCTACCATGCTAGTTTACAATAACACTTGCTGATCAAACACTAATAATTAAAATAATTAATTATATAATGGAATGACAATGATGTACATTAAAGTAGCATGCACATGCATACATGAATAGTAGAAAGAATGAGAAAATGAAATACTAACAATTTTACTATATTTGCAGCTGCCAATTGATGAGGACCTGGACGAGGGCCTGGCGTCCGGTGCTGTTGCAGCGTCCGAGAGTGCGTCCAACCCGTCACATCAGGATAGCGGGCTGGGCGCCGAACTGGGACCAGAGTGCGGTCCCGACGGAGGCAGCGAAGACGCCGAACAGGACGGCGGAGCCATACATGCGGCTGGCGACGAGGCACACCAAAAGTGAGGACTCAATCACTCAACAGTATACATATAACAGCTAGATAACTAGATTATTATTATTATTATTAACCCCTGATTAACTATGCGTAATAATGTAATAATATTCATGCAGATAAAATAAGGTGAAATTTTAATAAGAGTTTATTTTTTAGTATTACGAAAGTTGTTAATTGTATATATAAGAATATAAGAATATATTATTCTAGTTAAAGTACAGTTTTTTTTTTTTTTTTTGTAAATTTAAAACAAAAATTATTCAATATATGCAAAAAAAATAATATATAAAATTATTGTATAATTTAATTATATGGTTATACTGTATAATTATTATAATATAAATTTAATGTATTTTTATATTTATTTATTATACATAAAGAACCGTGAGGTACATATAGTGTTTACAATATTTTAATATTGCTAAAAACTGTAAAAAGAAACATGAAACATATACCTGTAACCCACAGTTTTGTATAATTAAACATGGAAAAGTACTGAGCCTGAGTCAGCATGTGCTCAGGATGTTGAAGAGCGGTGTGTTCGTAGCTGCGATGCACTCAGCGGTATTTGCTGACGCGAGTGCAGGGTAAAAGTTCAATATAGCAGCTCGAGCATTACCTGCATAGCTAGCCCTGAGGCAGGGGTGACACGGCACAAGCCCGGTGCGTGTCACGCAAAGGAAAATTGTGTAACGTTGTTTTAAATAAATGTATATATTTGTATCGTAACAAATATATTTTGATTTGAGCCTGACCCCCGTAAATAGTCGTTTACATACCATAGAAGTGTATGCTGTATATAGTTCTCAGATGCATATTGTAGTATTCTCATTTTATTTTTCACACATAGACTGCAAATTGAAATTGAAATTGAAATAATCTTTATTTAGCTTTCGCTAAATAATAACAATAATAACAATTGTTGACTTTAATAAGTGCAACATTAAAAAATATATTATATAACATGTAATATACATGTATAGTAATATATACAGTTTAGAATTAAGTTGCATTAAATTCTTTGTCCCTGTATGTTTACCGAACTTGGGAATTAGTAAAAATAATAAAAAATATATATCTTAGTTTTGACGTTATATATAATATGCATAATTATATGGGCTCCTATCTATATGGTCGATATTTGTTAATTATAAATATATAATATAATATAATATAATATGTGATGGACACGTCATGCGAAAAGAAGTTCTGTTTCTTTTAATAATTCACAAACATGAAAAAGAAAGAAAAACGAAAAATAAAATATGTTTTTAAGAATGATTTTTAGAGTGACACCATATCTTTTGTACTCAATTTTTATTGATGTATTTAAATTTTAAAAAATTATGCGAAAAAAATTAATACTTGAGGGTCTATTAATTCCGAATCTTTCCCCAAAATAATTCATTATATTTGAAACAAATTCTATTGATATGTTGTGTGTGTGTGTGTGTGTGTGTGTGTGTGTGTGTGTGTGTGTGTGTGTGTGTGTGTGTGTGTGTGTGTGTGTGTGTGTATATATATATATATATATATATATATATATATATATATATATATATAATATGTATTGTGGCTCATGCAAGTAAAGTAATCAATAAGATCATTATCTTAAAATAATTATCATTACATAATAAAGAAAAATATAATATATATGAGGTGTCCACTTCCTTCACTCATTATAAAGTAATATCACATAATTATATTCTAATTTTTGCATTCTTATATATTCTAACATAGTTAATTTACAACATTTTATATTTTTTCAAGTAAGGATGAAACAATTAAAGCTTTGAATGTAAGCTTTGAATGTAACATACTTGCAGTAATATATGACTATATATGACTATATAGTCATATATATGACTATATATATGACTTAGATAAGTCAGTCAACCATAATCTCTGGAAATATTGCTATTCCTCAATTCAATATATGTGGGGTTCAGCAGAGAAGAGCTCAATGATCTTTGAAAAGTTCCACCACTTGGGAAAAATTTGGGTACCCTGACCTAAAAAAATAGTTTTAAGTCAAAATTTTAAATGCATTGATGTAACAAATGAAGCATACAGAAATCTTAAACATTATATTTGCATGATTTTATAAAATGCATTACATTTTTAATTTATCTGTGTGTACACAAGTATAATAATTACCTTGTCTCAGTAGGATGAAGACACGGGACTCTAATGCCCAGACTGCCTCGTCTGCTGCTGCGGAGCCAGGCTATTTGGGGTCTGCAGAGACTTCTCCTGAAGACAAGAGAGACTGCAAGGCCAGCTCTGGTGGTGTGGATAGTAGCAAGCCAGCCATGACGATGGTACCCGCCCAGAGACTCGACTTGATTGACCACGAACTATACCAGTTGAACAAGAAGATGGAAATCATCCAGCTGGAGTGCGAGTCAATTGCAGCACAGCATGCAACCAGCCCCTTGGTAACAACCGTTGTACGAGGCTTTGGAGATTCTGAGACGGAGCACATCTATGAGACTATACCAGAGCAAACTGAATCAGAAGCTGAACCAATTTACTCTCTGCCTTATGAGCCAGAACCAATTGAAACTGCCATTGCACCCATAACAACCAGAACAAAAAGTAGAACAGTGCGATCTTGCGATCCTTTGATTAAAGCAAGTAAACAAGAAGATGTGGAACAATGGGTCAAATTAACAGGAACTGATTCTAAGTCCACTAAAGATGGTGGTGAATCTTGGTTGAAGAAAGACACTTGGCCACACAGTGTAGACAGTCGCAGTAGCAGTGAATCTCGTCGTCGACAAAATGGAGAAACAACGGCTCGGACAAAGGTCAAGAGTAAATGTAAAGATTCAAGTTCTGGAGAAGATAAAGAAAAAGACAGTTCGAGTGCATATAATACTGGGGAGTCTTGCCGTAGCACACCACTCACACTAGAGTTAGGATTGAGTGGCGACCCGAGCTGTGGACTCAGTGAATCAACCCTTGTGTTGTGTCCGCCCCCTCCTTCAGCTAGTACCGAAGATCGATCTATGCAAGTGAATCTTGACAGTGACACTTATAGTGTCATTTCCTGTGAGAGTTGTCGCCGTTGCATGCGACTTCCACCACTCTCGCCAGATCACACTCCATCACCATCTGCAAGTCCGAAGAAACCAGTACGAGAACCAACAACATCCAAACAAGTAGAAACTGAGAAAAATTTAAATTATGTTACAATGATTCCAGCAGATACAATGTATACAAATGCTGCAAATTTGCAACAAACAATTTGGCTTCAACAGCAATTGTTTCGTCAAGCTTTAGTCAAGCAGCATCATACAACACGACTTTCTCCTTTGTCGACAATGTCTCCTAAAAGTCCAAATCCTCCGTTAGTTGAACATTCAAGGCGAGGGGTGCCTGCGTGCAGTCCTGCAGGTAACTACTTGGCTCCAAACTTGAACAGCTACCAATTCGTGAGTGGCTATGGGGTGGTGAATGGCCCTCATTCTTCCTGCACCTTGCCAAGCCCCCAGTCCAGCAGTCACCTCAGCAACCGCAGTTTACAGCAGCAACCGCAGCAGCAGCAGCCTCGGCAATTGGCCGAAGAAGCCATGCAGATGGAGTGGAAGGTCAAGAAGAGGCCAGACGGCTCCAGGTAATGCTCTGCCCTGCCTCTAGATGGAATATTTTATCAACTGATTATCTGCCAAATCAAGTTGTTTTTATCCAGAAATTACTGGATGACATTTATGTAATATATTTTATTTGATCATGCAAAGAGTAAAAGATTAAAATGATCTAGGACTAAAAATTTAACTAGCACAGCAGCCATGGCATATAATAAAGCTCCAGCCAGCTATTAATTTTTGTACTGCTACACATATTTACAATTTTTCATTATTGCTAATTAATTTTAATTTTTTATGGTTTGGCAATTCACATCAAGTACTTTTATTATTACTTATTATATATATATATATATATATATATATATATATATATATATATATATATATATATATATATATATATATATATATATATATATATATATATATACACATATATATATATAAGTTAACACAACTAAATAAATAGTTTTACAGATATTGCAAGTAATAAACAAAGATGTATAAATCCATTAATTAACTTACGTTCTTGTTGTTTAATTTGTACAAATTATTCATCGAGTGTTCTTGCAGGTACATTGCCAGGAGGCCAGTGCGCAACAGGCTGCTGCGTGATCGAGCAATCAAGATCACGGAGGAGCGAGCGGGAGTCACCACAGACGATGACACAGTGTCTGAGCTGAAGGTAAATACACTTCCAGGCAAATGGTTACATTTCAGTAAAGCTATATATATATAAGGTTTTTATCTTTTTAAGACCCTTTTTCCAGAGAAAACAATTTTATTGGAAGTCCCATATTTTCATGAGAGAATTTGATTGGTAATTTTTGTGCTGACAATAAATTTTAAATTTTGTTTGTTTTTTTAGGAGTCATTTTTTAATACAAAAAGCTCATAATTAATTATGCAAATTTAATGTTAAAAAAAGGGACAGTTATATATATATATATATATATATATATATATATATATATATATATGTTTGTATGTATGGTTATATAGTAACTGCCACTTTTTGAAAATACATGTGTTTTGCCTATCCCTTTCTTTTAATTAATTCATGTAATGCTAAAGTTAGTTTTCATGGTAATTTTTTGAAGAAAAAAGTTGCAGCACAGCATAAGAAAAAAATTACGGCTGTCATAAAAAAGTTATTGCTCAAGGTGTGGCATTCTCATAGGCTGTTCATGTATACCATGTATGAAATATTCTTCATTATTATGACATATATTACAAAAACTTATACATTAGAGTTCCTGTTAACACAGAGATTTTTCAAGTCCTCTTTATTTTTGTGTTAGCTAGATCAGATTTCCATTTATTGATTTATCTGCACTGAAGGTTGGACGTTACTGGACTCGAGAAGAGCGCAAGAAACACTTGGAGAAAGCGAAGGAGAAGCGGCGGAGGCAGGAGGCTGTGATTCGAGCCAAGATGCAGCAGCCCAGCAAGGATGGTGGTCAGGAGCAGGAGCAGATGCTGACGAGGGGTGACGAGCGAGCATCTTTGGCGAAGAAGAAGCAAATTAATATTGTCGAGTTGAGCCACAAGAAAATGGCAAGGAAAAAGAGTTCCAAGGAACCATTTGATGACTTTACAACAGTGCAAGAGATGCTTGTGCATGGCAATAGAGTAGCTGGGGCTACAGGCCCAGGGGGTAAAATGATGGGACTGCTGTCTGTGACAACTGTGTAGAGATGCTATAAATGTTTATATAATATATAATAAATATATATATATATATATATATATATATATATATATATATATATATATATATATATATATATATATATATATATATATATAGATATATATATATGTCCATGTTGTTAATGGATTTTTGACTGTATATACACTTTGCTGTAGACACAATATGTATAAAATTAAAAAAAAAATGATATATTACTATTAAAGGATGAAAAAAAAAAAAAAAAAAAATGGTTTAAAAATTTGATATATTCCGTAAAACCAATGTAGTTTTATGTGCTGCAGATGATACTATAGCATGAGCAACAAAAAAATTTATTCTGGTAAAAAGCAAAGAAAAAGAAAAAAAAACAAAAAAAAAAAAAACAAAAACAGAGAGTGTTAAAGAAATGTACTAGATTTTGTTCAGTATACATATAACTGTTTTATTTGTAATGTGCATTAAGATACATATATATGCTTTCTTGAAACATAATTATTGTAATGCCTGTTCAATTCAATTTGAACCTGCATTGCCATCAATACATCAATATAAACTGAAGACACGAGTCCTCTTGCTGAAGTAAAATCAAAATAATATTTTTGTTTTTCCTGTACATAAAAATATATATATACTGAAAGAAGATTATGTTAAGAATATTATATATTCACCTATATACCTTAACTTTCTGTGACATAGGAAAAAAAAATAAGCATAAGAAAAATTTTGTTTTTATAAATAAATGATGGAAAAAAAAAATAGTAAAAAAATGCATTCTTTTGGGGATTGTGATGTCTGATGTATAATTATGCTTTGTTTTTTGTTATATTCAACAACAGCTACTCATAATGGAAAAATTATCTTGAATAAGTTCATAAAGTTCATACCTGAAAAGTATTCATAATTAAAATTCAAATGAGACAATTAAATATTGAAACTCATGCTTAATGTATATAACTTAAAACCGGTATTACACGATACAATTTTGAATACAAGTTTTCCTTACAAGAGAATTAACTAAACTCAATTTGCTTGTATGGAGATGAAATTTTCTTGCAAAAAAAAAAAAAAAAAAAATGTATCGTTGTGTAATACCGGCTTAACAGAAAAATGAATTCTGTTTGCAATTTAGTTATCATATTATATTAAATTGCTACCAGATGAACATGTGCACACTCAGCACAGTTATATTAATATATTATTTGAAATAATATATATATATATATTACACTGTATTCAGCTTTGCTTGCTTTTTTTCCTTTAAAACAAAGCTACATTGCAGCACAACAATATTAATGGCATTTGATACTCAAGTATCAATCTTTTACTAAAAATTACAGATTAATTTTAGTGATGCAGAACTTTCAACAAGGTATTACAACTATAAAATGTGTATTTTAATTTTATTGCTTTGTTATAGTTTTCAGTCGTTTCAGATGGTTTATTCTGTTTTTGTACATATTTTTCTACCAAAGCTGTTTCCGCAATTTCGTTTTTATGAATATTATTTAAATTGCACACATACACTTATGAGAATTTGACTTATCAGGCTACAGATATTGCTGCATTTATACATTTTGTATTATTTTTGATTCCCTATAAAGAATGATGAGTTACATTATTTGATATATCTTTTATTTATTGAACCTTGAAATTGTTTTGGTCTAGAAATAAAATCTAATTATGGTTTAATTAAAGGCCATTGCAGAATATATTTGCATGGGCATAAGAAAATAAAGAAAAAAATAAGGAAAAAACTAATATAAACCTTAATTATTCATACCACCATATTTAATTCAATTGTTAATGTGTGGTGAAAAAATAGCTATGATAAAACAACATTTTTTTTTCTTATATATATATATACACTATATATTATATGAAAATTTGAAAGTTCTCGAAGCTTCCTGAAAAAAAAAAATCCTAGGATTTGTTATTTATTATTATTATTTTTTTTTTACATCAAAACTCAATGGCCCTCTTTTAAATCAGCTGGGAGACAACATGAATCTTTTGAATCTGTGTCATGCAGTCAAGGATTTTGTATACTATATGTAGTATACAAAATCCTTGGTGACAGTCCGTGTCAGTTGTTAAATTGTCAAGCTAACTGTCTAATTTTATATCTTCTAGCTTCTAGCAGTTATATAAAAAAAAAGCTAAAAAAGTTTTTACAAATAAAAAAATGACTAGTTTTTGTATTAAAGTAGAGTGAGCGATTGCATTTTTCTTAATATTTTATTTTCTAAAAATAGTTTAAGCTGCCCTCTATTGAGAAATGAAAACCAAAAAATTCCATCTCAAATAGTTTCACCACAAAAAATTCCCAAAGTTGGTGTTTCGGAGGCCTTTATCAACGTGCAGCCTTATGGAACATAAAACCGCGTTTTACTCCAACATTTTTTCGGAAAAAAAGTTTTTGCGGGTTAGTTCCCATAAGGATTTTCATGTTTTTTTCCATGAAAACGACCCCGTAAAATTTTTTTTATTTGAAAATTCATTAAAGAATTCATCATAGATTACGTAAGTATTTTTTAAATGGTACCATATATAGTTCAGAAAAAGTTGGAGTAAAACGCGGTTTTATGTTCCATAAAAGGCTCTGCACGTTAAAGGCCTCCGAAACACCAACTTTGGGAATTTTTTGTGGTGAAACTATTTGAGATGGAAGTTTTTGGTTTTCATTTCTCAATAGAGGGCAGCTTAATATTTTTAAAAAATAAAATATTAAAAAAAATGAACTCGCTCACTCTACTTTAAAAAACACAGTACAATTGATACACATAATATATTATATAGTCGAGTCAGTTAAAAATATCTATGCACTCAAATCAACCTTGTTTATTTTTAAAATATTAAAATTAGAAGATATATTAGAAATATGTTAATATGTAAATAAAATGAATCTCTGTTTTGTATGCTTCCTATATATGTTATATATGCAACTTATGCCATGGTTTTTAATGTTTAAAAAATATTTGCCAATATATAGGCAAATATTTAAACATTGAAACTGAAAACGTCCAATGATATATTTTTCATAATTATTAATGCGTTAATTTTCATCAAGGGTAATTAAGGTAACACACACGTACCCATCAATGCTTAATATATACTTAAAAAAAAAAAAAAATCCACACATGAAAATTATGACAAAAATTTAAAATATTTTCCTCTACATTCCCTATCAGTATTATAGTTAAATTATCTTTGGTATATATATATATACACATAGCCTTGTGTAGAGCTCAGTGTTAAACACTGACTCAATGGTTATAATTAAGTATCCATTAGAAAAATTATATAGTCGCCATGTTCGTTTCGTGTTCGTTTGCTGATTTTGACTCCTGCTACAACCACCGCGCATCGGCGCGCAACCCTTCTGCGCACGTTTTTTCGGCTTGAAGTCAAAACACTACTACCGCGAAATTCTTTAGATGCTCTTTAATTAAACTGACCCCAGGCAAATAATAAAATTTTTACAGCAGCAAACGTAAAAGGTTAGTGCCAATACGTAATTTTGATGTCATCATGGATGCTGACCATTAAAACTTCACATAAGCTGCATGCTTGCTGCAACCTCCCTTATAGTCGAAAAATAAGAGTGCCAATTAAGTGATAATTTGAGCAGTAGTCAAGTAGTTGACTACTTGTTTATAAGTAGTCAACTACTTAAAAACAAGTAGTCAACTCAGGCACGGACTGGGCCGAAATTTTCCACCGAACGAGACAAAAAGGACGGCCCACATAGGCGGAGGCCCGTATCCGAAAGGGGGGTCTGGGGGGCGGAGCCCCCCAGTAGCCCGCCGCAGGCGCGATTTTTTTTAGGATTTCACTAGATTTTTTTTAGGATTTCACTAGATTTTTTACTAAATTTTACTAGAATTTTTACTAAAGTTCACTAAAGTATCCTCAAATCACCTAAAATATTTTTCGCAGCTAGGTGCGATATTTTTCACCTAAAATATTTTTCGCAGCTAGGTGCGATATTTTTTTAGGATTTCACTAGATTTTTTACTAAAGTTAACTAAAATATCCTCGAATTGCCTAATTTTTTTTCTTATTCTTAGCTATATACAATTAAAAGGGACGGATCAGCTGGTTTTTTAGTCCCAATTGATTAAAATGTTGTAATCCTTAGCAAATTTACAAATATTCTGAAAAAGTATACCTAAAAGACACAGCAAAAATTTCAAAACAATTATTCGAGACATTTTTTTTTATTAATTTTTTAGTTTCGCTCTCCATGAGAAAATACTTTGCTGAAAATTAAAATAAATAAATAAATAAATAAATAAATAAATAAATAAATAAATAAATAAATAAATAAATAAATAAATAAATAAATAAATAAATAAATAAATAAATAAATAAATCGGCTATAATGTATGTTTTGAAATTTTTTCTGTGGCGTTCAGGTACTAAAATCTGTCTCTCTTAAAAAAAAAAAAAATATTTGCATGTGAATTTGCAAAGGTTTACATTTTTTACATGTTAATCAAATAGTACCACGAATATCGCTTAAAATATTTTATTATTAACTTTACTAAGAACATAATTATATTTATCATTTTTAAGTCCCCTATTCCCCTGTATAATTACAATCACACCGGCAAAATGGAATAGTATAATTCTTTGAAGAAATAATGGAAGTGAAGAATTAAATTTAATTATATATTTTTTTTATTTAAAAACTGAGCATTTTAAATTAAAATAAATTGTGTCCTTAATGTTAATGTTAATAAATACATGTTATATTTATAATATTTTTTTTTCCATGGTGAATCAAACTTCTTTAAAACATAAGAAAATAATTATTTACTCGTGATTTGCTAGGATTGTATCTTATTTTGTAATATGATAATTATGGTGATTATAACATTATGAGTGACCTTTAATTATAAAAGTAGAAAACAAACAAAAACATTATTTGATTATAAAGTAAATAATTTTGACAAAAAAATAAGCAGATTGCATAAAGTTAAGGGTAAGGTAACGCCACCAATGTTAAAAAAAATCCCTCACACAAAAATTCTGAAAAAAATTTAAAATGTTCTCCTCTACACCCCCTATCAGTAGCTAAAATATCAGGTATACAAATACGATCTAGTTTTTCAGTTATAAATTTTTAAAGTTGACTACTTTAACATGGAGAAATGAAACTTCCATGTTAAATTAGTCAACTTTAAAAATTCATAAGTCAAAAACTAGATCGTATTTGTATACCTGATATTTTAGCTACTGATAGGGGGTGTAGAGGAGAACATTTTTAAATTTTTTTCAGAATTTTTGTGTGAGGGATTTTTTTTAACATTGGTGGCGTTACCTTACCCTTAAACATAATTTATGATAAAAAACAAATTAATGGTAATCACGAGTTTCATATTTATAAAAAAGTTAGAAAATTATTTAAAGGTAAGATAACACGAAACATCGATTGTTGTAGTCCCATTTGATTAACATGTAAACCTTAGCAACCTCATAATAATTCTGAATTTATTTTTTTTAGCAGTTCTTAGCATAAAAAAAATGTAGAAAAAATTTCAATCGCTCATTCCGATTTTTTTAAAATTATTTTTTTAATTTTCCAGTATATTATAGTGTATAGGGCTTTCCCATGGAGACCTAAACTAATAGATTAATATAAAAAAATCGGATCGAGCGATTGTTTTGAAATTTTTTCTACATTTTTTTGTTGCTAGGAACTGTCTCTAAAAAAAAGAAATTCAAAATTATTATGATAAGGTTTACATGTCAAATGGGACTACATCAATCGATGTTTCGTGATATCTTACCCTTAACTAAAAGCTACTTTTTGAAGCAAAACAATCAAGAACTTGCTCATTTTTAGCCTTATATTCAATATTTCTTTAATTCTCAGTATTCTCACAAAACGTCAACATAATAATTATATTAATCTGTCTTGAGACAATCTACTTTTAATACGCGTTTTCAATAGCTTCAATTTTTAGAAAATTAGCGTTCACATGCTACTTGTGCGAGTTGTGTGCAGCTGTGTTTTTAATACAATTAAATTTATAAGCAATAACTTTTAATTGCAAATACGCGCGGGTCGAACTCAAAATATGTTATGAATGTTATGATTAAAAATTAAGATGTCATTATGTACTGTATACGATTTCGTAAGAAAGAATACTTTTAATTTAGTTTTATTTATTCCCGTCTTCATCCTTTACTTTTTTTCTTTCATTTTTTTTTCTCTTCTTTTTCTCTCTTATATTCTCCCTTTTTTTTTTCTTTGTGGCCGGCGGCCCACATTTGGCCCGGCGGCCCACTTTTGCCGCGGCCCACCGAACGGCGTTCGGTGGTTCGGCGGGCCAGTCCGTCGCTGGTAGTCAACTACTTGACTACTGCTCAAATTATCACTTAGCACTCTTATTTTTCGACTAGGGCTAGCTCCTATATAATAATATATAAGACCCAACTCCTCCCCCTCCCCCTCGACGCTCTTCCTCGACGCTCTTAATTTTTTTTATTAATTTATTAAATTTTCAGCATAGGGTTTCCCCATGGAGACCTAAACTAAGAAATTAATTTTAAAAAATCGGATCGTCCGATATATAGTTTTGAAATTTGTTCTATATATTTTTTTGGTGCTAAAAGTCTATAAAAAGTGACCATGATGCAGACGAACCGTTTTGGCCGGTACAGTACCGTTTTCAGGTACCTTGTACCGCTGTCCCCAAAGAGGCTCTTGGTACGCCTAAATGTATCGTTTTCGGACAAAATTTAAAAAAGGGACATTTTTAAAAAAATTTAATTCGTTTTCGGACAAAATTTAAAAAAGGGACATTTTTAAAAAAATTTAATTATCTTTAAAAAAATAAAAAAAATCGTAGGAAAATGTGTGTGGTCGTGATTATTAGAAAAATGTACGGACGCCATATATGGACGCATGCAAACAATTTTGCAACTCCATGCCCCTTTTTCTCGATCGCTTTCGCAAAAACAGCATATTTCTTCCAAATTGCGCAATAGATATATTTTGTATACGCACCTAAGAACTGTCTCTAAACAAAAAATATCTGAGTCCCCGAGTGCTTATTCTTCACGTGCAGCCATGCAGTTAGCGAGCAACTTAGCGAGTTGCGTAGTGGCTACTGTCGTCGCCAAAAGTCGGGACACCTGGACTTTGCAATTTTACTGTGCACTACAGAAAAATCGCAAAATTTAGAAAAAAATATTGCATTAAACCGGCAAGCCTCCTCTATAACTTAAAAAATATAACGGGCCGATTAATTGCAAAGCTAATTTGTTATAATTAAGGAAGTGACGCAACCTACCCAAAAAAATGACTTTTTCACGAGATGCCCGTCTTTGCGCTCTCGTATAAAATAGAGTTATGCAGGTAGCGCTTTCATTTATTTTTTTCCTAATAGCCAAATACTTCAAGATGTGAAATCAATTTTTAATTTAAAAAAAATAATTATTCCCTAATTAAAATTAAACCAAACGCAAAATTAAACTCTAGTTTTGCAATTTTGAAGCTACACGCTCGAAAAAAATATCATTATACACAGAAAAAAAATCAAAAATTTTTGGTGGTCGTCGATTTTTTATAAATTTTTAATTTTTTTTTACATAAATTAATGATGAAATTACCATCTTTCAGGAATCTGCTGGGTTGCCATATCCTAACTTTTGCTTGGAGTGGCCTTATTCAGTAGAAAAATAGCAAAGTTGATTGACAGGCCATAAAAGATAATAACAATGAGGGTCGTTCTCTCTTCAAAGGCGGTGTTCTACTGTATTGTGTCTTGCAGCAAGCAGCAGGAAGGAAGGGTTGTTATTTTAACATTCCAAGTAGAATTGAAATTGCATCATGGTTCGATGATCTCGATTGTTTATTGAAACTCTCTTTAATGTGCATGATGATGAAGTGGTTGAATTTAAAATTAAATATGAATAATATATCTTTTTTAATCAAAATTCTAGCTGCATTTTTGAGCTTATTAAGAGATTTTTGTAAGTAATTAAAAGTTCATTATAATCACTAATAATTAAGCTAGAAATATGATTAAAACACTCAAATAGATGCTGAATTCATTTTAAACACAGTCATGTCAACTTTAGTTGCGTGTTTTTCCATCTTAATGATATATAACTGGCTTAGCTGAAACAATAGTGATCAGCCTCGGGCAAAGAGACCCTCATATAAAAAGCTTTTTGTACACAGCAAAGCTACTGTCACGGCCGGGCATTATATTTCCGTATTCAGCAGCTGAAACCTGGCAACGCTGCTCTTAATTAAAATGTAAACATTGATTAATATACAAATTATAAAAAATCGGCAACCACCAAAAATTTTTGATTTTTTTTCTGTGTATAATGATATTTTTTTCGAGCGTGTAGCTTCAAAATTGCAAAACTAGAGTTTAATTTTGCGTTTGGTTTAATTTTAATTAGGGAATAATTATTTTTTTTAAATTAAAAATTGATTTCACATCTTGAAGTATTTGGCTATTAGGAAAAAAATGAATGAAAGCGCTACCTGCATAACTCTATTTTATACAAGAGCGCAAAGACGGGCATCTCGTGAAAAAGTCATTTTTTTGGGTAGGTTGCGTCACTTCCTTAATTATAACAAATTAGCTTTGCAATTAATCGGCCCGTTATATTTTTTAAGTTATAGAGGAGGCTTGCCGGTTTAATGCAATATTTTTTTCTAAATTTTGCGATTTTTCTGTAGTGCACAGTAAAATTGCAAAGTCCAGGTGTCCCGACTTTTGGCGACGACAGTAGTGCGCAAGCGCAAAAATCTCCCTTGTCCCGAAAAGCTTCTTGGTGCCGTGTCTCTAGTCTCTAGCAACGTCCCCTGTGGCAGTGCCGGCAGTGGCATCAGCATCAGCTGATTCTGCTGATTTAATTAAGAAGTTGAACCACGGTACCCACGGCCCACGGTTGAAACTATTGTTTTCATTTTTAGAAATTGTAAACAGCAGTTAAGAAATTTCAGAGTTTCAAGGGTTTTAGAGCAGGCGATACATATTATCTTCTAGTTTTCTGTATTGTAGAGGAATTGTAAAGCACCGTATGCATATTGTACACCGGTACAGTTGTATGCATAAATATTAGAGAAACCGGCAAATACTTTATAATATAATTATGGACATATTGACCATAGCCTTACGGACCTTAGATTAAGCGGCTGACTCCTTACGTCCATACCCCATGATCTCAATGATCTGACACTGCATGAGGTGTCTGCTATTAAGTGTCCGCAATCCGCATACTGTACGTATTGTATGTAGGTATTTGCATAAAAATATATACCTTTAGCTAGAATAAAAGATTTTTCAATCCTTTGAATGATTTTTTTTTCCTTCATTTTTAGTTTCAAAATGAATTCTCTGTCGTTTTATTTAAATGAACTATCTGCCATGGGTTATTTTACAAAATCAGCGTTAATAATTATTGTTTTGGTGACATCATTATTGCTGTATAGTGGTATATTGCATCGCATTGTGGTGAAAACTGGCCGTACACCTTTTCATAAGCTGATCATAGCATATAAATTTGGAGTAGGAGACACTCGTATTGCCCACAAGTCGTTAAATGAGATCAGAAACTTGACTCCAGACCTTCCTCGTGTGACAATCACTTACAACGGAGCAATTTATCAAAAGGTATGTATGTATACTTCAGTAGTATGTACAGTGCAGAGTACAGTATAGCTGCATAAATACTGTATAATACTAGTATACTAATATACTGTACTGTACAGTCAATGGGGGGGGGGGGGGGTAATGGTAAGGGCTGGAGAAATGGTAAACTGAGTTTTCTGTGGATCACAATTAATTTATTTGTTTATCACCATGCAAGTATTAAGTGTGCCAAAAGCATTCTAAACATCCATGTCCACGATTCTAATGGTGCTAAAAAATTAATTGCTACCTTGTTAAACCTCAGTTAACCATTAATGGATCCAGTTTTTAGCCTTGCCATTACCCCCCCCCCCCCCATTGACTGTATACTAGTATACAGCATATTTGTTTTTTTTTTACAAGGATACTGTATCATACACCCTTCAGAGCTTACAGCTCGCGGCGGAGTAATGGGTATATAGGGAAAAGATATGGAACGGATGGTGGCCACAGCCTGTTACGAGTCCCAGCATTCACTGAGGTGAGAGACTGAGGGAACCGTGGAAAACCTCAGTCAGGAGTCGTCAGGACGGATACCTCTACTTTTTGTTTACTGGATCAAAGTCAAAGTGATGTCCAAAGCCTGGGAAACCACACACAAGTGCATCACTGTTCTGGGTGGAAAGCGAGATGAATTTACCCCAGGGAGGGAATAACTTATCATAATTTTTACTTGGAACGGTCACCCATCCAAGTACTAACCAAGCTCTGTGTTGCTTGATTTCGGTGATCCAACGTAAACCAATCAATGCACTGCACCACGCTTGAAAGTATTGAGAAAGAAATGATACAGTACGTATGTATATATGTATATGTACCGGTACATACTATATATTATAATATATTGCAAACAATATTTTTTTGTAAAAAAGTGTCCATTTATGCATATCATAGTATCATATTGTACTGTATATGCTCACTACATGAACTGTCTCGTGCTGACATTACAGTATACTGACATATGAGGTTTGTTCGTAAACCTTGCCTGGTGTAGTCTGGAGCAAGTTTACGAAAAAACAAAACAAAAAGTGATGTCGGCTGCCCTGCACTTCTTGCTTCACTCTCGGAGCTGGTGTAAGAAAGTGTACAGTACACCAGTCCACCTCATACACTGGGGGAGGGTTTACGAACAGACCTATTGTATGAGTACAAGAGCAGCTCTCAGGCGCGGATCCAGAAAAAAATTTCGGGAGGGGCTGCCTCCATAAGGCCAATGTTAAAAAAAAAAAATTTGGGGGAAATGCCTATATTGCCCATGTTAAATCCAAAATTTCGGGTGGGGGGGGGGGCTGCAGCCCCCCCAGCCCACCCCCTGGATCCGCGCCTGGCAGCTCTACAGAAGGAGGGGGGGGGGGAGAGAGAGACATACATGGATGGAAGCTGTTACCCCATATCACCCACCCATAGCTTCCTCCCCCTCTCTCCCATCCCTTATTGCTCCAAACTTAACTACTAAGCAGACTGCTATAGGGAAGAATATTTAAATTAAATTTCTATACAATTAACCATAGTACATATATTATATAATACAATTATTGATATATTTGTAATTTACGCTACACTGTATTATCTTCTTTTCTTATGCCAAACTGTATTCTGACGTTTGATTTAAGGACTCCCGAAAATGTGAGACATACGCCATTGGTGTGGTGGTGTCTGTGGATGCGCACCCTGTTTGGATCAACAACGTAAAAACGCTACGTACCTACGGCTATGAGTTTGCAGAGTTGCCAGGTACAGACCATGCAGTGCTGTCGTCGTTCCCGCACTGCAACTACCTGTCTGTATGCCTGGCGAGCTTCAAGGTGCTGCCGCTGATAGGTGCCTATGTCAAGGTGGGTCTCTGCTTGTATTTCTGTGTAAAACAGCCATTTGCTCGAGTGAGACTTAAAGCAGTGATCACTTCAGAAAACTACTGTCAACTAAATTGAAACTTTATACAGTACTGTACATAAATATAAACTGATGAAAAGAAAATCAAATTTGAAATCTTGACCAGGTAGCATGTTGAAACTACATATTTTTTTATTGCTTTTTTTCCTATCTGTCTATCCAATCATACCAGAACATTGGTCAAAGTTACTGTGGGAATTTTGTAAGGAAATATTTCTATTGGTTCCTTCAAATCCTGCAAATGTTTGACATGTGCTGGTTTTAAAATTACTTTGCATTTACTAAGACAATACAGTAGTAGGAAAGTAGGAGGGTAGTTAATGCATTATATGTTCTTGTGAGAGTTTTCAGGGGAGGAAGGAAGGTTAGTTGGAGGGGAGATTTGGGTGGGCCGTAAAATCAAGGATAGGATAGGGATAAAAGCTTGAACAATTCTTGATCAAAGTTTAAAAATACTGTACGTAGTTAAAGTGTTTTAACGTCTTAAGAGGTAGGAAATAATTTGATCACTTGGTATTACATAATTGAAATTGTTGATCAATTATTAAAAGTGATTGGGAGGGCATAAATTCCATGCATAAATATGTCACCAAATTTTTAATGCTGAATATTTGTCTACTCCGAAGCTTATTCAGCCAGATAACATTCTCTTTTGAATCTGTACTCGGCCATTCAAGAGTTATTTGATACATAGTTATATAATTATTGATCCTGCACTATTTTTAAATTTTGATCACTACCTGAGCGAGTAAATTTCACAGGCGAACTCCCCCCTCCCCCCCTCCTTATTTTTCACTTCAATGTTATTAGTGCTACTTTTTTATTCCTCGGCCAGATATCAGAGCTTACCCCACTTCAAATGCGCCGCTATACGCATGCTCAGTCTCTCCCCTAATGTTATCCAATTTCTTCCCACATATCACGTCCCTATGCTCCTACATTGGTTTGATATCTCTGAGTTCTGGAGTGGTGGGGAGAGCAAAACTGGTGTCGGAATAGAAAAATCCTGCCCAGATTAAAATAAAAAATGAAAATAGCTAATGAAAGTGGCTGATAAAAATTAGCTCCCCCCCCCCCCCCCCCCCTTCCAAGACAAGTAGAAAGTCAACAATAACAACAACAAAAATTACTTGAAAAACGTTTCCTTGTGTTTCTAAATTTTCTGAGCTTATGAATGAATGAACCTATATGATAGAATATATTCTATTCTAACCATTGTTCTGCCTCAAATTGCACCGTCAACAGTATTGCCTAACTCTACATTTTTTCTAGTAATCAATAAATTTTTTAATTGTGAATAATTTTCTGTTCGTAATGATGATTGCAGAAAGCAAATAGAATGCCGAAATAATATTCTTTCTAAGTAGAACTGTGGTGTCCTTATTTACTTCTTTTTTGCTTAACTTTTGACTGAAGTACTCACAGTCAGCATCACACTTAGAATGACTGTCTTCAGTTACCTTCTTCGTAATTGAGTGCTTGTGTGTTGCAGAAGCACAACTTGTGTGCACACCCAGTTCTGGAGCTGATTGATGACACCAAGATGCAATTTGTGGTGCCGCTGGCATGGCAGTTTGACTACTACGTGCCAGAAGCAAAGCGTTTCTACAACATGCTCAACATCCAGGAGGCAAGTAAACTCCAGCAACACACTAGCATCCCACTTTACATAATCCTCCCTGTCCACTTTAATCAAAAGAAGAGGCCTAAAAACAAGTTATGAATTATGAATGAATAAATAATTAAATAAATAAACAAAAAGAAATTACATTACTGTACAGCACAGTATCTAAATATGCAAAAGAATTTTTGAAAAATAATCTAAAGACAAACAACTCCTCATCAGCTCAAACAAGACTCATTAGCTGAGATTATTTAAAACATTTGCTCTGTAAAAACGTTGCTTTATTATTTGTGCAGCAAATTGTGATCCGTGCCACACCAGAGCCTCCACCCCTGCCAGTGCCACGGAGGGAGCGTAAGAAGCGGCGCACCACATCCACCTCCTCCTCCACATCTGGCACCTCCTGCGCTACATGAAGGCCCGGCACTGGCTAACAGGTGTCTGCAGCAGCAATAAGAGCAGCATGAAAGATAATGTCAGTTAACAGTATTTCAATTAAAAATTCATCATTTTCTAAATCAGTGTTAACTGAACATGTAAATTTTTGTACAGGTGTTATGTTTTAAAATTTACCTTTAATATTAAGTATATGATGTACTACTTCATATTGTATAGGTGTATATATAAATTACATTTCATAATTTATTAATGTTCCTTTAAAGCAGAATTTTAGTCATTACCCTCTATACTAACGTAAGTGTACAATACTGAGTGCTTCAATATTTTATAAGACTTTGATGTGCAAGCAAAATCTGAAGAGTGTAAAAGTGTAGCCTGCAATGTGACTAACTAAACTGTTCCGACAACTTTGTGAGAATGTGCCACTTACTGTAGCCTGCTTTGCTTTGTCTGTGGTGGTGGTAGTATAAGATATCACAGCAGGAGAAACATCAGTTTGTGCTTCTTGCATATCGATAGGGCAAGCACGGACAGTATGAATGAAACACATTCCTCTCTTAGAAGAGATTTCTAAAAACTAAGTAAAAACAAACACTTCCTTTTTGTTTAAGAAAGGTGAGATAAAGGTGAGATGGAGGAGCAGTGGTGTCTTGGGGATTTGAAACAGGACTGAAATAATACAATGCATTTTGTCATAATTTATTGATATCTTTTATAACTTCAACCTATGTAATTGTTTCACGTTATTGATAAGAGTAAGAATATTTTTAGCATTTAAAAAGCTTTTTGTTAACTTCTTAGAAGCTCTTTGTTCCCTGTGAAGTTTTTAATAGTCCTTTGGAAAGCCTTTAATACCCCTATACTCCTATAGTTAGCAATATAACTTGCTTTAAAATAAACCTTCAAATAGTGTAGATTTAAAATAAAGGAATTTAAATGGAAGTTGTAGTTAAAACAAAGGTTTTTGGAAGTTTTACGTGGAGTTGTTGAATGAGTTGCTCCTTTTATTAAATGATTTTGTTCTCATTTTGCATTTAATTCAGAATATGTGATATGTGATCAGTGAGGTATGTTGAAAGGACATGGGACCATAAAAATAAGTATTTTTTAATAAAAAGTTACCCAGTAAATGAGTAGGACTACGTGCTGCATGGTGGCGAGAGCACAGGATGGTGACGTCACGATCCTGAGCAACTCTCATGCTTCTTCAATCGTTCTTAAATCTTTCCACCACATCCTGGTTGCCCTCCTTTCTCTCACCTCCCGATGTTGCCGTAATTTAAAACTTTAATGAAAGAGAAACATTTGTGTTTGTCAGTTTCTGATGTTTAATTTTAATGTCACCATGCCATTCCTTCTCCCACTACCGATGTTAAGAATGCATTTGTAATTTATGGCTAGTTGTGACATTTGCCCAATCTAGTTGCAGGGATAAAGTGTAAAAATAAACATTTAAAGTAAAATTTCATCTATACTATTGAGCGATTGAGTTTCACTGTAATATTTTAACTATGAAGAAATGGAGAATTATAAGCATAATTATTATTATTTGATATAATATAATGTAAGCAAGACACATTACTTAATTAATTAATTGCAGTATTTTCAGTTCTTTGGTTGACATACGTGAAACTCCCATTAAGAACTCAAAAACCATAGATAAACGTCTTTTTTTTTTTTTTTTAATTGCTTTCTGGAGAATACAACAGGTTTTAAAAAGGAAATCCCTTCAAATGAGCCGGGATTCGCCACTTTATATAATCACAACATCATATTTGGTAGAAATAGGGGGATGAATGTTCATGACATTATAGCTCAGTGTTTTTTTATTGTGCCAATTTTTTATTTCTTTTTTAGTTACTTTTTCCGTATGTCTAACCTGTCTACTCAAGAGCAGGAACAATTAGACAGGGACGGAGGGCTGTCAGGATCAGCATAATTTTTTTATTGGTCACATTGAAGAGATTTTTAATTGTAACTGTTGAACGACTGTGCAATCTCTTTTACGATCGGAGACCTATCTTTATTTGATACAGAGAATTGGTGTATTATTTAATTAATAGCAGTCAACGCTTTTAGTGATGTATCACAACTCTCAATCTTGATGTATTTTAAAAATTAATCAATATTATTATAAGATTATGATTACTTATTATAATTTATGTGCTCAAATAAAATAACCTTGGTATCATTTTTCTGTTCTTTTATTCTCTTTTTATTATTGTTTTGTTCTTTTCTAGTATAAATCTCAGATATAATATTATATATATATATATATATATATATATAATATATATATTATTATAATTAATTAATATAAATATATATATTGTGTGACAGTCATGTTTAAGAGTGCAATGTATATAGAGGCTTCAAGTGTTCCCCGGAGGGAAAATTTTCTCCATAAAAGTCACCATGCATGTTACAAAATTAGAATTATTTCTCAGTAACTGTTAAGCTTTTAATTTGAAACCATTTCCTACCCCCCCCCCCCCATTTAGAGGTCTTCTGATAATGAATCAAGAACTTAATTATTTTCCTCTAAAAAATTTCTTTAAAGCAAATTATTCCCATTAGTACCCCCTAGTGGTGAACACGAGCAATGCGCGCTGACCCGGCCCTCGAGGCAGTTTCTGCTGCAGGAATGAGTGCTCATGCAAGGGAATGGCCCGTGGCTGCATTGTCGGCTCTGTGGGTCAATGTGGTTAATTAAATTAATCTCAAAGTCTGGTCGGCAGCTAGTGCAAGCCATTAGCATCCCAGGCCTGTCCTCAGTATGGAAAGCCTCAGCACGATTTAAAATAACATCTTAATATAAAAAGCAGAAAAAAAATTGCTTTGGACATCAATGCTGCTGCATGGCTTATTCCCGCAAGGGATATATGGCGTCATGTTATGTATGTCTTCTTTTTTTTTTATGACAATATATGTGTTGGCGTTTAAGCCATTTTACTTCTCTCCAGCCAAAATGTCTCAAACGTACGCCAACACGTGGACATAAGAAAAGAAGATTCGACATGTATGCGTATATATATATATATATATATTATATGTAAAATTGAACGAGTAATAATTCATTTTTCAAATAAATATCTGTTTATATAATAATAAAAAATATAGTATTTCATATTTTAAATTACCTACTTTTATATAAATGTGTAATCTGCACTTTTGCTGAATTTAAAATTTTAAATATATTTTAAGGGTAAGGTAACGCCACCAATGTTAAAAAAAAATCCCTCTCACAAAAATTCTGAAAAAAATTTAAAATGTTCTCCTCTACACCCCCTATCAGTAGCTAAAATATCAGGTATACAAATACGATCTAGTTTTTGAGTTATGAATTTTTAAAGTTGACCAATTTAACATGGGAGTTTCATTTCTCCATGTTAAAGTAGTCAACTTTAAAAATTTATAACTCAAAAACTAGATCGTATTTGTATACCTGATATTTTAGGTACTGATAGGGGGTATAGAGGAGAACATTTTAAATTTTTTTCAGAATTTTTGTGAGAGGGATTTTTTTTTAACATTGGTGGCGTTACCTTACCCTTAACATATATTTTATGCGGTTTCAAGTATATGTATATTTATATATATAGTTATAATTTGACGTACATATAATCTTATAACAATTTGCACATAATAAATTTATGTGATATATATTATATTTACTTTATATATCAAAAGTAATTAAAATTAATTGATGAAAGAAGCGCATCTCTATAATAGAGTCTATAGACTTAACATTTATAGCTTAATTATTTTTAAGTCGAGTGACTCGATCGTGGTGATATTTAATATCAAAAGAATTCTTTTAAATATATATTATAAATATATACATATATAGAGCTAGCTATATAGGGAACTGCATTGGAGCCACACGTACGTAATTAATTATAATCAAGACAAAATATTCACACGGATGCATAAAATTATAGACAAAAACATATATAAATATATAATATGGATACACTCTCGTGTGTGTCATATATATATGTATGATTAATCTAATTTAGATTAAAAACTATTTTGTTTTTAATTTAAAATATCTCAAACAATTAATTGTTTCAAAATAAAAATATATAATTAATTATTTACAATTAAATTACAAATTACACAACCTATAATACTGCCATGTATACAAGAGAAAAAGGGAAACAAAAACAGTGCATGATCAAAATAATTATAAATTAATTATAAATAATGAAGAAATCAATTATGAATAGGATATGTGCATTTTACCAATTATTAATTAAAGCAAAATATTATATATATATATATATATATATATATATATATATATATATATATATATATATATATATATATACACATGCTTAATTTAGCAAGACAGGAAATTATGATATATTCATGATTTAAATTTATCTTAAAAAAAAAAAAAAAAAAAAACATTCGCGCTTCATTAAATTAAGCTAATATTTGCTTTCATTATACTAAAATGCGTGATAAATTTGTTTGTAAGGGATACGTACGTCTCATTTTAATTGATTAGACTAAAATTAATTAATTTGATTTTTTTTTATGCATGTGTTTTCACATGAATTGTAATATATTATATAGTTATATATATATATATACTATTTTAAACTGTGAATGCAATAGAAAAAGTACTTCTTGAAATTGTTGCTTGAAAAAAATATATAAAGTAAATAAATTCTTTATAATATGCTAGGCGTACGTAACATCAGTGACATGTTATTTATGTATAAAATCCTCAATAGTCTATATCCTTTAATTTCCAAAATTTTGAGTTTATTTTCATGCTTGAATGCCCCCCTCCTCGTTTCAACCGTCATACTGCATGTGCTCTTCTGGCCACCGAGGGAAAGATCCGAGTCGATGAAATATATATGCTTCAAATTTTGTGTTATTTTACTCGAGGGCACAAAATTACTATAACAATTTTGTTGCTGAGCTAATATATGCTAATATATATATTATTATTATAAAATGTGGACATATATAATATTCAACACTACGTTTAAATGTCAATTCCGGACTTTTTTTCTTACTGAATGCTTTATTATAAAATTTTTGTTTGGCGCATGCATCCTTTTTTTATTTATTAATTATTATTTACTGATTTTTTGTGTTTTCTTAATTTTCATATATGTTGTAAATTGTTGCATGAATTTATATATTATTATATTTGGTCCTTGGTCTTGAAAACTGTTGCCGAATATATAATAATTTAAATTAACCAAATTTGTCACAAAAGGGGAAATAAATTTTTTTATATTATAATATTTTATAAAATATATCAGCTAATGTTTAATTTATAAATTCTCTAAGTACATTAATTGGAACAAATTATATATATATATGTATATATATATATATATATATATATATATATATATATATATATATATATTTATTATAATTAAGTAATTCATCGATCATTTAGATATGTTTATTTTAATTATTCTTGAACTATTTAGTAATTAAAGGGTACAACAAAAATTAATGTATCAAGATTATATAATCTTATTTTCTGGATTGACTCCCCCGCCCCCCATTTCTTCATTTCAATTTATCAATATATGCCTTCTTCTATATTATATAGAGTAAATATATATAGAGGTACGTAATAATGTAATAATAATTTTATCAGATCTATTCTATTTCAAACCAAAACCACTGTCAGTTCATATAGCGTCCTGTAGTATATGTACGATTAATTTAATATTCCTTCCGGAAGTAGCCGGAAGTGTGTAGTTTGCAGCTCTTATCTTTGCAAAATCCAGTTTTGAAACTTTTAATTTACCAAGTGGTTTGAAGTAGCTAGAAGTTTTGAATTTTATTTGTGGAACTGCAGAACTGAAATGCGAATGTACGTATAGGAAGGCCAGAAACCTTAAACTTCCGTCTACTTCCGGCAGGAAATATAATGTAAATTTGACTGCACCCTAGTTGAAAATTAAGTCTTCTACTCTAGACTACTCATCTTTTACACATATAAACTTAATCTTTTTACCTCTGAAATGCATCTAATTTCCTCTTCGCTCAAAGTGAGGATGAAATAGAAACAATTGGGGGATCGAGCGATTCAGCAAGGTTTAAGGCTTAACCTGAGATATTCGGACGAAAAAAGTCGTATCGACAGATGTTCTTGAAATTAATTTGGTGGACTTACAACAATTAATTGTCCAAATACTACTGATTTTTTTTTAGATTTTTTTAACCGTTGGTTTAATTATAATTAATTTATTCAAATGTGTATTTTGTATCCTTTCAATGTTAAATTTTTCAATCAACATTGCACAAAAACGGCTCGAGAATTTTTTTAGAATTTTACATGGATTAAAAGCTAATTTTTTGGACTATTTTTCTGAATTGTTTTCATATATTTCGAACCGTGGCGATGATCGTTTCTGATATGTCCTAAGAAACTTGGCAACGCTCTGAAGGACTGTAGTTACCACCCCCTCCTAATCTTTTATTCGCATTACTATTGCAACAGTGTTGTCAGATTTGCCAGTGTATAGCCACGCCTCTTGACCTTGACAGACAAATGAGGAATTTGCATGCGTGAATCTGATTGGCTTAATCGAAAGAGGGGGCTGAGAAATACATGTGTGAATTTTATGCGAATTTTTTGAGCACTGCAAGTATGCTCAAATGCATATTTAAAAGATGCACTTTACCTGGAGGCGATGGCGCATCGCCAGTGACGTCATCGCTATGTCAGGTTCGGTTCACTATAGATATGCATACCTGTACGCACCTGCATAACAGGTAGCCAATCAAAAACAATCTAGCCAAAATTCAAAATTTCAAATGCCTAGCCTATGAGTTTTAAAACTTAAAAAATGCACATTATTCCATATACGCGTACTGTAAAAACACACTGGGAGATAAGTAATATTAAAAACGTACCTTTCATCATATTTAAATAAAAGAAATTGTTTCGCAAATAGTTTCATTTAATTGAAGAGAAGATGCAATCGATGCAATATCAAGTCCTGCCACCAACTTTTCTGTTTAAATTATTGGCGCGTCATGCATCAATCAGCCAATAAAAATGTGTAAATTTATCATACTGGACTCCTTCCGTATCTGCTGATTATCTATTGATTTATTTTATTAAACCTAAAACTGAGCCTCTTTTCTTATCTACGAAGATAGTAGGATGCCGTAGGATTCAATATTTAAATTTATTAAGACCCTTGAATCATAATTTATCAATGTCTTTTCAACCCCCTGTTTGCTGCTGCTGAAACCAGAACGAACCAGAAACGGAAGGATTGAAAAATAAATACAGTTTTAATTTCAACTTTTCCAGCACGCCTATATATGTTGTCGAGTGGAAAAGCACTCGCCTTCCATGCAAGAGGTGAAGGGTTCAAATCTCCCCCGGTTCAATTTACATTTTTAGTAGCACGAAGAAGTTTATTTCATATTTTTAACTCAAACGGGGTTAAATAGTTTTGTTTATAATTTCTTATCAATTTTTCTATCATTGAATGAAACGCTTTTTTTGTTTGGTTTTTGCTTTTTTTTTTTTTTTTTTGCAAAGTTTTTGTAAGTGCGTATTTATATGAAAAAAAAAACTTATAATAGTATAACATGATTATATTGTAAGAAAAAATAAGATTATTTTACCCCGTACGTTTGAATTAATTCTTCGTGCTACTAAAAATGTAAATTGAACCGGGGGAGATTTGAACCCTTCACCTCTTGCATGGAAGGCGAGTGCTTTTCCACTCGACAACATATATAGGCGTGCTGGAAAAGTTGAAATTAAAACTGTATTTATTTTTCAATCCTTCCGTTTCTGGTTCGTTCTGGTTTCAGCAGCAGCAAACAGGGGGTTGAAAAGACATTGATAAATTATGATTCAAGGGTCTTAATAAATTTAAATATTGAATCCTACGGCATCCTACTATCTTCGTAGATAAGAAAAGAGGCTCAGTTTTAGGTTTAATAAAATAAATCAATAGATAATCAGCAGATACGGAAGGAGTCCAGTATGATAAATTTACACATTTTTATTGGCTGATTGATGCATGACGCGCCAATAATTTAAACAGAAAAGTTGGTGGCAGGACTTGATATTGCATCGATTGCATCTTCTCTTCAATTAAATGAAACTATTTGCGAAACAATTTCTTTTATTTAAATATGATGAAAGGTACGTTTTTAATATTACTTATCTCCCAGTGTGTTTTTACAGTACGCGTATATGGAATAATGTGCATTTTTTAAGTTTTAAAACTCATAGGCTAGGCATTTGAAATTTTGAATTTTGGCTAGATTGTTTTTGATTGGCTACCTGTTATGCAGGTGCGTATATACAGGTATGCATATCTATAGTGAACCGAACCTGACATAGCGATGACGTCACTGGCGATGCGCCATCGCCTCCAGGTAAAGTGCATCTTTTAAATATGCATTTGAGCATACTTGCAGTGCTCAAAAAATTCGCATAAAATTCACACATGTATTTCTCAGCCCCCTCTTTCGATTAAGCCAATCAGATTCACGCATACAAATTCCTCATTCTCAGGTTATACCTTAACTTCTTAAATCGTTACTTATATAACGCTTGCTGAATCACTCATTGAGAAGCTTCAACATTGACGACACAATTCTCTCAGCCAATGAAAATCTAGCGTGCGAACTGCGCGCGACGACATGTTCTATCAAGCTTCGAATCCTATCCTTTAACTCAGCGGTACCTGGTTTTTAATTTTTTCCGACGGTTCTTATGAAGGGCAAGATTAATAATTCATATGAGCCACGGGAAAGATCACTTTACACAACATAAAAAATATTCGAGATTTTGTGCAGCATAGAATTTGAATGAAAAAATAAAAAAGATTTTTCTCCTAACAAACCTTATGGAGCGATGTCAGAATGCGGCGCTGCGGCATTTTTACGTTGAAGCTTGTCTTTATGCTCAATAAGAGGAAAAATATGTAATCTCGTCCTTTTCACTCTTTTTTCCTCTACTAAAATGGTGCAAAATAAGAGCAAATTAGACGAGGAGAGTGCTTAAAGGTGAACTGAAGGGATTGCTTTTTTTTCCCTTTAGGGAACCTTATATTACCTATCCCATCCATCTGCACTAATTTTTTCATGGCAGATACTTATTGTGCTGCTGTAGGACAATTAGTGAAAAAGTGAAGTTGTGACGTATCAGCGACGGTTGGTTGACTTAAAACTCGCCGCCGTGAAAAAACACACGAGCGACCGCGAGCGACCACGGAAACTGCCGAGGGAGCGGCGATCGGCTCGCGATCGCCACTCTCTCGGCAGTTTCCGCGGTCGCTCGTGTGTTTTTTCACGGCGGCGAGTTTTAAGTCAGCCAACCGTCGCTGATACGTCACAACTTCACTTTTTCACTAATTGTCCTACAGCAGCACAATAAGTATCTGCCATGAAAAAATTAGTGCAGATGGATGGGGTAGGTAATATAAGGTTCCCTAAAGGGAAAAAAAAGCAATCCCTTCAGTTCACCTTTAATAGTGAATAAATGATTTAATTTATTTCAATTCGGGTATACGTATTATAGGACGCTATGCTCTGCAGTTCCTACTATCGGACCAAAAAGACCTCTCCTTTTAATATGGAACTTGAATGTTATATTGTTATTCAGGGGTACACCTTTTTGAATCCGATAGTAATGTTTTCGCGTGTAGACAGAGAGCATCTATTATGGTATGTCCATGTAAAATCTTTTCCTCCTCTGCCACTGACGTTCCTCCACCCCCCACCCCCCTCCTCGTCATAAGCTCTCATGATCAGTGCCTGCCTCAGTATAAGCTCAGAGTGCTCAGACAGCAGCAGGACGGCAGGAAGCAGGACAGCAGTCAGTGTATCTCTCAAGCCACGGCCGTGAACGTGAATCGTTGAATTTAAAGGAGGGAGTTCGCAAAAATCAAGCACTCACACGCCAGAAATCTTAGACGAGAGAAGTTTTATATAAGTACTGTGAACAATAGATTAAGTTAAAATAATTAGTCAGAAATGTGTTAAAGTTTTTATTTTCTTATTGAAATAATACTGTAGTACCTGCGAGTCTTCGAAAGGTAAGTTTTTTTGTTCTTTGTTTTTTTAGTACAGGCAGGCGCGGATCCAGAAAAAAATTTCGGGGGGGGGGGGGGGCTGCCTACATAAGGCCAATGCTAAAAAAAATTTTTGAGTGGGGGAAATGCCTATATTGCCCATGTTAAATCCAAAATTTCAGGGGGGGGGGGGCTGCAGCCCCCCCAACCCCCCCCTGGATCCGCGCCTGAGTACAGGTGGTTTAATTTTAATATATTACTTATTATTTTTTTAATTTTAAGTATGTATGTAGCATAATGGTTACGTTTTTTTCATTAAATTTGTTATTTTTATAATTTAACATTTTAAACAAATGTATTATTATATTTTAAACTAAACAAATTATTGCATGGTCTGTTCTTTTTAATCTTTTAACATTTTGATGGAGGATATTAAAAAAAAAATAATAATAATAAATTTTCTCATATATCATAACTCATAATTGTGATTTATCTAAAAAATTATGATACTTTAGAATATTAATCACATAAAAAATTCGTCATATTTATATTTAGAACCATGAATTAGGTACGTTGCATTAAATTAAAATGATAAATAATTTACTATCTTTAATTAGCAATTTACCGCAGATATTTTTACTCGCAAATACGTTTAATTAAAATTGAATGGTGTAACACATGATTACTAATTTTTCATAATAACTATATGGGATTTATACGTCTTAAAAAATACATGATCATGTTTTATTTTATATATATAGCTAAAAACTAATTATAATATTTTAATATTTTTTTCATTACACTAATTAAATCATATTTTTATGTTATTCTTTTCCATTTCATGCATGGGATTCAATGTTCAAGATTTCCGAACTTGAAATATTTTTACATTTGAAAAATTACATCTTCAACTCATGACTTAACGGCTGCAATGCGAGCAGTCTGGAGTGTCACTTTGACCTCCGACGTCTCGCGTGGTGGCAGCCCAGACGTAACATCGGCACGTTCGGAGATTATATTAGCTTATAGAAAAAATGTGAACACTGATTTTAAAAATATCTAAGTTTTATTATTATTTGTTCCTCGTATTCTCTCTCTCTCTCTCTCTCTCTCTCTCTCTCTCTCTCTCTCTCTCTCTCTCTCTCTCTCTCTCTCTCTCTCTCTCTCTCTCTCTCTCTCTCTCTCTCTCTCTCTCTCTCTCTCTCTCTCTCTCTCTCTCGAGAATATCAGCATGGCAACCTCACAAGCAAACATTCTTTATTGTCTAAAAAGATTATGATATTTCTATACAAAAATAATATTATACTTTTTACATGCAGTTTTTTAGTATCTAATAAAGCTTAAATTTAATCATGCATTTTTAATAAATTTAATTTATCTTATAGAATATACCATCCCATTGAGTCATATTATAAATTTTATAATACATTCTACTGTAACGCACTCTCATAATATTTGAATTTGTTTGTTTTAACGATGATACAGTAAATATATAAATATACAATTTGATAAAGAAGACTACATAGAGAGTTTAATAAGAATTTGGTCATCTAATTTCATATAATCAAAAACATCAAGGCACTGCAATATGACACTAACTTAATAAGATAAAATAAATGTATGAGCTATTCTGCGAACTATAAAATTTAAAATATGAGCTCTATATAATATATTTATGCTTCCGCAGCATTCGCATTCGTGCATCACCCTGATTATTAAAGATATATCAAACATAATTATATTGCAGACAACAATGCGCGTTTGTTAATTCATACATATAATTTAAATATTCTTTATGATGTATTCTCCTAAAGCTATAATTTGAAAATATATTTTATGTGAAATTTTGAGCTGATTCTCTTTTAATTAATATTAGACATCACAGTTGTCTGCATTATCCATTTTATACACGTAAATAAGATTTTGAGAAAAAAGTAATTTAAGTTGTTTACGTTTGCAATCACAATTATTATAATAACAGTAAATGGCACAGCGGCGCATCTTACTGCAGAAAAAAAAATGTGTTTTCATGTTTTGTTTTCAACGAATTTTAAATAAAATCGTCTTTATTATTTTGGGCGAGATTTAGGCCATCTGGCCCACTCTTCCATCCAACCCAATGAAAATACAATGAAGAGACTTCCAATTAATTAATTATTTTCTTAAACGCAACCTATATAATTATCCTTTTAATTTTAAGACTAATCTAAATAAAAATGTACATAAATTCTGAGAAGAATTAGAAAATTGAGGGGCATTAATTGTAGTATAATTTTGACTCTTCTTTTGCTGTATCAATATTAATAAATATATATATATATATATATAATTATATATAAAAACCGATTAAAAAAAATTCTCTCGAATCCATTTTTCCGTAAAAAAAATCAAGAAAATCTACCATGTTAATTCCCATAAATTATTATATATATATATATATATATATATATATATATATATATATATATATATATATATATATATATATATATATATTAATAAATATAGAACAAAAATAAAACATTCAATCGTTTATTTGTGAGATATCAGTTTTTTACGTTTAATTTCTCTCTGTCCCTCTCAGCTATTTAATATAATATTTCGACAACCGATAATTTTTTTTATTTTATATTTTTTTTGTGTTATTTTGTTTAGTTTTAATTCTTAACGTGATCCATGTTCCTATGTCGGAATAAAAACAAGTAATTTGTAATCTGTTTACTTGTTTGTTGTTTTACAAGCACTTAAAGTTAAGTGCGCGACAGAAAAAAAGTTGGGTTAGTATTTTCTAAAAATAGTTCAAGTAGTCCTTCATATCAAACCAAAATTAAAAAAAATTCTATCTCAAATTGGTTTGCCAGAAAAAAATTCCAAAGTCAGAGTGAACGCGTCGCTTAACATGGGGCCTTACCTGACAAAAACCCTCGAATATCTCGAAAAAATACTCCGTTAGGTGGTATGAAAAAAATATAGTGATGTTCTATGACCCAAGCTTTAACCAAAAACCGATTAAAAAAAATTCTCTCGAATCCATTTTTCCGTAAAAAAATCAAGAAAATCTACCATGTTAATTCCCATAAGATTTTTTTATTATTTATTTACGGAAAAATGGATTCGAGCGAAATTTTTTTTAATGCGTTTTTGGTTAAAGCTTGGGTCATAGAACACCACTATATTTTTTCATACCACCTAACGGTGTATTTTTTCGAGATATTCGAGGGTCTTTGTCAGGTAAGGCCCCATGTTAAGCGACGCGTTCACTCTGTACTGACTTTGGATTTTTTTTCTGGCAAACCTATTTGAGATAGAATTTTTTGAATTTTGGTTTGATATGGAGGACTACTTGAACTATTTTTAGAAAATACTAACTCAACTTTTTTTCCTGGCGCGCACTTTACTTAAACAAAAACAATTTATTACATATTTCAAAAATGATATTAAATTGATACGGAAGCAGTAAATCATATTTTTATTTGCCATCTGCATATTTTTTAAATTAAATTAAATTCTTTATTATTTATAGCTTGCGCTAATTATGCATTGGTAGAAAACAACATAAATATTATTACATTTATACAATTTGACATAAGTTAAACATCCTTGGAATCTGTATTTTACATATTATGGAATTATTACAAATTTCATATGCCTACAGTATATATATTATAAAATTACATTCATAAGCCATAAAGCAGACCTAGCTATTACATACATTATAATAAACTTATATATAAATAAGTAATTATTTACTCATTTACCTGCTGTACGGAAACATATCTATCACAAAATTTATACAAAATCTTTTAATTAAATCTTATTTTTACAATTTTTTACATTGTCAAGTAATTTATTAAAAATAGTCTTCCCACAGTTGTATAGATTTTTCAGAACTTTGTTTTTTATAATGAGCAATATGACCACCAATGATGAAGTTAATATTAAAACACAAAACATTATAACGAGAAGAATATAAATTATTAAATAAATTTAATTTAATATAGATATAAAACAGCCAGATGCTATAAAAAATAACTTCAGCATACATGAGATCATCCATGGGAAAAATACGCGTCAGCATACAACTTTATATAAATTTAATAGTTCCTGGAAGATCTTAATTGTATTCATTTTATTATAATATTTGGAGTGGTTTATTACAGTTTAAATAATATTAGATTGGTTTTAGTAGCTCAATGATACCTGATGCAAGCTGTCTGTCTAGAAATGTAATTGTAGCGGTAGTTTCCTGGTATAGTGATAACGAAATTATTTATAACAGACTGAAAGTACGCGTACTCTGTCTCTTTTCAGCGAACGACATTGTACACTCCAGTCAAATAAAAATTACCGATACGGCTGTGCTTTAACATGCATGGCTGAACCAAATATTTTTATTTTAATGGAGTGTACAAAATTAGGAAGAGGCAGTCCAGCTGAAAAGTTACGTCTTCAACTCATCCTCTACACGCCTAAACCTCTAATCTTTTTACCTCTAAAAAGCATCTTATTTCCTCTTTGCTCAAAGTGAGGATAAAATGAAGACAATTCTAACATTTTATGCTCAAGAAGAAGAAAAAAGAGAGAAAAAGCTCTTTTTTCCTCTAAAATGATTCAAAATAGGAGAACAAAAGATGAGAGGATAGCTTATATTATAGCGAACACAAGATTAAATTTATTTCAACTCGGGCAGTAACTTAACTGTTTAGAAATTATTATTATTCATTAATATAATCGATTTTTTACCTAATTTTTTATTACCTAACAATAAGATATTAAGGCGGATTCACATGGCGATTTTTATTATGCGACACGACACGAATAATGCGCACATGCTGTGACATCCATTGGCGGCCATATTTGGCGATTAAAAAAAGAGCATCGCAATTAACGCGATTTCGCTGCCGCAACCTGGCGAATTCGCTCGCCACATAGGATTTCACAGCTTGTGTGACAAAATCGCGTCGCATCGCCGTTGTCGCCATCTGAATCCGCCTTTAGAATGTGAAAATTTTAGTGGCTTAATCGAAAGAAGGGGTAAAAATATGGTACTGTGAATTTTTGCAGATTTTTTTGAGACCCGGGATCTATTTTTAAAAAATTATTGAAAGTCTATTTAATGACGTCACGGGCGGTACTGCCCTATCCTTTTTCTTAAGGATTGCCGCCCGTGATGTCATCAAAACAGACTTTCAATAATTTTTTAAAATAGATCCCGGGTCTCAAAAAAATCTGAAAAAATTCACAGTACCATATTTTTACCCCTTCTTTCGATTAAGCCACTTAAATTTTCACATTCTAATATCTCATTCAGTAAAACGTTCTATAGATTCTATGTGAGTTGTGCGTTAGAAAAAAAATGTTAGTGAGAGAATGAGATAATTAGAGAGGGAGACTTTTTTTTACTACGAGCGCGCAGTAAAGCTGGCATGGTTATTAATACATCAGTAAGGTTTTTGAAAGCAATAAAATTACTGAACGACTTTGTCACGGCTGAAGAGACGCTGAAGGCCAAAGGGTCACCAAGCAACGCTGGTCTTTTAACGCTAGTAAATTTTATTACTGCCAGATCTTTAATTGTCATTTTCGTTTTTGATAGAAAAATTGACAACACGTACATGGTTCTAATATTTTATTTTTCCCACTATGTGCATTTCAGCACCAAAAAATGTATATATTTCTGATTTATTTCTTTTATAATTTGATCTATCTTTAATCCAGGTGTTCAGAGTTCAGAGAGGTACTAATTAAATTATGTACAATATGGATAATCGTAGATAGCAACAGACATATACCATCAATAAGAAAATACCCCTAATGAATTTATATATATATATATATATATATATATATATATATATATATATATATATATATATATATATATATATATATATATATGGAGTATACTTACAACAATTATGTCACATTAATAATGGGCGCGATTCACGAAGCATGCAGTTAGCCAGGTTTCTAACCACGTTTAGCTTAACCACGTGTAACTAGGTGTCCTATTAGGTGATAACACATAAAACAGGTATAGTTAAACGTGGTTAAGCTAAACGTGGTTAGAATTAAATAACGTATAATTTGACAAGTTCAAAATTGGAAAGTTGCAAACAACAAACAATTATTTAAGCAAGTTCAAATTTCGTTTTTATAAATAAATAATAAATAAAAGTTGAAACATTTCATCAGTTAATTACATTTTTTAATTTTGCACTCATGAAACAGGGTTGATAATTATTGTAGTATATATATGAACCAAAATCCTTGAAAATCGTAAATATTAGTACAATGGTGGTAAAAACAATTGCAGATATAGAAATAGGAAATTTAGCGTTATGTAAATAATGTCTTGGCTGTAACCTTTTAAATAATATTATAATTGTTTTCCATGCTGGAATAGATATCAAATTTATACCATTTATATTTCTAGGTCAATTATATGAATAGATTTATGATCTTTTCACCTCACGAATAGATAATTTATTTTATCTCCAGTATATTATTTTATACTTTGAGGGAGAGTTTGAGACTTATATTTTCAAACTGTTCATCTACGTTCATTGTTCTTATTACAATTATTGTCGAAGTAATTTTTCCTGGGTGATGTCTATGCACCTACTATAAAAAATATACATTAACACCCTGTGGCATGTATAAATAAAATTGAATATATTATAATAATATTTTATTATTATTTAAAATCTTAGTGTGCATATATATTTTTTATATATAAAAATACCACTAATTTTTGTGTGACAATTTACAGTTAACATACAACTGTAGTAGTAGTTAATGCAAACATTGTATTTGTTTATTGATTCTAATACAGTACATAAATATGGTACGTAGTACGTACAGTGTTTCCATAAGTTTGGATATGTGATGCAGTACCAATCAGAATTTTATTCTCTAGCGTATAATACATAACATAAAACAATTTTCACAGTTATGATTTAAATAAACAATTATTAATTAATTATACCCACATAATACATGCTGGGATATTGCTATCCCTTCTATTTTTTTATTAGTTTATAGAAGCGTATAAGTGAATTTTGATTTTTTTTTTTTTTTTTAATGGCTGTATTATGTTGTTTTAGTTTGTCACAAATTAAAAAACGTCATATTTTATCTTTATCTCTTGGAGTTCCCTCTATACGTGTTAGTGCTAGCAAATGAGACTAGAGTAACGATGTTCCATTCCCGAAGTATATGTTACTCATTATTTTAATTTATTAATGTTGCTTAATTTCTATGAACTTCTTGTTAGCAGGACTAATTTTTAAATAAAATGTTCCTTATTGCAGGATATAATTACCAGAGCAGTGTCTGTCGAGGGTGCTGTGGTCCAACATCGACGTACAACAGATTCAAGAACTCTCCCTACCAAGATGACGTCGTTACCAAGTGGCCCTTCTGAAAAATCAACTGACTCCATTGTACCACATTCTGGTCCCAGTACCAGCACATCTCTGGAACTACAATCTAATCATCCTACCAGCTCACTAGGGGTACCACAATCTGGTCTTAGTAGTACACCAGTAGAACCACAATCTGGTTTTGTTACCAACTCACCAGTGGAACCACATTCCAATACCAGCATCGCAATAGGACTACACTCCAAACCAAGTACCAGCATGATAATTGAAACAAATTCTGTACCTGGAACTAGTACACCACTGGTAAATTTTTATCTCTCTTTAAAATATGGTCGTTTAACACCCCCTTCCCTTACTTGATAATCCTACTCTAGTTGAAAAATTACATCGTCAACTCATCTAAAGCTAATTTATTACGTATTTTTACCTGAAAAAAAACAACAACTTATTACTTCCTCGTTTAAAATGAATATAAAATGGAGATAATATTTATAACATTTAATATAATAAGAAAAAAATAAGTAATCTTGTCTTTCTCTCTCCTTTTTTCTCTACAATGATGCAAAATAGGAGGAAAAAAGACGAGGAGAGAAGTTAAAAGTTAATAAAAAATTTAATTTATTTCAACTCGGGTAGGGTTAACTCTGTAGTAATTGTTGTTTGCAGGCTGACCAAAACCAGCGGTGTTCTGCGAGCGGTGTTGGCGGTCCACCTCCGAAGGTCGCGAGGACAGAAGATGACGTGCAGACGTGGCAGAGTGGAGACGAGGAAGAAGTGAGTATGGCGATGAACGTGGTACAAATTTTGTCACCATTCAAGTTATGCTTATCGTCAGGCGCGGTTATACAGTAGAACCGAATTTCGGGGGGAGCTCTCCATAAGGTCAATGTAAAAAAAAAAAAAAGAGTGGGAGAAATGCATATATATTGCCCATGTTAAATCCAAAATTTCAGGGAGGGGTTCCCCGCAGTCCCCTCCCCCTGGATCCGCACCTACTTATAGTACATTATTACGATGAAGGAAGGCTCAAAGGACAACCTTTTTTAGATTTTTTTTATTCATATTTGGATAGAGGGCCTCGAGTTATGCATTTTTTTTTTTTTTTTTTAAGACTTGTTTTAATATCTCAAAGGCGAGGGGAATGGCGCTGTGAGCTGTGACGTCATAGTCATGCAAACGTCTTTCTTTATGCTATTTATTTATTCATTGTCAAAATCTGAATAATATTGACAATACAACTGGAGGTCCTCTGTTCTTTATGCTTTCGTGATACATATTTTTGCATGACCATGACGTCACAGCGTTTTGCAGCACGATTTTTTTTAGAGTGTTAGAGAATTAAACAAAATCTGAATAATATTGACAATATAACTCGAGGTTCTCTGTTCAAATATGCACAAAAAATATGCAGGTTGTATATTGCATGGAAAATATAATCATAAATTTCTTTAGAAAGTATTAAAGCAAAGAAATTTATGGGTTTGTTGATGTTCATTCAAGTAATGAGTTTTTGCAAGAAAAACTTGACTTCATTGTCGTCTCGATCATTTTGTCTTAATGATAGTAATTAAATGAGAAAAATTAAGATTTTTTTTTGTTTTTTTTTTTGTCATTTTCCTTTTTTTTTCTCGGAAATCATAAAAAATGCGAGACAAAAAGAGGAGTACAGATGTTAATTAAAGTTATAGAAAGTATGAAATTTATTTTAAATAGGGTACTTAATTGCTGCATGAACATCACATTAAATTGCATTAATTAAGTAATTAATTAATACTGTTTTATACTCTTTTGTATTTTATTTAATATTTGTTTTATTTTACAGCCCACAGTACATAACGAATCGTTCGACTATGAGAGTTGCTTCAGAACTCGATATGGAAGAGAATGTAAGTATTGCTTTCAGAGTTTTATTATGTCAGTCATTATTTAATTTGCATGCAATTTAACTCCATTTTGATGGCGCACATGTTTAGTGTCTTCATTCACAGGTGAAGTTTAATTAATTATCAATCATCCCTAACATTTCCAGGGGGAGGATTGTAGAAAGTAGAAACGCCCCTCAATTCTTTTAAAGCGGAAAAAAGTATATCTGAAAATTTTTTAAGTTAACCAACGAGTAATGTATATCCGGAAAAAAATTGGTGAGAAAAAAAAATGTTGTGTTAATAAAGTGATTTCAATAGCCGGATATTTCGTTCCCACCCCCCTTGGAAAAAAGTCCTAGGGTTAACTATTTATTTACAATTTTGTTTATTGTATCATATATTATGCTTAGAACATAAAAATTTTAAGTTAACAACATAATTGCTATGTCTATGTGGATACGAGACGGAGGCCACAGTTCCTAATTTAATTTCCACTCATGGAGATTTAAAAAGGCCTTTTTTTAAATTAATTATTATTTTAACAATTTTTCGTATCTTATTGCCAGTTACAATATTAAAGTCCAATGTTATTAACTTCTAAAAAAAAATATTCCAAAAAAATAATAACAAAAAAGGACCTTACATTTTTTTTTTTTTCTTTGCAAAGTATAATATATTCTTTTTGTTACAGACATTGCACCTCATGGAAGCCTCCAAGATTCAATGGCACCTTATGGTAAGTTTTTATAAAATTTTATTAATTAATGACAATTAAATGCTGAAATCTTAATTTGGTCAAAGGGAATATAAAGTAATAATTATTTAAATTTATACCAATACAATAATATTGTGATATTATTATGTTTTAAAGGCCCTATGACCATTTCACAGTATTAATTCCACAGTTAGTATTGGCTCAGTATGATACAGCTGCATAAAAAAAATTATTCTAGCATCAATAATATCAGAGATAATAGCCGATGAAAAGGCACCTGTGACGTCATTTGTACCCATTCCGCGGCGACGGTATAGAGAAATCCCTGCAAAAGATAGGTTCACTCTAGCTGTAACCACGGACATAATTTTAATTCTGGAATGTTGAAATTTTACTAGGGCAGTCTTGAAAGTATTTGTCAAATATTCTGAAAGAATTTTGTTGTTGACGTTTACACAAACTGATTATTGCAGTAGCAAGATAAGCAAAAAATTTAACATTGTTTTCCTATGCAACATTTTTCTCTTCTTGCTTCTGCAATAAGTAAGTCTGCGTGAATGTCAACAACAAAATTTTTTCAGGATATTTGTCAAAATACTATCAAAACTGTTCTGGTAAAATTTCAACATTCCAGAATTAAAATTATGTCCGTGGTTGCAGCTAGAGTGAACCTATCTTTTGCAGGGATTTCCCTATACCGTCGCCGCAGAATGGGTACAAATGACGTCACAGGTGCCTTTTAATCGGCTATTATCTCTGATATTATTGCTGCTGGAACATTTTTTTTATGCATTCGTATCATACTGAGGCAATACTAACTGCATGAGGACTTAATACTGTGAAATGGTCATAGGGCCTTTAAATTTTTATTCAAACAACTTTTTGTACTGTACAGGACAACATGGATCACTTAAAAAAATACACTTGTATGATATAATAAATTAATTAAATTAATTCATTCTCATAACACAAGGAATAAAGATAAAGTACGTGTGGAGGGAGGTAAGTCAAGTTTGCTTGAAAAAAGTTCATTTTATCAAACAGCAAAAATTGTATGATTTCTTACCGAACTGTTTGAGAAGTATCGATGACAATTTACTGTTTAAGGGCATTGGGTGTAGCACTGGTAGTTGGCAACACTGACGTATCTTCACCATGTTAATTTTTCATCCCCGCTCCTCGGAGTAATTTTTATGCTAGAGCTAAGCTGATTGCAGTAGTATCAAGGTAATTAGTAGGCTTTAGTAGCCCAAGTACACAATTTGGCTAAGTAAAATCTGATTTAAAGAAAAGTATTTTTAGTGATTTTTAAAATTTACATGCATTTTTTTAAAATAGAAAAAAATACTTTTCTTTAAATCAGGCTTTATTTAGCCAAATTTTGCACTTGGGCTACTAATTATCTTGATACTACTGCAATCAGCTTAGCTCTTGCATAAAAATTGCTCTGAGGAGAGGGGTTGAAAAATTAACATGGTGAAGATACGTCAGTGTTGCCAACTACCGATGCTACACCCAATGCCCCTAAGAAGAAACTTAACAATATACTAACAGACAAAGAATTTTATTCTGTTAAAGAATTTTTAAGCAACAAAATGTCTGAAAATGTCTTAAATATAAAATTATATATGGTTGTCTTTATATAACGTGTATCCTTTTTGGTTTATCTTTTTGACGAATTATTTATTTATTTTTATTACTATTTTATTTTTTTTAATTATGTTGACGTGAACCATGTTGTACTGTACAACCAGTTGTTTGTAATAAATAAATAAAATAGATAAATAAATAAAAAATATGCAGATATTAAATCGATTTATTATGTCTTATCTTCTTAGTCTTACATAATATAAAAAGATATTACAACAAACGTTTGGGTTTGGGTACAATGAAGTATCGACCTCAAAATTTTTTATTGCAGAAATGGATAGAGGGTGCAAAAATATGCTACTCTGAATTTTCTCAGAGTTTTCGGAGACCGGGAACAATTTTTAAAAAATTATTGAGAGTCTATTTTATGACGTCACGCGCGTTACTGTACTATCCTTTTCTTAAGGAGAGGCGCCTCGTGACGTCATCAAAATGGACTTTCAACAATTTTTTAAAAATAGTTCTCGGTCCCTGAAATGAAAACTGAAAAATGTCACAGTAGCATATTTTTGCACCCTCTATCCAGTTCTGCAATAAAAAATTTGGAGGTTGGTACTCCAATAAGATCTTTTAATTTAATTATTCATATAACATAATATATATTCAAACTTTAAACATTAACAATATTTCATATTATTTATATGAGAATAAAATGTAAGCGCCTAGAATTTATGCAACCCACAATACATTGACACTAAGCAAGTTGACTAGCCTCACGGGGATTATGATAGGAAATTTTACTATGCATGCATTTTACAATATTTTATTTGAAATAAATTACAAATAGAAAAAATAATAACTTATATAGTACACTATTAGTAAATTTTTGTAATAAAAAAGTAAATTTTCAAATATTTGTTACAATCTTCATATTATTTTATAATGTTTATCAACCTGAAATCACTTAATTAGGGCTGCCTCACACAGAATCGCATGATTTCTCAACATATGATAAAAAAAAGTGAGAATCTGTATATGCGATCAGGTATACGTGCTTTGTTTCGTATCACATGTAATCGTATAATTTTCTCATTTAGAACCGGTTCTAAATTTTTATCACACCAAGTAATACACAATGCGATACGAAGGCAGTATGCGACGCCTCTTAGAGTTATATTAGTATAAAGAGCTATAATAAAATAATATTATGAATATTATTATAATACTATATTAAGTATTTCTTTGAATTCTTTGTCATAGATCCTGAATCCATCGGGACCTCAATAAAAGTGGTAAATTTAACGGACGTTGAAAAATTAATCGACGATTATCTTCGAAAATTAGAACATAATGACCAAAAAATAGCAGTGTTAGAAGATAAAAATAAAGACTTAAATGTTAAAATTTCCAATCTTGAAACTTCATTGAAAAATATAAAAAAGACGATGAAAACTGATTATGTAAAGAGAAATGAGGTAGAGAAAGAACGTGAAAAAATCACCTATAATGAGGAAAAGTGTAAAGGAGTTGAAAAAAAGTTGGAGGAAACGAAGAGGGACTTAGCTAACCTGCGATCACTTAATGACACGTTTCAGTCTAATCTCAAATGGATACGTGAGAACGAAGGCAAAAGAATACCAACATGCAGAGACCAACCCTCAACTCGAATAGGGCCTTCATAATTTACAATTGTTCCCAATTTTCTCCATAAGCCACCATGTTAGAAAATTTGATTTTTTTTATGAACTATTAAAGTTATTATTTTGAAATCATCTCCTACAATCAAATTGATTTAAAATTCCCGCCGGAAGTACCCGGAAGTGAGAGGTTTCTGATCTTGCTATTCGTATTTCAAATTTGAAATTTTGGCTACAGGTTTGTAAGAAGAGTACTAACATGTTCGCAAATTTTCAAGACTCAGACATAAACAAGACCAAGACGACCAGAAACCTCTCACTTCCGGCTACTTCCGGCAGGAATATTACATAAATTCGACTGTATTCTAATAATGAATCAAGAACTTAATGATGAATATAATGAACTATCAACTATCAAACAGCATAACCACAGTTGTTAAAAATAATACTTCAGAAGTCAAAGATAATTATTTAAATAAGAAAGTTAATCAAACTTGGATTACACCTGAATTATTGGCAATAATCAAAGAAAGAGATAAATATTTTAAATTAAAAAATAAGTTCCCTGCTATTCAATTTTTTAAAGATAAATTTATTTTATTCAGGAATAAAGTAACAAATCTTAAAAGAATAAATAAAACTCAATATTTTGTTAAAAAATGTAATAAAAATGATACTCCAAGAAAACTTTGGAATAGTATTAATAATATAATCTATAATAAAAATAAAAAATGCAAATCTAAATTTTCTGGCACACACAATTCTGGAATACTGCTCAAAAAGTGTACCTGAAATCATCAATGACATGCAGTATGATTTAAATTGATAAAATAACTGGTTTAAAATAAATATTTTCCAACCCTAAATGCAAGCAAAACTAAATTTATGTTAATAAAGAGAAAGAGAGGAGAAAAAATAATTTCTCCTACTAAACCATTTATAAATAATACAACAAGTATATAAATATAAGTATCTAGGATTTATAAATGACTCAAAACTAAAATTGGAAAAAATAAAAAAAGCTACCAATTACTGGAATTTTATGGCATGCTAGACATTTTATTCCAGACAATGTTAAAAAGCAAATTTCCTACGCCTTTAGTTCATTCACATCCTAATTATATGGTAGGGATTTGATTTGGTGCAATGCATATCAAAATGTACTGAAACCGTTACAAATACTCCAAAACAAAAATTTATACAATACTGTATAATTTGGCATAGAGAAAAAATATTATTGAACTTTATAATAATACTAAAATATGATTAATATCACAGGACTAAACGCAGAAAATTTATGTATCTTTGTTTATAAAATAACCAATAACTTAATTAAGAACAATTTTTCTTTCGTACTAAATAGTGATGTACATAATCATAATACAAGATGATCAATTTACTTCCATATTGATTTCACAAGAACTAATCTGGGAAAATATTCAATTATGTCCAAAGCCATTCATTTACATAATGGTTTACCGGAAAATATAAAATTACCATCATCTGTTAAAATGTTCACAGATAATGTTAAAAAGTATTTTATTTCATGGCAATTGTCTGTAAATAATAATAGTTCCAAAAATAAAAAAATCTCTATCAATATACTATGCCTAACATTTTAATATTGTAATCAAATGTATTTATGATGTTTTCTTTCTTTTTTATGTTATTATTGTTTCATTTAATTCTATTTTTGTTTTCTTTCTGACAATCGAATTTTTTTTTTGTTCTTTTTTCTTACTTATTTTTATTTTTGAAACAGCTTGTTTTGTGTTATTCACTACCTTCCGCTTATGTAATATATTATATCCTAAATATTATATTATTTTTTTATTGTATAATTGCATATAATATCTATTTTGTTTCTTGTATTTCCGGTATCAAACCAATTTAAACTTATTTTTTTCCCTCTGCTCGAGCTTAAAGTTCATAGAGGACAAAAATATAAAATTGTTACTAACTAAAAGTCTATGTATTCTATAATGATGAATGAAAAAAAAAAATAAATAAAAAAATTCAATCTACTATTAATTCTAAGCAGACAAGTGTCTTACTATTTATAGATCTAAAAAAAGCTTTTGAATCATGATATTCTACTATCAAAATTAGAAAGCATTGGTATTACTGCTGCAAGTTTAAAGCACTTTGAATCATATTTGGATAATAGATATCAATATGTAGCTGGACCAAATTATAGTAGTCCAAAAATTAAGATAAAGTGTGGAGTTCCTCAAGTAAGTGTTCTAGGACCTCTATAATTCAATTTTTATATAAATGGTATTACTAATTTGAAATTAAGAGGCACAATTATACTATTTGCTGATGATATTTGCCTTAAGTTATGTAAAGAAAAATGATCTGCTTATAATTGAAGATAATTATCAATCATGATTTGAAATTAATTGTAGATTGGATAAATGCTAATAAACTATCAATTAATATCAATAAAACTACGGTGCTATTTATACCATGTGAATGTGATGACAGGAAACTGAATGTTAATGTTTCACCTGTCATTGACAATCATATTATTGAAAGAGTGAGTTCCTACAAATATCTTGAATTAACTATCGATTCCCATCTTCAATGGGATAAACATGTAGATATCATTAAGAAAAAAAATCTAGTTAACTTGGGGTACTTTATAGATGTAGAAAATATTTAATTAACAACACTTATGAAGAAATCCATCTACTATTCATTTATTAATTCACATATTAACTAAATGCTTCCTATCTGGGGTAATGCTACAAAAAATGATTTAGATACTTTACAGATTCTTCAAAATAGAGCACTTAAATTTATTTTTAATATGCCAAGACTAGCTAGAACTGTGAATGTGTATAATAGTAGTACTAACAGTAAGATACTGAACATAAATAAACAATATTTTAAAGAAGTTGTAATCATGCATGAACTATAAAATTGAACACAAATTAATAAAATCTAGTATTACTCTTAATTTTAATGATCAAATTCATCATTATTTTGCAAGAAATGCGAGGAATGTTCATTTACAGCATACTACTTGTAGAACACTGAACTGGTCAAGAGGCATTCCTACATAGAGAGGCAAAATTTTATAATTCTATTCCAATTGAAATTAGAGAAGCTAGTGAGAAGGAATTTAAATTATATGTAATGAATTTATTGTATTCCTATACTGATTTGAATTATACAGATAAATTTAAAATATAACAGCATGAATTCATCAATTGATGTCTTATTAATAAGAATTTAATCTCCATATATGTTAATATGTTATTAAATGTGTTCTATTGTAATTTTATAACCTGCATCTGATTACCATTGTATATTTAATATTAAGCAAACAAATTGGTAATTTCATTTTTGATATATGTAATATGTGAAATCCTGAAGATTGTATTTTGTCACAAGTTGCTGATTTTCTAAAAACTGATCTTATACAACAAATTTTTTGTCACTTTTGCTATCTTGCCTAAAATTATTTAAAAACTGATGTTTCCCGTTTATGAGTTTTCTAAACTCTTGAGGTTTATTGTAATAGTCTATGTAAAGTGTCATATATATGTTCTTTTCGGAATAAACAAAATAAAAAAAATATATATTTTCCTCTAAAAAATTTCTTGAATGCCAAAAGAGCGACTTGTATTTTTTTTTTTTACATGGGTTTGAATAGGACAGTGGGAACACCACAAAATCAGCTGACTTGAAGTCTCTATTAGAAATTTGGAAATTTGAAATTTACAAATCGTGTAAAAACTTGACATTCGGAAAAAAGTCTTTCTACTTTGTCATATAATATGATATATTGAAAAATAATCTCCAAAAAGGTGAACTTACGACGTGAATAATGCGCACGGGTTGCTCTAATTTCTATTGGAGGCCACATTTGCTGACATCAAAACCATTAAACTTCAAATAACTACAGAGTTGATTGCGCCGATGTCATGCCCCTGTAAGTTAGGCTGCCCAAAGGAGTGCCAGAATGCACAAACTACTTTATCAACAAATTATGTATTGATTTTTTTTTTCACTTTATTTAACAAAATAAATCAGGTCTAAAAGATTGTAAAAATACTCCAATAAACGATAGATAGCATAAAAAATCTTATCATTATAGAACAATCAAAACTGTTTTTTTTTTTTTTTTTTTTTTTGTCATTTCTCCTATCTAATGCCATAGTAGTTGGACCTCCACTTTCTTTTTTCTACCCCCAACTCACCCTCCTGACCGTCCGTATACTTCTATGCTATTGTCCCTCGTAAACATAAACAGCAATCAGCTCTATATCCTGTCACAGCTCGAAGGAATCACTAAACTTGAAGCATGATTTAACTCGTCGCATACGTCATGCCGCTCTGCACGCCGTCCAGGGTAGCTCTACTTACCGGCAGACATCCAATATATACCGGTAAGTTATTCAATCTGGCTTATTCGTATAACATAAACAGTTTATTTCTATATATTTTTATTTCCATTAGAAATTCTAACATTGTCAATGTTTTAAAAAATAGAAAATTTGTAAATTTTTATATTAATTATTGATTTATTTTTTATTTTCCTATTATTATTATTATTTTACATTTAATCTTAATCTTTGTATAAGCTAATAAAAAATGGTATCAAGGTCAAAATATAATACATAGTGTTCGCGTGTTCACCTATTTGAAGTTCATATATTTATGAAGTCTTGCATTGCCAGTCCTGCCTGGAGACCGGCGCTCACGTATTATACGGACGGGGACACATAACAGGGCATTGCCTTCTTCAAAATTACCAATATACACACCATCTTAAAGTTACATGCTTATATATATAAAGTATTTAATGGTGTATTCTACCGTCGTCAGCTCTTAAACTGACTTGTGAGACAAGATCTCTCATGCGAAGTAGAAATAATTAATAACTTAGCTCTTTTTATCTCGTTCATGCAGTGCTAATAAAACGAGCTTTTACGTGTATTAAATGTCATCTTATTTGATGCTTAAAATTGTATCTAAAAATTCTATGTGTTCCAAGTAAATCATATTAATGTACATCGTAAAAATAGTTAAAAAGAAATAGAGTTCTGAATGAAAAGGTGCAGGTTAAATCGATTAAATTCCTATTATATTATTTTAATTAAACTTCTAATTTTAATGTTGTTACCTGTTGTATTACTTTTTTTAATATTAATATATCCTTACAATTAACTCCACATGAATTAACACCTCGAAAAAATTTAGAAATTACAATTTTTTAAAATTTGTTGTTCTTATATGCAAAACTAAATTTTGCAAGTAAAAGTACATCGATAAAAATCTTGATAACATTCAATACTTTTAATTCAGTTGTTATTTTGTTTTTCTTTATTCGTTGACGTCATTGCATGACCTCGGTACTGTTTACTTGCATTCGAAATTCAGTCGGGTGTGGAATCATATTTGGACTGTCAAATTTTAGGAAGGGTATATCAAACGATGACTGTATAATAAAGCAATGGAAAAAGCTGAAATGCAAATCTTAAGTGGTTAAGGGTGGATGACTTCCAAATTATTATAATTTTATACGCAACTTTTATAAGCACCCAAATCTCTATCGTCAATTTTTATATCATTATGTGCCACGTAGAGAAGCTATATAGGTTGAATATAAATATATAAATTTTTATAAATAATGTATAAAACAGTGGTTTATAAAATCAATGTCATTCATTTATAATTAATTATTATTCCTTAATAACGTCTTGAAGATCCTTACAGTGCATACTAATATATAATTGAAGCTTGGCTGATTTATGATGCTTCAATTCTTGGCGTGTTCCTTAAAATTTAGAAGTAAAAAAAGGTGGAATAACCTTTGAAATGTTTAATTTATTTTTAGATTTGTGTCACTAACATTGTCAAATACATACAAAAGTATGCAGATCACACATAACATGACGATAATTAAGGAAGTTTAAAAGAATAATAAAAAAAAAAAAAATATAATACATATAATATAATGTTTATAATACAAAAAAGATCAGTTAGAATAATTAAAAACTTAAAACCACGTGAATCTTGTAGATCACATTTTGCTGATTTAGGTATATATATTATATTAAAACGTGATTATTTAATACTAAAATCAGAGTTTTTAAGCACAAACGAAATGCAGTTAAATAACACCAGTGGACATTTCCTCAGTAATACACCCACAGTATATGTGTGGGACATTGCTGGTTTTCATCGGATTCAAGACTACCGGCATTCTCAGATCATCACGGCTAGCTCATCTGGTTTGTGGTCGCATGAATGGACTCCCTTATAGCGTGCACAAGGTAATTAAATCAGGAAGAACTGTCGTTTTCAGGGTTTAATAATGCAGAGCACGAGAGCAGTCACTCTTCTTCTTGTATGCATGGGCTTCAATATATAGTAATCAGAAAGATACAAATTATAGTATATTATAAATTAAAAATTTGACGCACTATAAAATATAATATCGAATTCCAAAAGAATTCTGACTCAGAATTAAACAGAACTTAAAACTTCCATTTCGCTGTGCTTGATATTTTTTAATTCATTGTTTCTAATAATTTTTAGTACTTTTTTTTTATTGTATTATGCAAGTTTTTTATATGTGTATATAATGATCCACAATAATCATTTTAATTAATTTTAATATATTATGAGAAAATACAGAACCATTCAGCAGTGTCATGAAACGTATGAAAAGTTTATATCTTACTTCCCTACTTGACTCAATCTTGAAAAAAAGGGTATAGCACCAGCAAAAAGTACTGTCAGCGTGATAGAAAATTATTCAAAATTATAAATGCCATCATGATCTCAAGAGTATTATAACTGCATCTACAGGATAAGGTATGATCTAGTATTTAAATACGGTAACAAAAAGCTACAAAAATTGTGGAATTTTATTGGAGGGCTAGAGAAAGTTACAGATTTTATTAGAAAATATATCTTAATTGTCAATGAGGAAAATTTACATTACCTTCTTGTTGAAGTAATATGTGTGTTTTGTTGCAGCTTCTCAATTACATTGAGAAATATTGAAAATAAGAAATGCGTGAAGAAAGAGGCCTGTTACCGTCTTGGCATTTGCTGAGTTGTTACTGAGGGAACCAAAGAAAATGTTCTACTTTTATTATAAAACCAATTAGCTGAAGTGTATATTATATATTTAGAGCCAGGTCGGAGATCTAAATCCAAATATAAATACTTTGAACTCCACGATTATTATCTTATGGTAATAAGTAATAAGATAATAATTGGATAATAATTATTGTTGGAGTGCAAGGATTTCATTTTAACTTCACTATTTTTTAATTGCAATGTAAAGTATTGTTTTCCTAGAGGATATAAAATTTGTGAGTTTTAATTTTTAGGATTCAGCTTATCACTTATCAGCTTATTAGTTGAGATTGTCATGCAGATGTAGGTTAATTTACATTTGTGATAATGGCTTTCAAAGTTAAGAGATAAAATAAAACTCTTATCAGAAAATACAATTGTCTGTTTGGAATCAGCGTAGCAACTAGCTGTCTCAATTATTTCATTCGCTGCCTCCAACTTTGCAAATTAAATGTAATTAAATCCAACTAAATTGGCATAATTGCTGATACGAAAATTTAATTCATGACGTATTTTAATATACACACATATATATATATTATATATATATATATATAATATATATTAAAATTGCTTTTATAATTTTCATGACCACTTAAAATATACGAGCCCACAAGGAAAACTAATTTAACACTATACAAGCAAGAGACGTGGGACATTATATTATGTGAAGTATTATATATTGTTATGGCATTATAGTGAGTATGTATAAAAAGAAAAGGAACGTGTGTTAGTAGAACCTTGTGTGATATAATTGGGTCAAGAATATGACACATTTTACCATATCACGATGAGAGATATCCTAGAAAACATCAGTAGATGTCTTGGTTGATTTATTACAAGGCTAAATTTACACGAGTCCCCGGCGATCGAACGGGGCTTATAAACCATTGCAAGTAAAGGTTGCCTGACAACGATCTGTAGTGGAGATGATATTTAAGCTTATTTGATCACTTTATATTCAGAAAGAGATACAAATGCTTCCAGATAATGTATAATCTTTCGTGATATCGACAAATATCATCAGTTATCGAGGTTTTAATGGGTATCAGATACATAAAGATATATAAAAAAAATACTCAAAATATCAATATACTACAATTTTTATAGTTCTATTGTGACCCCCTGTATAAAGTACATGCACGAGTTGCCTTAAAATGTGTAATCTAGCTTCTCATCTCAGCAGCATACTTCTTCCCCTCTTGACGCGCGAGTTTGGGCTCTCTTAGCATGCGGCATTCGGCACGCAAGTTGCGCCGCCACCCCCCTGCTGTAGCACCACTCGGTCGACGACTGCCCCTGCACTCGTCCGTTCGCTCGATCATGTTAATGTGCTCTGCCACCCCCTTGCCGCCCCCGGTCCACCTCCTGGCCCGCCTTCAGGGGCGCAGCAAAGACACGCGAGCAGTACTTGTGCTACCGCGAGGAGGCGGCAATTCAAGAGACCACAACGGCGATGACGACGACTTGCTTTAACTGACTGACCACTCGGCCTTTTCCTCTTTTTGAAAATCAATACTATATAATCTGCATTTATATATACGTGAGATAAGAAATATTATTTACATAAATTTATAATGCTTTTATTTTATATGCCATTTTATTATTCAAGAATATATAATAATCTAAACAGTAAGACAGGAAAAAAATACATGTTTGGTGGCAATATATAATATAAATAATTTACAATATTATTCATGCAGATACATTTTATAGATTTGCTTTTATACAGTCCAGTAAACTCGTAATTGTTTTTAGTATTTTGAATATATTATATTTCACGCCTTTTTTTTCTTACATATATAAATAAGTAAACAAGTTTGTTTATTCATTCACGTAAGCATTTTATAAAGTTTTCCTCCAGCCAAGATCAATTCAATCAAGCCTAAAAACTCGTGCAAATATTGCATTAATGGGACATAATGAACACGAGTCACAAAGGAAGATAACCAGCTTTCTCACTAACAATGGTTAGCATTTTCAGCATTGATTTAATTCAATGACACTAAACGCGGATAGTGCAGATATGTGATACATCTGGGATCTTTCTGGATAATTTCTTTGTGAATCGCCCCAAATATGTATGTTTAATTAAAATCAAAGCTTCAAAAAATACGGTTATGCATTAATTAAGAACAAAATTCAAGTCAACATTTATTCAAATTAATGTTATTTCTTAATTTTTTAAATGATTAAAAACAAAATCGAATTGGAGAGCAGAGTTCTCCTTTGATTTCAGTATCAGAACCTCATGCATGATTTCTGACTTGAATTAACGTAAACGATTTTAACTAATATAATTATAAATATATATTTTTAATTTACACTATTTACTTGAATTGTTTCGAATATATTAATGTAACCTAAAAAACATGTTTATTGAAGCGTTACCAAAATATTATGTGACTTTGTATTGATGCTTTGAACGTGAAAATATCATGATTAACTGTAATTTCTATTTGCAACAAATTATATTTTCACGTTAAGAACATCTACTATTTACAAGAACAAGTCTGATGATGGTTTCTTATCTGAAATTTGATGGTCAAGTACTCCCTAATTTCAAGTACAATTTACTTGAATATGCATGCAAGTTTATTTCTAGTTCTTATTATACAAGTATTTTCAAACATTAATATTCTCTGATTATAATCGTAAACAATTTTCTTTAAATGTATCAATTATTAAATGGTAAAATTTAATTTTTTTTTATTGACATTTAATATTACAGTAGTGTCCAGAGAAGGCAAAGCCTTATATTCTAGTGCACAATACATTATTTTGTTGTCAAATTTAACTAAGAGTATATATAATAATTTTAATTTTTAATAAGTGCATTTTATATTGTGATTCTTTTATCAAAAATTTATTGAATCACAAGTTCTTTTTTAATTAACATATTTAAAATGAATTTTAAAAAATACTAATATCAATAATTAAGTTTAAAATTTAACAATAATTGCATAATAAAATCCCTAAGATCCTAATTACAAATTTATTACAAATTTAGCAACATACACTGTAATTACATAACAAGACAAAACAGGTATATGATGTATTTCTGAAACAAAGATTCCTGAAACAAAAGATTCCTGAAACAAAAGATTTACCCAATTTCATCGACAAGGCCTAACCCTAAGCCAGGCCTACGCCCACCGATCTCAATTTGCAACAATCAAAACCAATTATATGATTATAAAATTATTTAACTGATATCAGTAATATTTGCCATCACAACACTCTTAATAAAATTTGGCTGAAATTAATGTCAGTATATTTTTAACTACTGACTTTCAGTAGTTTCGAAAAAATTTCTATGTTTTAACACCTCAATTATATATCCCAGTGTAAGGATATGCTGAAAAAATAAAATGTGCTGAAAAATAAAAATATGTACTGAAAAAAAATTAATAGCCTGAAAAAAATTAAGGTGAAATTAAAAAGCAAATGAAGAACGCAAACCGTAAATATAATTTAGTCAGCTGAAGTGGAAAATTTTGTGAACGCGATGATGGCGTCATGTCATGAAATTGAGGGAAAACGACGAGAAATATCTCTAATTGGTTCAAAAGTTTATAATATTTGTATTCACTAAGGTGCAACGATACTTTGTGGCGTATTTCTTTTAAGAGATCGTACTTTATTAAGAGATGAGATGCAAATTCAGTTACCCAAACCTCCTCCATGCCTGTTGTAGGTTAGTAATTGCTATTAGTATTATAATATCGGTCTAATTATCAATTTGTATTATTTATAAGTTGTTTTTCACCATTTTATTTATTGTCGCTAATATTTCTAGCTAATTTTATATTAAAATACAATTTTTTCGTATTTATTTTTTTACAATGGAATTATATTACATTAAATTTATGTGACACGGTATAATAAAATTATAATAAGTTAATATATTATTGAATCTCTAGAAATAAAATTTAATTTTGTTGTATAAATTAAAAAATGACATATTTCTCAATTTCGTAAATCGTACATGATTTTAATGTTAAAGAAAACACTGACAATATTTCAGTGCTTGCTGATACTCACTGAAAATAGGGTGTCAATTGACAGTGGTTTCTAACACCTGAAATCCAACACCTGAATAATATTCAGGGGTATCAATCCACTGAATATAAGATGTCAATTTCAGTATCAGGAATATACTGACATTCAGCCAAATTTTATTAAGAGTTAACATATTTTATACTTTCATTTTTTTCAGATTTTTATACGCACTATAGAATATAGGAAACTTAATAATATCTTAATAATTGAACTTAATAACTGTATAATTGTAATTGTACCATGCATATTTATAAAATAAAACAGGTATTGATGAATTTTTAAAAGCGGCCCGGTTCATAATATTGTTAGATAATAATTTGAAATTTTAAGTGCAATGATATAGTTTATGAACATCAAAATTTATGGAGGAAAGACTAAGCTGTGTTAAGGTATTTATCTCCTTTGCAAATTCTTGCATAAATATTACATAAATTATCTTAGCGGAATTGCTTTGATGCTGTACTATATAGTGTTGCATTTTACAATTCAAAGCTTGTCATGGCACATATACTCTTAATGCATATAGTACTGTGCGGTGTAAGCATAATTTATTATATGAAGTTATATTTCATGGCATATCTCGAAGTACTTCTATATCTTAAAGAACTTCATATTAACATAAAATGGCGGCGCGATTCACGAAGAGAGTTATCCAGGTTTTTCACTAACCACGTTTAGTGTCATTGAATTAGGCTGGCGCTAACCGCGGTTAGTGGAACTGGATAACTCTTTTGTGAATCGCCCCTTTAAAATTATTTTTAAGAAATTACTTTCTTTTTTTTTTTTTTATTCATTATAGATATATATAATACATTTTGTAGATTACAGGATTTTTGTTTACACCTCAATGAGCTAAAATAAATATGATCAAATTAAATTTAATGTAGCAAGTGCAAGAAGTTTCACTCTATGGACCGCAGCAAGCGAATTTCGTTTATTAGTAAAATATTTGGTCTTTGTCAATTTCGTTAACCGTGTTGTGGCACAGAGCTTTGCTGTAATTATTTTTAAATAATTTCTTCAATAAATAATTTTAAATCATCATCATCATTACATATATTTATATCATACCAATTAAGTTACTAATTTGTGTCTTTAAATTACACAGTATCGTTCTTTTATAATAATAAAGCTAATGCAAACTATGTGCACGTAGAGTATAAACGTACTGTACCACTGTACCTATAACATATATAAAACGTTTATGATAATGTAAGTCGTTTGGTGTAGTTAATAGTAAATATACAAGAAAATTCTCAAAAGGAGGTCGCAAGGTGGTAAGCAAGGTGTTAAAAAAAATTATTATATTTTTAATTAACAGATTATATGTTATTTATTATGAAATTACTCGATACAATCTGAATGTGCCTTTGTGTGAATCTCCTTTCTCGTGTTTCTCAACTTTATACAACAATAGTTTGCTTGTTATTAAGGGTCTTATCTAGATGTATAATTATGCAAATTCCATTAATTTGAGCATTATTTCATCAAAAGTTTAATTTCTTTTGCTGTTTCTGTTAATTATGACTCAGAGAGATCACGTTTCCGAGCAAGCCATGAAATAATGCATCGAGTGGGCACGACGAGGGCATCATTTTATAATGTTAATTATGTACTATTATACACTTCGGAACAGCACGAACCAAAGACTTTCAAAAATCTTTGGCTTGCTTGAATTGCTGGGTCTGCAGCTACAACAGTTAGGTGTTAAAATGAGCTTGCCTAAACTTCGTTTTAATAAAAGTTAATTTATATTCTATCAGTAAATAAATATATCCAAATTTGTAATTTATTATAGAGGCAGGTAAAAAGAGCACACAGTCGAGCCATTGCAAAAGAAAAGCATGTTCACTACACCTCCATAGACTTTGTCCTGCAAACCTGCAATGGTAACTTTCGTGCTAACCCAAGAGGCTGTACGCAATATAGGATTTCAGTGCCAATGGCGGGCGGAGAATGGAGGATGTTCTCTAGAGCTTCCAGAACAAAGTGCTCGTCTCCACGTAATGTGACTTAAGTACGTCATTGCAAATTAATACTGCTTGTGTAACTTATGCAAGCCTTACATATGTGTCACATAAGATATAAATTTAGATCGTTGAGATCGAGTATTGAAATCCAAAGACAGACAATTATACAGTATGATTTGCCGTAGCAAAATAATGCTCATCCCTCCCTCTCATTTCCTTTCTGTCAAGGATTTTTAGATAAAAAATTCTGATTGTTGATATGATAACGTTTACGTGTCACCCAAGTTTATTGAAAGGTCATATGTCATGACATACGTACGCGCAACTTCAAGTCATGAAATTTAAAGTAGGCCCAGTAGTAATGTGCATATTATATCACTTGATGTTGTGTCACCTTCAGAAATATGCTGATCTGTTGCTAAGTCGAGGAGTGTACATCCAAATGCAGAAAATAAAAGAAATTTGCAGAATTGATGTCTCCATAAGCAACAAGAAAAAATTGGGCTTATATAACACACAATTCCTTTTCCTCTGCATGGTAATGTTATATAAATCAAGAACATAAAATAAAATGCAAACGTAGCTCATTTTTTGTATACATATAAAATGTACTTAATTCTTTTTTCCCCTTGAATAATAACAATTCTGCATAATAATTTTATATGAAGCAATTTTGCATTTTGTTTATTATTCGATTTTCGTTGCTGCTAACAAGCAAGACGAGTCTGACGACAGTTACTGTTTTTTCTTGTATACATTACATAGCCATGTAAACCGCCACTTGTGAATTGTTTTAACATACATCATCATATTATGTGCTACTACTAACTGAAATATGAAAAAAAATATACCTAATTCAAATATAATTATATATTGTTCAAAAACTGCGATGCATTTATGATATTTTGAGCTTGATCTCTTGCTTACACGTGAATGATTAATATCGTATATATAAGACTTACGGATACAAAAATTAAGCAAATTTGCTAAATTTAAAATTTTCTGTATTAATTTCACAAAAACCCTAATATATTATGTACTTATAGATTTTATAGCGTCAAAAGTCGAATTCGAACAATATATAAAAAAAGTGACCAAAACTAGTTTTGGTTTATTAAATGCATTTTGACCAAGACCCGAAATGAAGAAATATTTCGGCTTTATTTGGTCATTTAAGTTTGATCGAAATATTTCTAAATGCATAAATCAAAACTAGTTTTGGTCACTTTTTTTGGACATTGCCCGAATTCTCTGGGCGCTAGCATATAATATGTATTATTATAACAACATTTTCTTCCTTTTTTCCTCCTTTTTTTTAGTTATCACTGGAAATGAACAATGAATTATGGAAAATGGACAGGATAATTCCGTAAATTTTGATTTAATGCTTCTCTCAAAAAAGTATTAAAAATTTTAAGATTAAGATTACTTGAAAGTATTTTTCAATTACTTATAAGAGTTATAAGCATTATGTGACGTCAGTATAAAGTTTTAGAAATTATTATATAACATAATACACATAGTTTTAAGCTGAAGGGAGGGAAAATTGTGTTGCTTGTATTGCATGCCGTACGTCCGTGACCGAGTAGCACGGATATCGACTCTAGGAGAGGAGGAGACGATATAGCAACGGACGGAGTGCGGCGCTATGGCAAGCAGCAAGCGCCACCGTGAGACGCCAAGGCGCAGGGGGGGCGCCAGGAGGATAATCTTCCCAACTGCTACCACCCCCACCTGATTTACATTCATCACACAACATTGCCTTGGCGTAAAAACAAAACACTGAGCTAGAAAATTAGTCAGTAGTTCTTCATCTCAATTTCGCACCACGTCACTGCAATTAATTTATATTGTATTCTTTTCTAAAAATAACGTTTTAAATTAAAAACAATGAATGTAAATATAGTATAAATAAAATGTGTAGTATCATGTAGATATTTTTAAATTGAAATCTATTTTTATATCTTCAATAAAAATCGACCAAATCTGCACGGTTGTATCAGGCAAGTTGTTGGCCCATTTTCTATGTGCAGGCAGTTAGTGAGAAAGCGCTCTGCATACGAGATCGCTGCTGATATATCGTGCTCTTACCATGCATGTGTAGGCTCAAATCACGGCGGTACGGAAGTGGGAGGCAAGGTAAGCTTAATGTAATTAATATCTAAATGTATAGTTGCAATATTGTGCATTACAATTATGCAGTCTTGTAATCAATACTTGTTAATACATGTATGTCTAAAATATCAATAAGTTTCGTTTTTCTTTAAAATCTCAATGAAATAAATAATAATAAGTTGCTTAAGTGGACGATATGAACTATTATAGAGCCTACATTGTAAATTATATTAACTTTCTCACGGTTCTTTCAAGATTTTGTTTATAAACATAATATTATACACAACAATTAATTTAAACGTTCCTCATTTATTGCAAACACTATATAATACGAAGTATAATGGTAATAAAATTTTCAGCATTTCTTTCTTTCGCTTTGAAATCAAAATGTCTAATTATTTTTAATTTTTGTTACGAATTTTCAAAATAACAATTATATATACCACTTTATTGTTGTAATTTGTTTTAAAATGATGCATACGTTATATAACAATGCATTAGAGATAGAGTGCATTACACTGCATATACTGCAATAAAGAAGGACGTGATTCAATCTCCTTATTTATAGCTGATGGCGCGCTTCAGCAATTGTGAGACACAAATTGTCACCATGTCACTTTTCACCTTACCTAATTAATCTATTGCTATATTCACTATAATTAAATTGATCATATACTGTGTGGGAAAAAAATCATAATTATTTACTGTTGCATAATCGTCCAATAGTACGTACCGTCGTTCAAACAATATAAAAAATATTACGTAATAGGCATTGTAGTTTGACGAGATTATTCAGAAGTTAATTTTATGACGCTAAATTCCCCGTCTTCCTCATTGGACAGATATTAGCTATAGACTCCATCAGCAGTCTCAGCCACCATTTTCTTAAGTTCCCCTGCCATTTCTGCAACTTGCCTTACTGCTTGCATGGTCCCATGTTAACAGTCGAGCTACAAAAAAGAGCAACAGAACTTACAATCGTTACTTGTTATATATTCATTTTTTATAACGTAATTAAAACGTATAATTAATTATAATATATGTAAATAAATATTACACGTACAGGTACTTGAAATTGAACGTTTGCTGCAATTACTGTTATTAGTAAAAGTAATAATATTTTTATTACTCGTTTATGATAATTTGTGTGAGCAATTACGATGCTATCTGTTTGCTTGTCAATCATTCAGCACCGCCCGTCGACGGTTGTTACAGCCCACGCAGTCAGTTATTACCTGAGATTTTTAGAACATATTTACAGCTCAGTTCATCACGCTCATTTCTCATTAGCTTCTAGCACGGAACACAGCAGGCAGGTATTCTAAAACCTCTACTATAGCGATCGAGACCCGTGCAGTAGATTATAAGCTTGCGCAATATTAATAATGCTATAGAAAAATAGTAGTAAAAAATGCATATAAAAATATTTAATAATAATTGTCTCTCTTATGCCAGCAACATGCATAGCAGATATAACCTTCACAAAAATTTATCACTTTTGTTTTTTTGATGTGATCTAAAGCACAGAAAATATATCCTGTACTTAATTGCAAATTTCAAGACTAGTAAACAGAGTAAATTGATTTTTTTACTTATTAGTTTTTGGAAGGTTCAAATAAAAAATATGACAATGAAAGTTTATTAAATAATAAATTAAAGTTGTCGGACTTTTAAAATTGGTGATTATAGAGTTTATTTTTTCAATGATTACATGCACGCTATTGTTTTTTTATAGAATTGATAAATTATTAAAACTTATTTTGAAATCCATCTAAACGCATGAACTGTGATGAACTTTGACGATCCAAACTTTCATGAACTCTTTTAATATAGCACCAACTTTCTGTTCATTCTTGGAATATTAAAAAAATACTGTCAATAAAGTTAACCTCTCAAGTTTTCAAGTTTTATATAATATAATAAACATAAACTTAAAACCGATAACAAGTTTGACATAAATTGTTAAATGGGTATATTTCGTCATTTTGATACAATCCAATTAAATAATGACCAGAATATTTTACATGCCAAAAACCCTGAGAAAGGGAAAGGGGTCTAAAGTTCTTCGTATTAAGATAATTCATGTGGTGCACTATAACGTGTACCCACTTCACATAACTAACTTTTTAAAGCAAAAAAAGCTGATATTAATCAACTGATCATACGTCAAAGCATCCTTGTTACCAAGCAGCTTAGTGAAAGGTCCAGAGCATTTGAATGATGATCAAAGGGAGAGGGAATACAAATTCGTACATACTGGAGGGGATCTTTGTCATCCCCCCACTCTTGCCGGAAAACATAATAAAACATTATCAGATTCTGTTGGCTTTATAACATAATATCCTAACAAATCAATTTTATTGCAATTTTTACTATATGAATAATATGAAATTCTGTACGTAAATATATCAATTATAATATATTAGTGATATAATTTTTGGACTTATTAACATTAAAAGAAATGCTTTGACTGTTTCTCAAGACGGAGGAGGAGATTGCTTGTTGGGCAGTCGGGAGGAATCGTGCGGCAGCAGAGGCGGTGGCGTCGGCAGGAGGGAGCGGAGGGTTTGGCAGTGGTTGCCATGACGTCGGTTAGCTGCTTCGCTCCCCACCCCTCACCTGGCTCCTATAAACTCAGCAGCCAGTCTACCTCAGAGCCATAGTCTCCGGGGTGGTGCGCAAGCGGCCGGGCTAGCTCGCGTCATCACTCTACTCTTCTCCAAGACTCGGCACCGAGCACACCTAGTTGTCCGTACGAAGCAGTATGCGCACCACGCTCATCACAATGTTATCATCTAGAGTTATTCTCTACTGCCTCCTGTCCCTTGTCACCCTGTGTCAAGATGGTAATGGTGCTCGACCAAGAGAACCTCCAATTATAACAATTCCTGGACAAGGACAATTAGCAGGTTTAGAAGTTTCTTTAACGAGATCACAAAGAGCAACTCTTTATCCTGCTATTCCTTTTGCTCAACCTCCCATTGATGCTCTAAGATTTCGACCACCATCTACTCAGCCCTTACCATCATGGAATGATAAAAGAACCGCGTCCAGTCCTGCTCCAGCATGTCCTCAAAGTGCAGACCCTGAGTACGAGAGGTTGGCGTCGTCCGTGCTGGGAAGTCCAACGGCCGAGCAGAGTGAGGATTGCCTCTACCTCAACGTGCTAGTACCTGATGGTGAGTGAGAACCAGGGACCAGTTATTAGTTATTACTTGTTGTCACTGTTTTGGAACAAAGGGCAGACAAATTCTGTTAAATTCATCTTGCTGCATGAGGGTAGTAGGACTAGTAGGCTTCTCCTTTTTATGTTAACTAAAGCTTATTAATTCTATACAAGTCTTGATTTTTAAAAAAAAAACATTTTATTATATTAAGGTATAATTATGTATTCGAAATATCTGTCATTTGTAACCATGCGAGCAATATGATTCAAGCAATTCAAGTCTAATTTAGTCTTTAAGATTTTTTCCCGATTCGGTCGATACTTTATACGTTGTGATTTTGTTTACTTTTTTTACTAACATGAATGTAGTTTTTTCTCTTATGAAATTGAGAAATTTTGTAATGAAATCTTGAATGACATTCACTACGATACTTGCGTTATGAATTAGTTGACGTTTCCTAATAGGAAAACATTAACAACTAATAGGAAACGTCTTCAACCGATCCAAATTAAATACTATCATGTGAACGCGCGTAGGTTTGTATCGTGTAACTTACCAGTTTCAGTTGGGGAGTTTTATCACCAATTAAAAAAAAAAAAAAAAAAAATGGTTCTAGTATCATAATAATTATTTTCGTATTAACTTACAAGTTAGTATTTTTATATGCGTTTTTTTAAGTGTTTTTAAGGTGTTGTTTTTTATTGTTTTAGTTTTTCAAAGATATAATTTTATTTATTTGTCACTGCATGTGTTGTAACTTTCTTTGTTGCTCCATTGCAAAAAAAAAAAAGCTTTGAGATTGAACAAGTGCAGCTAGCTACGTTGGGAATCTCGCTCAAGATGATTATGTGCGACGAGATTCTCACTGGCCGCACGTGACATTTATCAAATTAGCCCTGTCAGCCCCTGTGCTATAGCAAATGTAAGAGGGAAGATTTTCCAAATGTTAATAGGCTTGGTTGACATTTAAAAATAGTCATAAATCCTTTATCCTGGGATTAAATTTTATATGTTTATTTTATGCATACACTACTACTTGCTATCAGAGTTCTTAAATGTCACAACATGTTTTATGGAGGCTAATATAATAAGTTTTTACTTTATCTTCTGCAAGTTCAATAAAAATATTAATTAAAAAAATAATTTCATAATTCATTCATGCCAGTAGATCAGTTTTTTATATTAAATAAAATTTCTTGTTAAAATTACTTTTAATATTTTGAGGATTGCTTGCTTGCACCATATTTTACATTCCAATTCCGAATTCAAATTCAGCTGTAGGATTATAAAATTACTTCAAAGAATGCCAGCAAGTTTAGTATTAAGAGATAACTAAATGAAGCTCTCAGATTATGAAGCTCTGGCTCACAATAACCAATAACTGCGAACATTAAAGTTGCCATATATGCAATACTCTATTATAAAATGCAGTTTAATATATTGTAAAGTAAAATGAAAAATATTGATGAGCATTCTATTACCGTTATGTATAGTGTTGATTTTAAATTTAAATACTTACATCAGAATTAACTTCTGTATTTTCCTTAAAATTGGGTAACTTTTTAAATGTATTTATATAGTTTGGTTTCAGTTTTTGCAGCTCTTTGGTTATTATCAGAAGTGAAACCTTATTGTGTTATTCTGATTGATTTGAATGAGCAGTATGCAGTCACTCATATTGTAAACTTATAAGGAGTGTTCATGCAGGATTTAACATAAATACACTAATAGTATTTATTATACTAACAAATTAAGAAACTTAAAAAAAAAAAAATCTTTGTTGTTATTATTTGAGGGTTTTTACTCCCAACCAAGTTGGGGTGGTTAAGCGTCAGCACCGGTCCCAACTTGGCCAAGATGAAGGCAACCGCCGGATCTTGTTAATTTATTATTAAATTATTATTTTTACATACAGCATGTTATTTCAATTGAATAAGCATTCAAACTTGACAAATATAATATATGTGCTATATCAAACTCGTACGAATCGTACGACGTACGAATGAATACGAGCAAACATGGCGCAATTTTTTAAAATATAATATAATTTATATACAAAAATGTAATTATATATTGCCACCACAGTAATGTTCATTTGAATTTAAACCTATTTTCAATTGTCAACCATGCCTACCTCAACCTCATGCCATGTAAACCTTGGAGAAAATATCCCTCCCCCCTCAATATATATATATATATATATATATATATATATATATATATATATATATATATATATATATATATATATATATATATATATATATATATATATATATATATATATAAAATATATATATCATATATTATATATGATATTTCATAGGACCCTCTAGGACGAATTTGATAACAAATTACCTATATAAAAATATAAAAATCTGTGCTGGGTCTTTGTGAATTTCACTTATTTCTGCAGCTAGTGCAGTTGTGTTTATTTTTTTAGCTGTGCATAAGACAGCTTGTTTTGCGCAGGGAACGCGCCTGGCGAAGGCTGGCCCGTGGTTATCTGGTTCCACCCCGGCATGTTCCAGGCGGGCTCCACGGCTCAGTGGGATGGTTCGGCGCTTGCGATCAAGCACAAGGTGAGTACGTCACATCAAGTCATACCCAGTAAACACAGGGTTTCAAAAATGTAGTGGACCGGCACAGTACTGGCTCAACAGTATCAGCACTGGACCAACACTGCATGGACCGACAGAGTTGTGTTTACTGGGTAATTATGTACTGACATCACATCATTCATCCACAAAGTCCTTGCATCTCATGAGCCAAGGAAATGTCATTATAAATTAAAATAAAAATATTTATAAATTAAAATATTTTTTTTATTTTACTATAATGTTAGCTTTTACTACAGCATATTCTGCTATTGGCGTAAGCATTTAAACTGAACAATAGTATTGCTATAACAAACTCGTACGAATACGAGTGGTCATGGCTTAATTATATAAATTATAATATTCCGTCTACTATATATACCATTTATTCACTCACCTGTTGGTTGGCTCTAAAATTTTGTAAATTTTAACTCTAATCGTGCAACATTTTTAATATTTTATACATCTGTCTTTTTTTAGCTAGGAAAAGGATTCAATGATACTATGCATAATTTGAAGCAAATGAAGTCAGGTATTACATGAAACAGTTTTGCTCGCAGTTTTGTGTAATAAATTTTCACCTCTCTTGCAAGTGAATTCAAGTAATATCCACAACATTTATTTTAAAATATTTAAAAATTTCTTAAAATGATTGTATATAATGAATGTAGCCAGGAACCTATTTTTGAATATAATTATTGTTTTCAAACACCCCCTACCCCCCCTCAGACGAGGATCCGAGGAGTTTTTCATTCAAATAGTCGCTGTGATTTTATGTATACAGACTAAGCCAGAAATGGTGTTCCGATCGTACGCTAAATTTTCGGCGGGAGGACTTCCAGCTAGAAAGTTGAAATTTGGCTTTTTGACATGCGTTGGATTTTTTTTAAAAATCACTCTTTCATGCCTTTTTAGAAGTTTTTAGGGGTGGATTCACGATTTGCATTACTTCCTTATGGGATTTCCATGTTAAATCAGGTTTATAAAAATTTTCTGTCCGATCAGCACCAAATTTTATTTTTAGTGGGTTCAAAACACGCTGAACCTAATGGTGTGATTTAAAATATGGTGAAAACAACATCTAACGAAATATTAATCCTTACTACGTTAAAAAATAATTGCATCCTAATGTTGACATTACCATTGAAAAGAACTTAATTTTTTACCCCAGAATATTTGAAATATATTCAAAATATTTTCAAATATATGAAAATATATTCAAATTCAAAATATTTGAATTTGAAAACATCTTTAAATTTTTTAAACCGGAATTAGTTAAGGATTTAATTTTTAGGGGTTAGTATTTTTACCCCTAATGTAGCATTGCAGTACACAGTATTCAATTTAATTCTTTATTGGTCATTTTTAAAACATACAGACACAATCAATGAAATTAAGGCACTCTGCATGAAATGGTAAGACACGTCCAAAATACACGCTTAAAAATTAAAAATAAAAGAGCTAGAAACATTGTAAAAACAATTGTTTAATAATAATGCTTTTTGTCTTTTTAAAAACAGCATACTCTGGTATAAGTTTTATATACATTGGCACTTTATTATATAATCTAATCTAATTGTCATGCATGGTCTCTTATTATAGATTTGTAATCTACACTGTGCGGGTGTAATTATTGTATCCTTATTTCTTGTATTATAATGGAACTATATTATAATGTGAGGTCTGTTAACTCAAAGAATTATAATTCTTTGGTTAACTTGTGGAATAAGTTACCTTCACAGTAAAAGCTTAGCCCTAATAAACAATTTGCTTCAGCAGCTAGAAGTCTTTCTACTTACCAGTTAGTATGTATTTTTTTTTTTTTTTTTTTTAAATATCTTTATTTATAAAACAGTAGCGTCCAGCCAGGATAAATCCTAATGGCCGGTTAGCATTACATTATTTATATAGTTGTTACACAGTTCAATAATAATAATAATTTTTTATTAGTTTGCATTTTACAATATCTTAATGATTATCTCCAACTTTATACATTGTATATGAAATATTTACTTGAAATAATCAAAATAACAAAAGAAAACATTATAGTTATAATTTTGCGAAGCTTAAAAATAATTTTTAGTATTATATTCAAAACAACAACGAGAGCATCAAATTAAAATTACATAATATTTTCCTAATATTTTCCTAAAATTCTATTACAACTCAAAAAATATTTTTAAGTCCAATCAGAAAACATACATATAGACAATAAGAGCCACAGCTCTTCTAGGTCCATCTGAAACAAAAGGAATTTAGTATATTTGTTTTATACACTACACACAAGCACACAAGTAAACAGATTATAATACTGAGTATTATACTCAGTGAAAATAAAAGTGAGCATGAATTATTATTAATTTCAATATTTTAAGAAAAATTGAAGAAAAAAATATCTTAGAGAAAAAAAAAGTAATAATATAATATAACTATATTAATTATCTACTTATTTATTTAATTTCATAAAAGAACAAAAGGAAAGAAACAATATGTTTCCGTGCTTAAAAGAAAATTTAATACATGAAAGATAAACCGCTGAAAGATAAAATATAAATAAATAAATAAAGATAAATAAATGTTGCTCTTTTTTGACGCTGGTCTTGTACCAAGTATTTGTAATTTAGTACGGCTAACTGCCACATACTGTGAAATAGTGCCTAATGATGCTTTGTATGTTATCCCCACCGAACATTTTACAGGCTATATATCTTGTATGAATGTAATAATTTATCAGGCGAAATAACAAAATAAATAAATAAATAAATAAATAAATAAATAAATAAATAAATAAATAAATAAATAAATAAATAAATAAATAAATAAATAAGCTCTTTGCATTGAATAAAATATTCAGATATACTTTTTTAACAAAACAGAAAAATTGGCAAATAAATTGTCAGGGTAATGGTAAAATTTCTTCCAGAACAAACATACGAGAAGAATGAAGAGTCTTTTTTTTTTTAATAGAGCATAATTCAAATTATTTTTTTTTGTATCCGGAATATAATCTTCTAATATATTTGCCATAGATAAAGAATAGCGCGTGGAGATCAAGTTGTTGAGAAATGTTGTGCAATACTTTGCAGAACCGTGCTGGCAATGAATAATACATGATTGTGTGTGTAGATCGGTCGAATCATTTTTTTTTCTCCAGAATATTTTTCGAATTATATTTTATTAACATATCCTTTTAAAGCACCTGCAGATGCGTGTTAAATTTATTGGATGACACAATACATATAAACAACTTGAGTCTCTGCACGGTGAATATAGTAACTTTCCCCATACATGAACCGCCCTATGTAATTACGCGCGAGAAATAATATATAAGCAAACACCAACTGTTTCTTTGAAACAGTTGCATGCAGTTGAATAAACTTAAATTATGTTTAAAATGCTTTAAGAACTTTAACATGGTAAATTTATTTTATTTCCACAAAAATTCCAATTACAAAGAAAATAATTGCAAAATAGAGGGGGAATATTTGCAGATTATAATTATATTTTTTAATTTACAATAACTATGACAAAGTTGTTCAGCATTTAATTGTGATATTTGATAATATGATAATACAATGCACTAGTTTTGATACTGAATTATTTTAAATAGCAGTAATGGATAAAAGTACATAAGTACATAATATATTATTTTAATTATATAACGTATGAAAATATATGAAACTTAGCGATCAAAAAATAATTTAAATGCCATTTATTCAGGTATTGCAAATATAAAGCAAGATAATAAGGTAAGCTTCGGACGAGCTTAATTGAAACTTGAAAAAGCACTCTTTCGTCTGTGCTTGGTGACTACTGCTGACTGCAATATATTTTTGAATGTGAAAAAATTAATAATATTCTTGATTCAGAGTGCTAATTAACATAATTTTAATTCAAATTGATTTGCTTAAGAAATAAAATGATAAATATCATCGGCTAGTTAAATGTATTTTGTTTACTTTTGCAGTCATTTTTGCTATATTTGCATAATAATTAAAGCATACTATAAATTTTGAATTTTCCTTTTATGTGAAGATGCACATGATACATACTACAGCTACTATTTCATTCTGACCGTTTTATTTTGGTCAATGATTTACTAAAGCTATAAGTAGAAAGGGGTCAAGATATTGAATAAAAAGTGTAAGTATAAAAAAAAAGTTGACAAATTGGTTATATCACGTGCATACTGTGAGACCAATTGGAACTGCGTGGTTAATCTGCGTGAAGGTCATGACGAGAGGAAACTTTTATGCTATGACGCTACGTTAATAATTGGCTACAATTTCTAATATATTTTATTTAATTACCCCTTGCATAGATAATAACTTAAAGTGCATGTTACAAAACGTTTGGTGACCAGCAGCTGTACAATGTCAATCATTATTTTGCGGCCAAATGTCCTTGTGACCAGCTGAGTGAACGAGCCATGCATGTGACGCTTGTTATCCTTTCCACTTAATGCCTACAGGAACAAATTACCTTCAAGGAAAAATAAATATCTTCTGCCTAAATAATAGAAAATCAGTTTTAAAAAATTCTGGCATTTTTCTAGTTTTAGCAATGTATATTACACAATATAAAGAGTACTCCTTCATATTCTTTGATTTTATTCAAAATTAGGGAGGTAGCAGATATCTTATATTAAATATCATATTAAACATATTATATTAATATAAGCTCTCTGGAGGCAGGCGAGGCATTAAGTATAATACGAGCTGCATCCATAACTGACTATAACACAGTTTAAAACTGTATAAACATATATATATTATTATGTAATTATACAGGATATTATACTGATACAATTTATAATTTTTACCCATATATATATATACATATTATACATTACGATGAAGAAGACAATACACATTACACAATATATTGAGAATAAACCTTAGGTAATATAAGTTATTTATTGATCTGCGCAAATTTAGATACAATATATTTTTTAAACGAAAAAGAATAAAAAATAAATAATAGTATGTGTATTTAGATTTTTGAAATTTTTCGAGTTTGGACCGAATTGTACAATATAATTGGTGCTTCCATATATACTTTTTTTTTTTTTTTTTTTTTTTTTTCAACACACCTTGGCCCAAATATATTAAACAATATAACATGCAACTATGCATGTTATGTTGACCAAGAAAGCAATCTAGTTGTTACTGAGATGCAATCATTTTACGTTTACATGAAGGTAAATAAATCGTTCTCAATACAACCTCATATGCCGAAGATTATGCAATCTTATTACTCTTATTAGTGCCAGTGCTTAGTGTCGCAAGAGAGAACGCAGCAAAAAAAAAAAGTGCGTGTCATGCGTGCGTGTGTTCTTAGGTTCTTAGGACCAACACGTGACTATAATGCGTGCAAAGATGCTGTTTCGTACTACTCTTGGAAAATTAGAAAAAAAAAATGTTTTTTTTTCAAATGAAGTCTCTAAAAAAAAAAAAAAAAAAAACGTTTTTATTATTGTATGCTGTATAATGTTTTCTGTACTGTATAAACAACTGTATTTGATATGTTAATATATATTATATGAAATTAATTTAAATAAAATTATTTATCAAGCTTGGAATTCGTACTTTAAATAGTAATATTCTTATTTTACATTCAGTTATACGTTGTAGAAATACTTGTGATATTCCGTGGCATGCACTCATTAACAAAGACTAATCAAAGAATTTCCCGCTGTTATAATTACTTTAAAAAAAAAGCTAGCAAAAGAATAAAGAAATAGTTTAATTATGTGTCGTGGCTAGTGCTAGTTTGCAGCAAAATTGGAACAGTCATTAGAGAAAACTATATTGCAGCTAGTAAGATTTGAGGCAATCACACACATGCTAAGTTAATTATTTTTATCTGAATTAAATTTAAAATGCCATAGCATAGCATAGCATATATACCTTTTGTTAAATATTTAAATTAAATATTTACATCATTGTAACATCTTAGTCTTATATCAAATCTATAGAAAACAGCAATTACACTATATAACAATAATTAAGGCATAAAAAAAAATCCATTTCTTAGCTTCATGTCTTGGTGAAAATTCGTAGTATGCTTCCGGCTCTGAAAACTTAAAATAAGTTTTAACAGCAATATGAAAAAAAAAAAAAAAATAAAAATAAATAAATAAAAAATAAATATAAAAATAAATAAATAAATAAATAAATAAATAAAAATAAAAAAAAATTAAAAAAATTCCCGTGAATCTTGAGTATCTGCATATCTGAATATCTGGCTTCAAGGCATATTTTTTAAAAATATTTTGCGACATTCCACTGATTTTGAATATTGTTATTAAAACTGAATTTCAGTTTATCAAAGCTGGGAACATATTTCGGGGTTTCACCATCGATATTTTATTATTATTTTTTCAAGGTGACCCTTTTTGACCCACCCCCTCCCTCTCTCATTGCAAATTGCATATCATTGTCTTTTGGAGCTGCAGCTCCAGCAAATTAGCCATGGGTAAAGATAAAGGGGGGCATTCACAAAGCACTTTAACCCCAACTTTAGCCCCAAGTTTTATCCCTGGTACTAAACATGGTGCTAAACCAGGGGCTAACCATGTCTAGCTCCTAGTTTAGCACCATGTTTAGTACCAGGGATAAAACTTGGGGCTAAAGTTGGGGTTAAAGTGCTTTGTGAATGTCCCCCAATATAAATTATACTGTTCAGAAGTGCATAAATTACTGAGGTCATCTACAAAGTACAGTGAGTTGTGAACAGGTTCGATTTGGCCAAATAATTTACGTAAGAGTAAGTAATAACTAGGCCCGGCCCTTCCGGGCCACCCTCGCTTCAAAGAACATACAATACATACTTGAGTACAATTATAGTCAGCTGAGGATGATGACATGTAAATCAGGTAATAAAGAACAACAACTTTAAGAAATAATATTAAAATATCCCTCGACTATTTTCGTCATCTCTTGTCAGTTCACCAAATAAGACGTAAAACTCAACTTGGGTTTTAGTTAAAAATTTATAAATACTTATGGGTCAAGAAATTTAAAATTTCTCATCCTGTTCCACGTCAATTTACATTACACGGATGTTCAGCAAGTTGCATAACTGTCAGGAGTATCGCCACCATTTTTGTTTGACTGACACCATTAACGTGGGTGAATGGATTCTGGCTAGCTTTAGTAAATTAATTTTATATTTCTTCCGGAAGTCACCGGAAGTGTACAGTTTCAGGACTTGATCTTGAATTTTAATTTTTAAACTTTGCATAGATAGGCACCAGTAAGTAAATAAATATACATGTATTTTCTTTACATCTTTTTAATATACATATTTTTACTGTGGGTCGTTTTGTTGAAAAAAATAAAGTAACATCATTAATTTTAGTGAGAAAATGTAATTTAATCTAGCTGTGAGAATATATTTATTTGACCATTGTAAATACAATACCAATAAATTATCACAATGCAGCATTAGTGTTATCAAAAGTCGCATTTACTGTATGCGCTCATATAACAAAACAAAATACTATAAAATAATTAACAATCAATAAAAAAACAGTGCATTACCATAATTCAATTAATTATGAGTTAAATATAATTAAAAGTCCAATCTGAAGTATTAATGAAAACAAATAATTAAACAGGATTACAGAAACAAATTTAACTGTTTTGATTAATTTTTTCTATGATTTGTATAAAGTTTAAAATATTGGATATCTTTCACTGCCTCTACCAATCAATTGCAGTTGACTTCAAAAGTAATCCATCCTCCAATCCAGGCGCGGATCCAGGTCCAGGGGGGGGGGGGGGGCTGCCGAAATTTTGGATTTAACATGGGCAATATAGGCGTTTCATCCACTGCTAGGCAGAACTTTTTCAAGAAATTCATGACACGTTCTCTTCATTGGTGTTGCGACGTTTTGTCTAGCCTTCGCTTGAAGACACCTCGAACAAACAACGAAACGTCGTCACATGACCAACGTGCGTAGTACAACTCCCAACTCCCACTACCCACTACGTATACATTATATAGTTCTTGCCTTAAAACTTAAAATGTAACAAAAATAAAAGTGATTGATTTCTTGATTATGTTTCTATCTAATTGGTGGATTTGTGGATTTTTTTAATGCATAATATTTACGAATAATTAAGTTTAAGGAATACATAAATTTATGTATTCATTAAACTTTATAAAGTTTAATAAAGTTTAATGACACAAAACAAATGAAAATTTATAAACAATTCATTCACGTTATAGATTGATTTTTTCCCCACCTGTTTTGGTGCCAGGCCTAAAGGACCCAGCTGCATGTATACCGGGCCTTTTCCTCCCAGCCCGACCCTGGTTGTGAGAAATCCCCTGTGCAACAAGTTGAGCATAAGTAGCGTCATCTTAATAATTAATAAAATATAATTATGATCTAGCTTAGAAATTATTAGCTTCCTGAGAAATGTAACAACTTGTACCTTGCCTGCACGTAACGTTTTGGTCCCGCTAGACACAAGAAACTCTTCGGGGTAGCAATTCTAGTCTGCTGCTAGTACCAAACGGCCTTTCTATAATTTCCGATAAAGATTTTATTTACTGATATGATAATGAACCTGCTTGAATATGGAAAAGGGTAATTCAGAACTCGAATATTATACTCCATCCAATAAATAATAAAATATAATGATAAAACTGATTTTTTCACGGGAATTCAAGACTTTATATAATGAAAAATTGAATTTTAATGGATATAATAGAGACTTTTCAACTAAATCTATGCTTAAATACAGTACATACTAATTAAAATTTGAAAATAATATGAACTTAATTTTGTTTTTCAGACGAGCTAACGTATTTTTATATGCCAACATACAATTTTTCAGGGTTTGTAAAAAAACTATTTTATTCAATATGCAGTGTAAAATATAAACTAGCTAGCTATAATAGGTGGGGGAAGTTAAGAGAGAGAGAGAGAGAGAGAGAGAGAGAGAGAGAGAGAGAGAGAGAGAGAGAGAGAGAGAGAGAGAGAGAGAGAGAGAGAGAGAGAGAGAGAGAGAGAGAGAGAGAAACAACTGAGATATACTATCACGTAGCATGCAATTAATAAATCAACTGCGGTGGTAAAAAATATTGTGTATGAGGCGGGTATGAGGGGAACTTCGTCAAATTTAAACAAGTATACAAATTTGCTTACTCTCTATATGAGATTTAATTGTTGCATTTATATTATATGTTAGAACGTTAGAAACAATGTATTATGCTGTATTTCATTAGATACTGTTTGGTTCATTATTTTTCGGTATCGCAAAACAAAAGCATTTTGTTACGGTAATAAAATATAGATCGCGCTGATTCTTCAACCTTCGTTGGACGTTGTATTAATTAATAATGAATAACGCAAGTCTATAATGTCAGTATCACAAATTTAACACCAAATATCGATGAAAATTTTTTGTTAGATAAAATCTTATCTTCGTATAACTATAATATAAATTATAGGAGATGGTAGTACCGCAGTAGCATGTGGTTAATAATATAATAGCTAGCTATCGTTCCTCGTCAGTATAAACTATTATTGCTGCATTCTGATATTCAAAACTGCATGTTATACATACACTATACGTAAAATTGTTTTATTCATAATATGTAATATGTTACATAATAAATAGTGCAAATAATTAAACCATTTTCTTTTAATTTCTAAAAGTTTTCTCGATCAGGCAAGGAAGTAATCATGTGGGCGGATGTGATTAAATTCTAATTAATAATCGTTCATCATTTCTGTCACAGATCATCGTGGTGACGGCTGCATATCGCCTCAACATCCTGGGCTTTCTGACTACCTTGGACGGGGTGTCTCCCGGCAACTACGGCATGTTGGACCAGGTGGCAGCCCTCGACTGGGTCAAGGAAAAGATCCCCTCATTCGGGGGTTCAAGCAATAACATCACGGTGTTCGGGCATGGCGCGGGCGGCGTGAGCGTCGGCTTACACCTCGTCTCGCCACTATCGGCAGGCAAGTTTCACAAGGCAATTGCCATGAGCGGCAATGCACTCGTACCGTGGGCAGTCAAGAAACCAGAAGCAGAAGAAATGAAACTCAATTTAATCGCAGAAAAATTCAACTGTCCTAAAACAACAACTTTAAAATTAGTAGAATGTTTACGAAAAATTGATGCAATAACTTTAGCAAAAGGAGCGTCTTCCGCAGATATTGGTAATTGGGGTCCAGTAGTTGATAGTGATTATGCTAATGCTACACATGTATTTTTACCACAAGATCCATTAGAATTAATTAAAGATGGACAAACTAAAAATATGGTACCTTTAATGGTGGGATACACAGATATGGAAGAAGCTTTAGTATTTTCTAACATGAATTTTGATAATGGTGTAGAAAGAGGACAATTTGAAACTATTATGTTGGATCAAATATCAATGGAATTGAATGATGCTAACATGTCATGCACCAATGAACAGTATATTTTAGATGCAGTGTTGTTCTATTATAGTCCACAACCACAGGTAACAGACTCCATGCAGTTGCGTCAGAAACTTATGGATTATGCAACAGAAAAAAAATACGCAGCTGGTGCATTCTTACAAGCCGTGTACAACAGCAAACACAGTGCAACTTTTCTGTATAGATTTGATTACAAAATGAAAACACCACTGGTAGAAATGCCTGATTGGGTCCACGTGCCCCATTTATACGACCTCCCGTTCATCTGGGGAATGCCATACTGGTCGATACAAACACAAAAAGTTTTATGGAACAGTGCAGATAAAAAAATTGCTGATGTGGTCATGTCTTTATGGGCAAACTTTATTAAATTTGCGAATCCTGCTCAAAATGGTGTTTTGGTTAAATGGGATGCTTTTAGTGAAGAAAGTCCTGGAATTTTAATAGTTGATAGTAAATTTAATACAAGTGATGTGTCTAATTTTGATTACAAATCTTTTTCATTTTGGAATGATTACTATCCTAAAGTTGTGGAATCAGCCTCAAGTTGTTGCAACAGCACGAGCGACGCCACGTCTTCTTTGTTCACACCGGTGTCTCAAATCTGGCACCTGGCACTTATGGTCCACTTTGCCTTTTCGGCCATTATTTTGATACAAAATTATCTGTAACATTTAAAGAAGATTTCGTACAAATAAAATATGGAATACATTTTGATACATACATGATTAATTAATGATCATGGTAAGAATAAATTTTGATTCTACTAGTTCCAAACTGTCTTTCTTCCATTTTAAGAAAATTCATTATTGACTACTATATCTTATCAGTAAACATAAAATCCTTATTGTAAATAGAGGAGAGTCCATTTGGAAATAGTAATTACATTTGTAACATGGTCTTTTAGTTATTTCAATAAAAATAAAAACGATTAAATTTATTCCTACGAATATACTACTACTAATAATAATATGTCACAACGGTAAAATCATAAACTGAATCAAGTACCCAAACCCAAAATGTATGCATTTCCAGCTTTCATACATATCCTTATTAGAATAGAAAAGCCACAATTGACGAAGCCTTCAAATATTAGAAGAGTAGAAACGCAGTTTGCTTTAACATTGTTTTTTAACAAAATTACCATTTGAAGCCTCATTGGCCGTCACAACTGAAACTAAAAAGCTCTTTGTTTATTTACACTAATATATAACAAAGAGTATAAAAAATATATATTATATACACCATGTATTCTATATTAGCGAGCGCTATATTTGCGATACGTATTTTATCGGTGCAATTACATAGTTCGTGTTGAAATGGAAGATGGAAGGCATAATATTAACAGTAAATATATATTTGTGTTATATATAGAAATATAGAATATACAGAATACTGATTAATGCAATGAAAATCTGGTAATAAAATCCAGTCATTAAAGAGGCGGTTGTTATCAGCATCGTTTATCGTTTACAAAGCCCGCCTGCCGCAAGTGGAATGACATACTTGCATAAGTACAACTTTTACTATGTTTTCACTGCATGATCCTATCGATTTCCTCGCCTCAGAATTTAAATTATGAATGTATAGGCAGTCTCTTTGCAAATACTTGCAATTTATTTTAAAATTTAAGTTTTTGAAATCAGGGAATAACAAAATTTGCTGTGAATTAATGAAGATTAAAAATATTGATGTGATTTTTTTTTAATTTTTTTTTTTATAATTGACAATAGAATTGAATTATAGTTATTAATTATGTCATCTGAGACACCAATATTTTCTACTCTTCTCTGTACACTGAACAGATATTTTAATTAACATCATTAAAATTTCTTTTTAGTCGCTCTTGTGTGCTTATTTATGTTTTCTATAGCCGAACCCAATTATCGTTGAGGCTTAACGTTCCAAATCTAGACATAGATTTGCGTGTTTTTAACAACTGAAATAAGCTTTTCAGCAAAGCAAAATTTGTTGAATAGTTTTGGAAGGTTAAGATTCGACTGTATATTTGAGTAAAAACAAATAGCTGATAAAGGGTGCGATTCACGAAAGACTTATCCAGAAACCTCGATATCTTCCTTCATGAATCACGCCCTTATAAAATGTCTCATCATAACAAAACAAAACTATGTAAAAATAATAAAAAAAAAGAGGAGAAGAAGAACATAAGAAAGAAAACAACTATTTCTTAACATTTTATGAAACGTATTATGTAATGAAACATGAAAATGTTAACAATGTTTAAGCACAAATTTTATACTTATGTGTTGTAAGAATGTTAATAATAATACAATAATACAATCCATTAAGCGTTAAGACCAAAATAATATTCATTTAAGTATAAATCTTTTACGTATTGAAAATTTTGTGACTTAAAATAGTAACTAAAAATGAGACGGTACTACTGAAAAAAATTTATATTAAAATATGGTCTTCAAATCCTTTTAAATGCCCGGGTAAAGAACCCTCGGTTTTCAAACCCAATTATTATTATAATTGCTAAATTTGAGAGGCCAAGAAATGACGATTCCTTTAATTAATTGATTTAAATTTTTAACATGCGTTACGATGCCCGTTCACTCAAGTCTTGTGGAAGGTATGCATTTTTTAGTTTTTATACTCTAGCTCCTCGCCATACATATGTTTTTCGGATATAAACCAAGACATGCGTTTTATTGTAAATGCAATGTTGATTGTAAGGAGTGCTTTTCAATTACAATATTATATATATAGAGAAAGCATATTTTGCAATGTGCTTACAACTGTTTTTGTTTTCTTCGTAGTATGTAGAGAGGATTAAAAACTAAAATTACCTTTTACCTTCCAGGAAACCTGAGTAAAGTATACAGTAAGTTTAATTGTTGTTAAAAATATTAGAGGATTTGTTGGGATATGATTGCCCGTATGATTGATTTTTTTAAAATTTTACTAAAATGATTAATTTTTGAATCAATAATTTAATATCAACTGTAGACATAATATACTTCATTAATCATGTAACAATCAAAATAGTAAATCACTCGATATTTACTTTTCTAGAGAACAGATTTCGAATTATCCGAAGTCTTGTTGTCTAATGCGGCAGCATCATGTACATAATTATGATACTATAAATCCAGAAGATAGATTTTTACAAATATTTTAAATACTGCAAAAAAGATTTTTCACACTAAAAATAACACTAAAGAGCTAGAGAGCATTCATAAAGCTATAAGGCCACATCTAGGGTTCAAAAATTGAGTAAAAAAGTCAATAAAATTGAGAAAATTTTGAACCCTAAATGTGGCTTTGAAGCTTTGTAAAGCTCAATAAAAAATAATAACAATAAAAAAAATACTACTATATATTATACTCTCTAATACATATATCTCACAATCTTGTTAAATATGAATAAAAAAAACTTTACTTTTTATAGGTGGCAGATTATGATGGTTGTGGTATTGATAAAAATAAATTAAAAATGTTTTATTGTTTGTTTTTTTTCCTTGAAAGCATCATTAACTTTTATAGATATTTATGGAATGTTTCTTGCTAACAAAAGTTGCAAAAGTTGCAAATTTAAAGTTGTTTAATATATATATATATATAATTACATATACATTATGTTTTTGTAAATTTATCATTTTTTTAAAAGGATTTTTTTTTTAATGCATAAAATTGGTGTCATATATCTTCTCTTAATTGGTCCAACTGTACTTTGATACACGGAATTAAACCCTAGTCGAAAAATAAAGTGCTAAGTGATAATTTGAGCAGTAGTCAAGTAGTTGACTACTTGTTTTTAAGTAGTCAACTACTTGACAGTAGTCAAGTAGTTGACTACTTGTTTTTAAGTAGTCAACTACTTGACTACTGCTCAAATTATCACTTAGCACTTTATTTTTCGACTATATAGTTAACAGCTGGAACAGAAGTGATTTTCACCTGCCAAAAGTGGTATATATAGCTTAAAAATATTTTGTAATATTACTTGTACGTGTCAGGAACGTTACCCCTATACTATATTATACCTATATAACTACATACAAATGACCAAATTTTTTGGCACTACAGCTTTTATTTCACTTAAAAAGCTTTACATATTTTTTATTTTGGGTGAAGTTATCGAAAAGCAAAAGTTCAACGCACTGCAGATAGCTAGATGATCAAGCCATTTGAAACGATTAAAGTCCCCAATAATGCGCGCCTTAACAGAGGACACGAATGATTTTAAATATAATTCAAATCAAAACAAAAAAAGGCAAAATTTTCAGTTTTAATATCTCATTCTGATCAGAGGCACAAATATGATAATTATGAAAATTAATGTTTAAAACGTATAAATGAAAAGAAGCCATGCATGCAGTCGTTGATAGAGCGTTACTGATATAAAAGGAAATTTAAATTTATTTATTCTAGCTACCATGCACGTACGTTACATTTGTGCTAACATTTTTTTAGGAAAATTTTAATTTTATGGAACAAATCCAATGCAAGGATTGCAAGGATCATATATATATATATATATATATATATATCTATATATATATATAAATATTGTAACACGACATTATATAATATATATACAAGTGCATGAATATTTTTTACTGTAATTCAAAATTACCCTTCTTCCATCAATTAATTAGAAAGACTGCATGCATGTGGGTTCGTAATCGACTCTTGCTTATATATCAGTCTATCATGCAGCAAATATGTAATTATATGTGATCGAAAATGAAAGAAGGGCAGTTTGGAACTTATACAGTGTTTATACGTTCATATGATTATGTAACAACATTAACACTTTTTCCTTCGTTTTTTATTGAGACTTTAAAATTATAAGTTATGAAAGGTTTATGAAAATTGTAAGTATAACAAAAGATATACTATATAAATATATATAGTTAATATATTGTTTTGTTATGTATTTTTCTTGGAATAAAAACTATAATTATTAGTCTTTTATTAAACACAGAAAGTGTACATATTAACAGCACTAGAAACATACATTATAGAAAAACATTACAATAGAACACATAAAACATACATACAAAACATATATAATAGTTACAGAATAATAGAACAATAGAAAATGATAATAAAACAATATAAAATAAAATAACAGATGATACTAACAGCCTGTTACATCATAATAATAATATATCATATATATAATCACATATATATAAGACAAAATATGACATAGAAAATAGATAGAATAAAAAACTTATTGCTTCATTGCTATTCAAAATCTATAGACTATATGAAATCTCCCCTGGCATAATCGCTAATAGACTTAATTCTAGATTTACAGATATTTAAATGATATTGGCTACAATATTCATTACATAATTTACATACACAAGATTGTTCAGCTTTATGATAACCAGAAGATTTACAAATTAGATAATGGAAGCCGTGAACAGCCTGGCGAGTTAAAACATTTCTAACATTGGATCTATCCAATTGGGGCAGACACCAATATTTACATGTCATAGCATCAGTGCTGTAAAACTCAGGATTAATATCCTGAGCTTTTTGATTCCTGACAGCTATAAAATTGGAATATTGATCTGTCGTTGGAAGTTTAAACATTTCTTTGATTTCTGTAATAAAATAATTGGAATCTATCAGTTTATAGGCCAGTCTAGTTTCGGTAAATTTTGACAGACACAGTAATCTTTTAACAAACATGGCTTTTACTGATTCTAATTTATCAAAATCGGATACAGATAAATGAGGCCATACAATTTCAATACCATAAGTAGCCACAGGGGCGACTTTTAAATTGAACAGTTTGAGCCCTGTTTTGACGGATAGACCAGACAGCCCTGAGATAGTGTACATAACAGTGATAGCGTTCTTACATCTTTCTGTTATATGTTTAGAAAAAGAAAGCCCTGTCATTTGAAGTATTATGCCAAGATATTTAAATGAATTTAGAAATTCAATCTTTTGACCGTCACAATAAATTTCATCGTTTTTGCATAACGGTCCGCCTCTTCTAAACTTAACAACCTTGGTTTTCTCTGTGTTAATTTCTAGACCATTTGTTTTGGCCCAGATGGATAGATTATTTAGCACTTTTTGTAGCTTGACTTTGCTCTTTGAAATAATAGCAAGATCATCTGCATATAAATTTAGTACGACTTGATCATTTTCATTTTCACAGTTTATATCTTTTGTAATCTCAGTTATATCTGCAGTAAAAAGATTGAAAAGAAGAGAGCTGCTCGGGTCTCCTTGCAAAACTCCGTTAGATTGAATAATATTACTAGAACATGATAAGCGATCTTGAACACATACATAATTGATATTTAGAATAACAGCTAAGATATTCAAAATTTCAGAAGGAATTACTTTAAATGACTTCAGCTTTTCAATGAGCAAATTCCTATTGACCGAATCAAAAGCTTTTCTGAAGTCTACAAAAGCAATATATAAATGACCCTTTGGCTTCTCCAATGCTAGTTTAATTTGATTATATACTGTGGATACAGCTTGTATTGTGGAACGTCCTGGCATAAAGCCGTATTGCTCTTTTGGAATAAGATAGTGGGTGGAATCAAAAAGCCTGTTTGCAATTAATCTCGAGAAGAGTTTGTACATGGTATCACCATGGATAATACCTCTGTATGAGTCGGGTGACATAATGTTACCCTTCCCTTTGTATAATACCATTAGGTAGGCGATCCGCCACAATTCCGGAATTGTAGCCGTTTCAATACAGAGGTTAAACATATTGGTGATTGTTGGGGTTAACGACTTGCTTACTAGCTTCAAATGTTCATTCGTAATAAAATCTGGGCCCGAAGCTTTATTGTTTTTTAGGCTTTGCATACAATTATAGACTTCAAATTCATTAAGGGGAATATAATTTGAGTTACAATTATAGTCTCTTGTTAATGATAAAAGATTGAGAGTTTGGTCGGATTGTAATTTATTTGTATTTAAGATATTTGTAAAATGGTTTTCCCATTTGTCTATGTTAATTGGGCATGACTTAGTTGGTGGTCTATCTTTCCTAAGATATGTGTATGGTTCTAGCTCTGCGTCTTTAATCATTTTATCTTCCGATTTAATTTTAAATTCTAATTCTTTCTGCTTCAATAAAGCCTTATAACAGCTTCTTGCCTGAATAAATTGCTCATGCAAATTTGGGTTTTTGAATAAATATAATTTGCTGGCATGAAATTTTGATAGAAGATCTTGCCTTGATAGATAACATTCGCTATTAAACCAGGGTTTAGATACTCTTTTATTATTTTTCTTTGCAATAGTAGAATATAGAATAACATTAGTAATTAAAATATTTAGACTATTTACATCTTTATTATTGATATGAGTAATTATGGTATCACCATAAGTATAAATTTGGTCATTATAATTTCTAATATCAATTTTGTTTGAATAATTTGATCTGTAAAAAAGTTTTTTATTGGGAGGATTGCTAGAGGTAAATTTTAAAATAATTTCACCGGGTAGATGACTCTTTAACAGTGACGAGTTTGTCTCAGAAATAATGACATGTTTTATTAATATAAAATTTTTAGGTTTATAAAAAAGCAGGTCGATTGTACTTGAACCATTTGCGTTTACAAAAGTTTTTTCTAGGGGGCTATTAGAAAGTAAGTAGCCATTTGAATTTAAAATGTCTAATAGAATATCTGTCTTGTTTCGTAGATGTTTCGGGACATTTGAAAGGTCAATTCTACAGTTAAAATCGCCCGTGAAAATTACATTAGCATCATTTTCTGTGAGGCTTATTGCATATAGTACTACCTCCATTAGTTCGAGAACTGTAAAATATGGATTAAGGTACATGGCAATGACTGTAAAAAATTTAGTTTTGATGATGATAAAATCTTTAAGTTTTAAGAAATTTAAAATTGGACCATGTTTTGGGTTTATGAAGCATGAGTATATGAACATATATATTTGAGTGCATTTGATTTCATGTTTATAACTATTATCTATATAAATTATTAATAATGAGCTAATGACTAATTAATATATGTGTACTGTATGCAGTTTATAATGTTTGGATGCGCGTTTTTTACGGTATTGCACAGAGAATAGAGTTTCAAGTCAGCTGATTTTTTGGTGTTCCCACCCGCTATACCAAACCTATGTATAAAAAACGTGAATTTGTTTCAAATAAATAATTCACTAAGAATAAGATTTTTTAGGGAAAATTCCTTTATGGAACTTTGGTCCAAACTGAAAAATACAGTAGTTAATTCAAGATTTACATTTTTTACTTGATTTATAACCGAGAAAAGTTAAAAAAACACTTTGTTTCATTTTCAAGTGCAAGATGGACCTTAGCGACAACAGTTGCGCAGCGTAAGCGCACTCACTTGAAGCCTCTATAGCAGGCAGAGGAGAGGAGGAGTGGGGGAAGCAATAAGGAGGGATGACAGAGATACTGGGATGTGCTATGTATGGGGTGTAGCCAAAGCAAGCGACAGAACGTGATGTCACATTCCTCTGCTCATGCCAATTATTAAGGGTAAGGTAACGCCACCAATGTTAAAAAAAATCCCTCTCACAAAAATTCTGAAAAAAATTTAAAATGTTCTCCTCTATACCCCCTATCAGTACCTAAAATATCAGGTATACAAATACGATCTAGTTTTTGAGTTATAAATTTTTAAAGTTGACTACTTTAACATGGAGAAATGAAACTCCCATGTTAAATTGGTCAACTTTAAAAATTCATAACTCAAAAACTAGATCGTATTTGTATACCTGATGTTTTAGCTACTGATAGGGGGTGTAGAGGAGAACATTTTAAATTTTTTTCAGAATTTTTGTGAGAGGGATTTTTTTTAACATTGGTGGCGTTACCTTACCCTTAATTGCACTCTTACACTGATGTATTTGGGAAAGTGCAGCATGTATTTGTACTCTATTAGTAAGTAACTTTGGATTAAAAAAGACTTGTTTTTAGGGTAATATGTCCCTTTAAGCTAATTATTTACATTGAAATAAAAACAAATATAAAACTTTTTTTTTTTAATTTTCTTTTTAATTAACAACAATACATCCATCCATGTATGCAGCAACACTTACTTTAATGGAAGCCCGATAAAACATGATAAACATTTATTAAGCACAGCACCATTTAATTTTATATGCATATAACAATATATAGGTACTTTATTTACTTAATATATCAAATCATATTTTTTATTTATATTAAAATATGCAACAGAAAACAAGTAAAAATAATGAACAATAATATTTACTATAATAATTAACCAATAATGAACAATAATATTTACTATAATAATTAACCAGTCTATGCATTAAAAAAACTTATAAAACTTTTCTATTCTCTTTAACAATTAATGTAATCATCAACTCAACTCAAAATAGTAAAACTCAATATTATTTACAGCCATTGTAGTATTATAAGTGCCTGTGCAATAATGTAATATTAAATTGACTCCTTAGAAATAAAATTCAGTTGTCTAATTCCAAATCTAGGAATGTTGTCAATATATAAGTTTTAATTTGTAGGGAGTAATCACGAGATAATATTTTTAGAGCATATTAGTATTATTATTGGATTTTTGGATTTAGGTGACAAATTTAGATCAACAAATTAAAAACAAATTACTATACAATGGCCATAAACTTAATTGTGATCCACCATAAGTATATTAATTATTACGAATTTGACAAATAAACAGTTTGAATTTGAACTAGTCATACTTGCACTTGACTCTTAAAGGAATCCCTTGCTCCCTCTTGCTGCTAAAAAATTTAATACTGTGCATACAGCTTGCACATACTTCTCCTTGTAACTGCAATAACCAAGAAGGGGCATACATGACCAAAATGTGTCAATTGTCTCAAAATATACAAACCAATCAATCAAGCAATAACCAAGAGAAAGTCATTTAAAGCAGCAAGGTAGACTCTGTTTTTGTATATCTGTATGGTCGCTCATTTAAAAACTCACAACAACATCTACATAATTTCATAATTTTGGCACAAGAACTTTTAACAAACTGCCATGATAACTCAACTGTTGTAAAAAAAAAAAAAAAAAAAAAAAAAGCCAAAACATTATTATGGAAAACAATGGTAAAATCAAGCTTCTTTAAAAAATTAGCAAAAAATTGCAACGTTTAAACTAAAAAAACATGTTTGTGCAATTACAATAAGCAAATGATGAGATACATTAGTTTTATTATCACATTATTACTTAAAATTCAATGTAAACACAATTCAAAATTGATACTACATCACAACAAATTCTACCCTTCTATTTCCACTACAACTTCGTTGCTCATTGCATTGTATATCATAGACAAATTTTTTAAAATTTTAAACGCATGTCTCAAACTGTATTACTCAGATAAATTAATTAACAAAAGACACATTTAACAACATCTACGTTACTTAAGTACCTTAAGATCATTAATATTTTCTTGCATTTAGTTAAAAATAAAATTAAATAAGCTTTATTTTCATTTGGTACACCCAGAAAACTTAGAGAAAAACAAATAATGCAAAACAAATTTCAAGTGAAATGAGGACTTCAAAATAAATTATAAGGCACATTACAAATAGAAATATAGGTCCGGACCGATCACTTATTTATTTATTTTCTTTCTGATATTGAAAACATCTACGGTAATCTTGATAAGCATTTTAAGAAGCAAAGATTATGAAACTTTGCCATGGTGACATCTAACTCTCAACAACTCTTAAGAATATGTTCAGAAAATGGACAATTTGCATGACATTTTTTTATTGCAGAAATGGATAGAGGGTACCAAATTATTCTACTCTGAATTTTTTCAGATTTTTTTGAGAGCGAGAACTATTTTTAAAAAATGATTGAAAGTCAGTTTTATGACGTCACGGGCGTTTAGCGCCTATCCTTTTCTTAAGGACAGACTCCTTGTGACGTCATAAAATTGACTTTCAATAATTTTTTAGAAATAGTTCCCGGTCTCTAAAAAATCTGAAAAAATTCAGAGTAGCATGACTTTGCACCCTCTATCCATTTCTGCAATAAAAAAATGTCATGCAAATTGTCCATTCCCTCTATTTGAACACTGACAACTCGTATATCAAAGTACAACCCCTAACTGGGCATCCACATTAATTATACAAGCAACAGTTATATAAATATAAAACACTTTTAAAAGTTCTTAGGAGAGATATCTTTTTGCCATGGCAAAAAATTACTTCAGAATGTTTAGTGCTCACCTAGTAAACAAAGTTACCAAAAATTGTCCCTAAAAATGCATTACTGTCTCTCTACTCTGAAAATTTTTAATCTCATTTACTGTATAACAATGAAAGAAAAATTCTACACATGCCATATATACTTTTAAGTTATTATATTATAGTTAGTACTACAAGTACTATAAACAAGAGCAATTGAAATTAATTGTGTAATACAATAAAGAGGGGCTTTTATACCTTGGTTAGCAAAACTCAATATTCAGTGTACTCTAATATTTTTTAACTATTTGGAGCCTTTTATTTCTCTGTATAGGTATATAAGGTGTAACCCTAAAAATGTAAGAAGGATTGTGTTTTTAATACTGTTTAAATGTTAACTGTACAATGTTAAAGTTAAAGAACTCAACTATTACAAGGTAAGAATTTATAATTTTATATGAAGGTAATTGATTTATGTGCTGTGTAAATCTGAACAGTGACATAATCACTTTTACTCCTCTTTTAAAAAAAAGTAACTTGCATTACTAATCCAAATTAGAAAGTCTTAGTCTAAAAAAATGGAATATTGTATTTGTGAAATACAATTGGTCCGGTTCCAGTATTTGTGACTAACTCTGTACAACTTAATTATGCTTCAAATGATTTGGTTGACAATTAATAAACAGAATAGAATACATTTATACGCTCTAAAATAAGCCACAACCTTTTGATAATAACACATTGTACTAAGAAAATACTTTCAGCTAATATTTGGTTATCGCTGACATTCTAAATGCCCACTATACCACCCAAGTGGATTAAACACTCTTACAAACGGTTGACAGTCACAAAAAGAGATAGGACAGGAAGAGCATTTTGTCTCACATAAATGTAATACATGTAATATTACAAAAACTATATAAAAATAGAACCAAAATATGAAATATAAACTTGTGCATTATGCAGAGCACATATATTTTTATCAAGAACAATTTTGTGGTGGTTTCTATTGTTTTAAAGACCAGAAAATAACAAAAATAATAGTTTAATAGCAAATGTTAAATATATATATATATATATATATATATATATATATTAATTTTGTTGATAAAACATATCACATTGATCAATTTGAGACTTCAACATTTTTTAATTCAAAGTCAACCTTTGCAACACATGTAAAACAAAAATAACAGATATACAGCAAACACTATTTAATTTTTTAAACCAAGGTACTGTAATCAATGAAATTGTGTTTTTTTACTATTAAAGAAATGGTAAGGTGGGAATTAAATTAAGAGAAAAAAATCAATACATACTGTGAATTCCAGAAGTTTGTTTTAAGCATAATGAATATGAGCAAGTGATCTCTGGAATCTCACAAACGTAATCAAATTATTCACATACAAATAAAAATGATCATAGTCGAGTACTTACTTTTGAGGTAATTTGTAGGAAAAAAAAACAAAAAAACAGTGGGATTAATTATCACTAAACAGAAAAAGAAAGATGGGACCAATGAGAAAATAGGAGACACCATTGTTCATTACAGGACATTTGTAATATCTGATAGTTCCTAATGGTATAACCAAATACCAATGAAATGAAAATGAAATTTCAGTGCCAAGTTTTAGTAAATTTATTATTATTCTTATTTCTCAGAAAGATCATTAAAGAAAAGAAATAAACCTCTTTAAAATTTTTATGTTATTGTATTATAATTTTTGTACTCATGGATTTCTTCTCTCCTTTTCTATTTCCTAAGTGTAATAAAAATAGAGTAAAATATTGACAGCACTTTGGTGATAAAATTTTGTTTTTGGATTATCCACAGTAATAATATTTTATATAAGAAAATCTTTGGGTCCCGCTTAAATGATAGAGAGCTCCAACCAAACTTTTCATGTAGTATCATTTTTTTAAGTTGTAAATGTAAATATTGAGAGCATTTGTTTAGTAGTTCCTCTCTACCATGGTTCTAAGACCCACATGAGGAATGTGAGCAAGACGCCTCCCTAGTGATCGCGTTCTTTCTTCCACCTAAGTGACATACAGCTATTAGAGTGCCGTCATGGTGGTGTTGACTGAAGACTGGTGATTCGGATCAGACGAGGCAGCAGTAGCAGCGTCTCTGTTTGTCTCATCTTTCTCTGAGCACATAGTGCCGACTCTCAGGAACTGCAAGAGTACCACCAAGATGAGAACATTATCTCAATTAATTTTTCAACATTTAAATATTATAGCAACTGCTAACACTAATGATAAGAGATGCTGTAATTTTAAATGCTGAAACTAAACTACAAAGAAAAATAAGTTTAATTCAAGAACTTGTGTAGACTTTAAACTGAGTCAATATATACATGAACCTAATTACAAAAAAAAAAAAAAAAAAAAAAAAAAAAAAAAAAAAAAAAAAAAAAAAAACAGTTACAGCCGTCGCCTTGGAGAATTTCTCTGGCCAACAAATAAACTAGAATCAATGCATTGATACAATACATAGATACTAAGTCCATCTATTGGTGATTGGTACATAGTAGGCTCAGTGCAAGTTCCTCACCAGTTTGTCATTGTCGGGCATGAATCTCTTGATGAGGGGACTGAAGAGGTCAGGATCAAGTGGTGCTCGCTCATTGGGGCAGAAGCGTGCCTTGAGCATGCTCACCACAAGGCCCACAGTCACGGTCACACCAAATCCAATCACCACATACCACATGTACGAGAGCCGGTACAACACAAAGTACTCCTCGTCATCTCCAGTTCTGTGAACACTCATCAGTCAATTACATTACACCAACCTTGCTTTTTCTTAAAAAAATAAAAATAAAACTAAATTTCTAATAATTATAGCCTTAACTAAACAATCGGAAAAATGTTGCTTGACTACGTCATTTGATTTTGAGGGTTAACTAAGAGGGTTAAAAAAAGTATGAAAAAAATTATATGTTTGAAATACAAAACTTAAGGTCTTCTATCTAAATTTGCAATAAAAAAATTCTTGCCGTTGTCCAGTATTGAAATCTAGCACACCTTGTCATGAAGGTATAAGTTTGCCTGGCTAGAACACAACAACGCATTGTTTCTGGTGGTACTGTGAGGCTTGCAGATTGTTTACCTGTATGCTTGAGAGGTGCCATTGTACGCCGACATGATAGAAGCCTCTGTCGTCTCACAACCGTCGACACGGGTTGGCAGGAATGGAAGCGGAGGTTTGGGACCTCCAAACCCAACCCACAGAGCCATGGATAAACCACAAGCAAGCCCAGCTAGCGCTCCCTAAAGTGACGACAAACTCAGCTGTTATCATGTTACTCGTAGCCAAGAGCTTCTGAAAATAAGAAGCCATAAATTTATTTAGATATAAAGATTACTTACCGCTTCATTAGCAACCCAAAAGAACATGCCAAGAGTAAAGAGGCCAAAGAGAGGCCCTCCGACCACTCCAAATATTGTGAGCGAGGCCTGCAGTACCCCTCCCAGGTTTTCAGCAACAAAGGCCATCCCGATGCATGCTCCACCGAAGAACAAAGCTAGCAGCTTAGAAAGCACGGTGGTTTTGCGGTCTGACAGAGGGGTGTGGCCAATACACTCGAGAACGGGCTGCAATCAGGCTTAGTGTTAGGTCAGGTCATATTCCAGAGTAGACTGAAGGACCCTGAAGAGAGCTGTAAGCTTTCCTTTAACTTACCTTGATGTAATCTTCCAATGCCACAGCAGCCAGAGAGTTCACAGCAGACGAAACTGTGCTCAGTGAGCCACTAAAAATTCCAGCAACGAAGAGACCAGCTAATCCAGGTAAATGACCCATGGTATCCATGACAAATAACGGCAGAAGCTGTAAAATAAATAAATAATGAAATTAAGTTAAAGAACAAAGAGGCATACAAGTCTCACTGTTCTAAATGGATCAATGTTATTATGTACGGCTTGTGACACCATGAAATTGACCCCTACTCTGTTGGTAAGCATTGCCACGCAGTCTATAGAGGCATGGTGAACTTGAACTTTTTTGGAATGGCTAGACTGGGTGCTGTTTTTACCTCCCAAAAATTGCAAATCTACATATCTTGGAGCTGCAGCACCAGCAAATGAGGCAGGAGTAAAGTTCATCCCAACAGATACATCAAATCAAAATGATGCAATGTGATTATCAGAACACTTATATTTGAGCTACACCAATTAAATGATAAACCATGTACTTAACTCCTCTCAATTCTAGGCTGCAGAACTTACAAAACCAACATGATGAATCATCCCAGTTCATTCTCAGTTGGAGCTGCAATCTCAGTATATTACAATTTTTAAGGGAAGGATTCAGTACCTGGTCTAATGAGTTGATGCGTCCTTCTTTGAAGGGGTCACAGCTGAAGTAACGTGAGTAGATGGCGAGGCCAGAAAAAGAAGTGCTCAAGCTGAGGCAGGTCAGGATCGGCCAGTTGAGCCACAGCGCTTGCTGTGACTTCTTCAGACTCCTGCACAATCACAAAACGCACTTCAACCAGCTTACTCAGTCAGTCGCATACGGATATATTGAGCAAACCAAAGCTTGCTGACTTGTGACTTTTGTTTTGTGTGCAAATTTGTTTTGTTTCTCCAAGTCTAGCTGTATTAGCTGTGGTTGTGACGTTGTGACTACCAAAAGCTCTAACATACAGTTAAAAAACTTGCATAAAATGCTATAAATTTCTTAACACTAGAACACAGCTAGAATTGACGTACTGTATACGATTCTTTTTACTTAAACTTACAGTTCAGCATTTATTCATTTCACCACAGTACAAACAATATAATAATTTTATTGCACTGGGTAGAAATGGCAGGCAGCAAAGTATCGGAGGCACTAGATAGACTGCTCTATGAGGTAACAAATGCTACAGCAAACTCTCCATAATGATTAATAATTAATTAAAAAAACTTTCTTTGTTAAAGTAGAGTGAGCGATTGCATTTTTTTTTTAATATTTTATTTTCTAACAATAGTTTAACCTGCCCTCTATTGAGAAATGAAAACCAAAAAATTCCATTTCAAATAGCTTCACCACAAAAAATTCCCAAAGTTGGTGTTTCGGAGGCCTTATGGAACAGAAAACAGCGTTTTACTCAAACTTGGTCCGAAGTGGTCCGAACTATGGTACCATTTAAAAAAGACCTACGTAGTATGCCGAAACAACTGTTCATGGCTAGAGAGTGGCGCACCAAATTTGTTATTTGTGTGAAGATTTTGCTAGGAAAAACTAGCTGATCAAGCCAAAAAAAAAAAAAAAAAAAACTATCTTTATCTAAAAATGAGCGGTGAGTCAAACCTAATATACATGCAAATGTGTTGTTTTTAATTAATTTTTCTCCTTTTACTGGGTCAATGATAGCTAAAAAAGCTCAAACTATCTCCCTTCTCAACAAGTCTTTTTCCATCATGTGTTCCTACTCTCTTTTTAAATAAATTACATCGCTCATCTCAATTTTTTCAAAAATATTTAATTAATTATTAGTTTGCTAATGCAAAATAAAAAAAAAAAAAAAAAAAAAAAAAAAATCAGTATTGATCTTAAGGGTAAGATAACACGAAACATCAATTGTTGTAGTCCCATTTGATTAAGGGTAAGATAACGCCACCAATGTTAAAAAAAATCCCTCACACAAAAATTCTGAAAAAAATTTAAAATGTTCTCCTCTACACCCCCTATCAGTAGCTTAAATATCAGGTATACAAATACGATCTAGTTTTTGAGTTATGAATTTTTAAAGTTGACTAATTTAACATGGGAGTTCCATTTCTCCATGTTAAGGGTGCAAGGCCACCTAAGGCCACGGGGTAGACAGCGCCATCTCTTGACAAATTGGTTTTTATTTTCTTACTGACAGAGTTTTTAGAGTATCAACTTGAAACTGAATTAAGGTATGGACATTGACACTTTTGATACGCAGTAAAAATTTCATTGTCGTAGATGAAACCAATTTTTAAATTCAAGCCCAAAACTGGTTTGGTTCCCGCTATTTTCAGACGGGCGGGAACGGGCGGGAACCTAACCAGTTTTGGGCTTGAATTTAAAAATTGGTTTCATCTACGACAATGAAATTTTTACTGCGTATCAAAAGTGTCAATGTCCATACCTTAATTCAGTTTCAAGTCGATACTCTAAAAACTCTGCTCGTAAGAAATTAAAAACCAATTTGTCAAGAGATGGCGCTGTCTACCCCGTGGCCATAGGTGGCCTTACACCCTTAGAGTAGTCAACTTTAAAAATTCATAACTCGAAAACTAGATCATATTTGTATACCTGATATTTAAGCTACTGATAGGGGGTGTAGAGGAGAACATTTTAAATTTTTTTCAGAATTTTTGTGTGAGGGATTTTTTTTTTTTAACGTTGGTGGCGTTACCTTACCCTTAACATGTAAACCTTAGCAACCTCATAATAATTTTGAATTTTTTTTGAGACAGTTCTTTAGCACCAAAAAAATGTGGAAAAAGTTTCAAAACAATCGGACGATTCAATTTTTTTAAATTAATTTCTTAGTTTAGGTCTCCATAGGAAAGCCCTATACTGAAAATTTAAAAATATAATTTAAAAAAATTGGATCATCCGATTCGGTTGTTTTGAAATTTTTCCCACATTTTTTTTGGTGCTAAGAACTGTCTCTAAAAAAAATTCAGAATTATTATGAGGTTGCTAACATTTACATGTTAATCAAATGGGACTACAACAATCAATGTTTCCTGTTATCTTACCCTTGAGAACTGTAATTAATTTTTGTGTGTGAAAAAGATGCTGATTTGACTAAAAGCCAAAATAGACTCATCTCAAATGCTGAATATCCGAAAAATTTCTCTAATTTTGGTCTAATTTTTTCCCATGAAAAAAACAAAACAAAACAATAAACGATGTCAGGAAGGTTTGCTATAACTTTCAGAGTGTCGTAACATCTACTAAGTCTATTTTTCTTACCACTGACATTAATCCTTAGACAGACATGTTCATTATTTGGTAAACTTACTTTACTGTTAACAGTCTTTGGACTTGTGCTTGATTGACAGCATACAAGGAAAGGAATGTAAACATTCCACCAATCACAAGGGACCAAAATGTGTGGCGTACTGTTGGGTCAGGGTTGAAACTGAAACGTGAAAAATAAACACACATGATAAATTTGGGTTACTGTACAATGTAATAAACACTGCTTACAAACTGACTACTTACTTTAAAAATTCTATCCGTTTGCCTTCATTTGCAATTTGCCATACTTTATCCACACCTCCTGCATCAATTGATCCTTTGATAACCACACTGAATATAGCTGCGAACATTAATAACGACTGAGAAAAGAAGAAATAAATCAGCTTCAGAATTTCATCACCAAGATACGAAGAAAGAAACAGGATTATGAAATACATTTTACATTACTTGAAAAAACATGACACTTTAATAATAAAATTTAAATGCGAGTTAAAATATACTGTATTTAATTTTTATCTTATTGTGTTTATGAGAAGGTAAGTCTTAACTACTTTACTTGTAACTCATAATCCTCAAGTTAACTTGACTGTTTTTGTAAAGGACAGTCAAATGTCAGCCTGACTTTAGTATTACCTGAAAGACGTCTGTGATGAGCACTGCTTTCATGCCTCCTATTGTGGAGTAGAAGGTACACACGAGGCCCACAGATAGAATGGCACCAATTTGAGAGATGCCAGTTACAGCTGACAGTGCAAGGGCTGGGGCATACAACACAATGCCCATATACAGAATCATTTGTAGGGAGAAGGCACACGATGCAGCAAGCCGAGTGGCTACTCCAAATCTTCGTTCCAAATACTGCAAAATCAACAAAAAGCATCCGGTTTGTCTCAGAACATTAGATTTGTATATAAAATCTCATATTGATGTGTATTATTCACAGAAGACATAATATGAAGCACTTAACATACTATAGCTATTGCTGTGTACAGTAACTTTAAACTTTAACTTTAAGTATATACAGCACATACATGCATTTACGTTTAAAAAACAATGACAGGAACTCTCTCACACCTTGAATAATTTATTGAAGTTACAGTACGTGTACAGTATGTACAAAATCAAAGAATCTCCCTGAATCTTCAAGATGTCATCATAAAATCTACTAACATGCAGAAGTGTACTCACCTCATATGCACTAGTGGCTTGCAGTTTATAAAATACAGGTAAGAATCCATAGGCTGCAATTGGTGTCCCAATGCCATAAGAAATATTGATGATGACAAACTGCGTTCCAAAGGAATAATTCTCCATGCTGACACCAAGTAATGTAATAGCAGACATGAAACTGGCCATCAGGGAGAAGGCAACAGGAATAATTGACATGTTCCGATCAGCCATTAAATATTCCTGTAAAAGAGGAAAAGGTCACAAATTGATTATAGGCATACAATATGCATTACATGCCTTGCTTTGACACTTTTGGCACACACTCTGCTTTGAAGTTGTACAAATCATATGGGGGGAAGAGACGACTAACCTCAAATTCCCTCTCTAACCAAAGAATAGATCTGCCCTTACAATGTATCAAACAGTATGATATTTGAATTTAACGTACAGTATGTACTGGATTTGCCTCATTTTTAAGCAAGTATGTAGATGTATGCAGCGTTATAATCAAATATAGTATTAGAGAGTGAGACAGAAATACTAGTGAATTGCATAAACACAGTGTTAGTCATATATTAGAAAGTGGGACAGAACTACACAATCACAGGGGAAGAAACAGTGGAGCTAAAAGCTAGAGGTAATAAACAAATTGGACAACTGAGGTTTAAGGTAAAGATAATGTCAGTCAGATGTTTTAATACAGTAGCTCCATTTGATTAACATGTAAACCGAACCTTAGCAAATCCACAAAAATTCTGAAATTTTTTTGAGAGGCAGATATTAGTGCCTCAAAGCCATACAAAAAATTTCAAAACAATTAAACGAGCCGATTTTTTAAAATTAATTTATTTAATTTTCAGCGCAGGGATTTCCCATGGAGAGAACTTAAAGGCCCTATGACCATTTCACAGTATTAAGTCCACAGCTCGTATTGCCTCAGTATGATACGGTTGCATAAAAAAAATTGTTCCAGCAGCAATAATATCAGAGATAATAGCCGATGAAAAGGCACCTGTGATGTCATTTGTACCCAGTCTGCGGCGACGACATAGGGAAATCACTGCAGAAGATAGTTTCACTCTAGCTGCAACCACGGACATAATTTTAATTCTGGAATGTTGAAATTTTACCAGGGCAGTCTTGATAGTTGATAGTATTTGTCAAATATCCTGAAAGAATTTTGCTGGTGACATTCACACAGACTGACTTATTGCAGTGGCAAGAATAGAAAAATGTTACATACGAAAACAATGTTAAATTTTTGGCTTATCTTGCTACTGCAATAAATCAGTCTCTGTGAATGTCAACAACAAAATTCTTTCAGGATATTTGACAAATACTATCAAGACTGCCCTGGTAAAATTTCAACATTCCAGAATTAAAATTATGTCCGTGGTTGCAGCTAGAGTGAAACTATCTTTTGCAGGGATTTCCCTATGTCGTCGCCGCAGACTGGGTACAAATGACGTCACAGGTGCCTTTTCATCGGCTTTTATCTCTGATATTATTGCTGCTGGAACAATTTTTTTTATGCAGCCGTATCATGCTGAGGCAATTCTAACTGTGGACTTAAAACTGTGAAATGGTCATAGGGCCTTTAATTAAAAAAAAACCTTTACAGTGTTTTGAAACTTTTTCTATGGCTTTTAGGCACTAATATCTAAAAAAAAATCCAGAATATTATGCATAGTAATTATTTTTTTAGCAAAAATATGCATTATTAGAAACATGGACCAATGTTTTTAGCAGATATATATGCATACCAGTGCATGGTGGTAAACAAATAAATTAATTGTGATTAAAATAATACTCTGAAAACCGATATAATTATACTCCAGCCCTCATCAATTTTCCCCCCTTTTGTGTATTGGTACGTTGCATAAACACTGTCTCATTATGAATACAGTCAACCGGGGTAACTTTGAAAGCCCGGGGTAACTTTGAAAATGAGGAAAATAAAGATTTGTGATTTTTTATAGACCAATCTAATGTGTACACTGAAGTTTTTTCTCACTATATGGTAGGAACATGTTATTAGCTAATAGAGAAAAATAGATTTAAGGGTTGCAGCTGATAAATTGGAGATAATTATTTTTTTTACCGAAGAATGAAAAATGTGACCAAAATAAGAAGTCTGGAAATAAGCCATCCACAAGGTAAGCAAATACAAGTTGGAACTTGTAATGCTATTCAGTGTTATATTTCAACCCTTCTTAATACATGTACCAAAGGATTTGAAATTTTTCCTCTAACTTTTTTTTTTTATGAATTTTTACTTTCAATGGGGTAACATTGAAGGGCTCGGCGGGGTAACTTTGAAGGGCCTTAGAGAACATCACTATTTACTTGAATGAAGCTTTAAAAAGAATCTGATATAAAATTTAGTGCACAAATCATACTATATATCATTGCATCATACATTTCAATTAATTTTGAACTACTTTTTTCTCTTTTAAGTCCACCGCAATGATTTTTAGCACTTTATTATGGTCCGGTACTCCGTGGCGGAGCCAGAAAAAAGTTCCAAAAAAAGTCTTCCATCTTTCAGAATGTTTCCCCCATGAGAAGTGAGTAGGGGAAAGTGAACCCACCCATTGCCCATGTATTTCTCCATGTACCACAACATCAATTGGGGGGTGGGGGGGGGGGGATTGTCTATGCCATTACCTGTAATTACCGGTACTGTACTATTGTTTGACATTAGAACTATATTTGTCTCATTTCATGCCTGAACATTTTTAAGACTCAGTTACTGTTAAATTAATTTATTAATTTTATGATAAAGGTTAGAACAGAACTACAATCATACTAATTAAATTTTAATTTCAGATTCATTAAGAAATCTCTTACGGACTACTGGTAGGCCTGATTCGAGTACAGAAGAGGTCAACAAATACAAAGAGTGTATACAATCAAGACTGCACTGATGAAAATTTAAACCTACCAGTAGGTCACCTAACCATCACCCCCCCCCCCTTCCACCCCCCATGGAACCCCTTTTGCCTTCAAGTAGAACCAGGCAACCAAGCCACTGCTTTAAGTTATATTGCTCCTCGTCGGAGTATGAAAGTCAGAGTGAGTCCGCTAAGTCTTGGGATGGAGGGGTACAGGGACTAGAAGGAGCAGTGGGTGGGAGTTTTTTGAACTTAAGAACTATTCTAGAGGTGACCTAAACTATGGACTACCCCTCCCTCCTGTCTACAGGTGGCATCAGGTAAAAGTGTGTCTCCAGCACATTTCTCCAGGTCTGAAGTCAGAGTGAGTCTGGTGGGGTTATGGAAGATGGAGGGGCAATGGGTGGTATATTTAGTTAACATGAATGACCCCAACCATGCATGACCCCTCCCCTCCCTTGCCTAAAGATGGCACTAGGTAAGAGTGAAGAGTGTCGACATTCCTCGTCTGTTGCAAAGTCAAGAGTAAGTGATCAGAGTGTGAATGACAAAAAGAGCTCAAACAATGATGACAAAAAATTACAAATGGGAGCAATACAGATTATAGTGACAAAAAAAAAAACAAAACAAAAAAAAAATGACCCTGTCTACAACTGACAAGTGAGCTCGTCACTGGGATTAGGGACTTAGCGACGGAACTGAGGCTTCACCTCTGGAACTTATCTGCTTGTCAAGTTAAAGAAGATTTATTGTGATATTCAAAATGGTTCAACTATATGTTCATAATTGAACAGTCAACTGACCAAGGACTTCAAGTTCTCTGTTAACCATCCGAATACTATTCCGGAAATGATGCCAGTTCAAGCCTGAACATGAAGAGAAGAAATTTCTAAAAAGTTTCAACTTAACTTTTTAAATTCTTCTGCATTCTTATAAAATTATTAATGTTTGTAAACATATATGACACAATGGGGGACATTCACAAAGCACTTTAACCCCAACTTTAGCCTCAAGTTTTATCCCTGGTACTGAACTAGGAGCTAGACATGGTTAGCCCCTGGTTTAGCACCATGTTTAGTACCAGGGATAAAACTTGGGGCTAAAGTTGGGGTTAAAGTGCTTTGTGAATGCCCCCCAATATGTTCAGAGAGAAAAAAATAAAAAAAATAAAATGAATGTTGAAAATATTTGTAGAATTTTAATTAATTACTGTAATTAATTATGTAATTAACCTTTAATTAACTGCAAATAATAGTTTAATATGCTACTAAGTTACTGAAAAATATGTCCAGAACAGTAAATTACATGGCAGGACACATTAATAAAAAAATTACACTTTTAAGTTGCTTGAATATAAGTGTCCGCAAGGCCCTTCAATGTTACCCCATTGCCGGGGTAACTTTGAAGGGCTTGTTTTAATTTTTTTTTACAGTTAATAATTGGGGCAAAAAAAAATTACAAACATTTTTAGACATCTCTAGCTAAGTTACACAACTGGTAATTTTTTTATTTGCCAGATATTTTTTTTTAAAAAAGTTATGATCAGAAAGGTAGTAAAAACCCTTCAATAAATAAATACAGTCAACCCCGGTTGACTGTATTTATTTATTACAGTATACTGTATTAAAGGTGTTAACTGTCACATACACACATAATATATGCAGTACATACTCTAAAATTGTAATGCGCGCTAAGGAGGGAGCGAGGAAGCTTTATTTGTATATCGCCGCAAACTATTGTGGAAAAATTAAACTCAACTTTATTTTTCAATGGTGTGAGCAGCAATTTTTTTCATAATGTAAAATAATGTAATGTACAGTGCATTTGCACATCATATACTGTACATTATGAATTTAATATACCGTATTTAAATATTCATATAATGTATATTATGCATGCTGTATATATATTTGCAATTACACAACTCACCTGAGTGGTTTTCTGTTGACCGCCAGTAAAACGGTAATAAATACCAATGCCTGCTGATATGGCGAGCATCACCGCAAAAATTACGTAGTCCACAGTACCAAAAGTATTTGCATCTTGCTCCATTGCTGCTACTTTCTTAACAAACAGATTTTTAAGACCTTGTAGGTTACTTCCAAGTTAGACAAATAAAGGCCACAAGTGCCACAACACAGCGAGCGTAGAAGTCTCTACTTTCTGTTTGAAATATAATTAAAAATAGTAAAATACGAACACATTGACGATTAAATAGTTTGCTAGATAGTAATAGCCTCTTGTCACCTTGAAAACAGTTAAATTACTATACAAAATCGTTGTTATAAGCCGGCTTCTACGAACATGCCTTGTTTATACCGCCATGTTGATGACGGC